>OY744546.1:312500-545000 GCA_963556195.1 Sepiola atlantica
AAAATGCATTGAGTCAAAAAGTAGAAGAAAAAAATATTCGTTTAAATTATCACCCATCTATATTATATACAGAAACAAATAATAATTAGCAATTAAAATATTAAACATATACGTAAAAAATGTATATATATATATATATATACATATATATATATATATATATATACATATATATATATATATATATATATATATATATATATATATATATATATATGTGTACATATTTATATATATATATATATATATATATATATTTATATATATACATATTTTTTAATATATAAAGTTCAGGCGATTTTCCCCCTGTACCTTTTTGAAGAAAAAGAAAATAACTACATGCATCACAGGCTACTAAACTCACCACTAAGAATGCAACATTGCGGCGATAGGACAGGGGCTGGAGCTTGGTTTATAGTGATGGAACTATTAAGTTGGCGACTCTTTTTTGGACCTTGTCTAAAAGGGAGAGACTAGTGGATTATGCACCAGCCCAGATGTGGCAACAATACTCCATTCATGGGCGGATGGTGGCTTTGTAGAGATACTGGATAATGTCAGCTGTGAGGAGTTTACTAGCCCGGTATAGGGAGTCAACCTTCTTTTCTTAAGCAATTATAGGTTTGCAAACCGGATACTTTGTTCGTGATTCCAAATCTAGGAAGGTTGTCGATCAAGACTAAAAAGGCCCCCTCTCTCCAACGGTTTGCTGCCAAGACGTAAGTTTTTAGTAGGAAGGTTTTATTATTAGAGTTTTCCTTCTCTTAGATGGATGACCTGAAAAGGTCTACGGTTTCAACACTCCGAGAGAGGATAGACCGCGCCCGTGTTTTAGTCGAGTATTTCCAAGCCCCCGCAGGTAAAGAAAAAAATGTCCATCCACATATGCCCATTATATATATATATATATATATATATATATATATATATATATATATATATATATATATATATACGTGTAGATATAAGTTAACTGAGGGAACAGACATTTGAAGATATATTTCCCTCTCACAAGATAGTCCAGATAAGAGATAGACAGCCAGTGGGATACGGAGAAAATAGGGTAAATTGAAAAACAAAATTTAATTAAAAAACACAAGGTGAATACAAGTAAATTTGGTAACATTATTAGAATTAGTAAAATTTAATACAGAGACAGTTCAGAAATAAAGGATTAAGAACTTAGCTTGTTTTTCAAATTTCACTCATAACCTTTAGTTGAAATTCTGGTCGGTGGCAGAATCGTGTCTCTTTAACTACGTCAGGCTAGTGTGTTTGGTTGGGACTACACCTGTGTTTTAACTACATTTGATAGTGGATTCCTTCCCACCCCTTTTTCTCTTTCAACCTCGAACGCGTTGACCCCTCTAAAACATCGCAAAAAAAGACAGACAAATAAAGATGTGTGCAACAGACAAAGGAAGCAAAAACCTGCAAGAAAAACATTGTTTAACTAAATAGTCATCGCAACGTTAATACATGGATTATTTAATACAGAGACAGTTCAGAAATGAAAGATTAAGAACTTTTTAGAGCATTTTTTATTTCACCCATAAGCATTAGTTGAAATTCTGGTCTTTTTCAACCTCGAATGCGTTGACCCTTCTAAAACCTCGCAGAATATTAGCAAGAAAAAAAGACAGACAAATAAAGATTTGTGAACAGGCAAAGAAAGACAAAACCTGAAAGAACAACATTGTTTAACTAAATAGTCATCGCAACGTCAATACATGGATTATTTAATGCAGAGACTGAGATGGAAGGAGGGGAGAACCTAAAGTTCGATTGCAGACGATTATGCCTCATTCACTGTCGAAAACTATGGAAGAGCGACTGTGGTGTTTGATGGTTATGAGGTTTGATCAAGTATAAAGGACTGTGCGCATCAGAGGCGAAGTCGAAAGTTGAATGTAAACAATGTGAACATTACCGAGGCAGCAATAATTTCTGGGAAAAAGGACGACTTCTTGTCGAATGGTACAAACAAGCAATCACTGATCTAGCTGATCATGGAACGAATGAAGCAGAAAAGAATGTGATGTTATTCAAGCAGAAGGAGATGCTGACGTCGAAGTTGCAAAGGCAGCCATCAGTATGTCTACTTTCAGACTGAAAAGCCTTATTGGAGAAGACACATATCTTCTTGTTCTCTTGCTGTTTCATACATATGTTTCCAAATGTACTGCACTCTATTTCCGCTCTGACAAGGTGAAATCCTACGTCTATAATATCAAGGTTATCAAACAGGTGCTTAGTGAAGCAGTTTGCAATGACCTATTTTTTCTGCATACCTTTACAGGATGTGATTTAGTGTCCAGGGTGTTCAGGGTTGAAAAGAAGTCGGGGTTCCAGCGAATCATCAAAAGAGAAAAGGCAATGAAAGACTGTTCGAAAGCATTCTCTCGACCAAAGCAAACACAGGATGTTGTGCAAATCAATGGTCCCAAGGCAATGATAGCACTGGTGATCAGAAGGACTCACTGGCGTCAATTAGATAAAATATGCTCTGCAAAAGAATTGCAAGGCAAAGATTTTCGCCACGCCAGAACGACTTCCTCCAACCGCCTCTACCTGTATATTTCGTTCTCTGCGGACTTACTACCTATTTCAAAGATCAACAAATTTGTTTCAACATTATTGAAAGAATAATGTTTATCTATTTATATGAATAAATGCGAAATATTTTGTCTCGTGTTTACAAACATTTACAATTTTTGTTTGAATTAGCAAACATTTCGAACCATAGCGAGATAACAAATCCCACGATTATTAAATAAAAAGTGTTTCTTACTTATTTACATTGATTGAAAATATTCCGTTCCTGAGATAAAGGCTGTTCTTACATATACGAGCATTTAAATAGAACTACATTATATATATATATATATATATATATATATATATATATATATATATATATATTGTGTGTATTTAGGCAGCAAGTTTTCATTTAGGCAAACGTTGTTGAATAGCACGGAGTGTTTCTGCTTTGTGATCTTTTTTTAAATTTTTTCCATCTTCCGAACCTCGATCAAACTGGTGTATGAAGTTTCCGTAGTTTTGTTGTTCTATCTTCCTTGCGAGTACTTTCGATTTGATATCCTCAAATCATCTTCAGGCGTGTTAGTGTGAAAAAAGAATATGTATTTATAGAGTGTAAAGTTTGATCGAGGTACGAAGTTGACCATTCGGAAGATGGAAAAAATTTAAAAAAAGATCACAAAGCAGAAACACTTCGTGCTATTCAACAACGTTTGCCTAAATATATATATATATATATATATATATATATATATACATATATATATATATATATATATATATATATATATATATATATATATATATATATATATAAATACTTACAATACAATTACAACCGGGACTGTAATCATAGTCATATAGAGCGCTCTTTTGAAATGGTTGCAGAAATGACCACAGGTGTATTCCAGTACAAGTGTTAACAAATAGAACTCCATTGTGGTCATAACCTGAAAAATGTTTATGTACAAAATTAAAGATTATTAAACACATACACTTCAAAAAACGTTTCTTACATCTGGTTTTATCATGTAAATAGATTATGTAAATAAATTAAGGAAGGATCACATGATAGAGATAGGGACAACGTTAGGGTTAGAACAAAAATTGTCCATGAGAAAGCTGCAGCTAATAAAAGTAATAGCGGAGCACATGGTCAACAACGATATATTCAAAGAAGATGTGTTGGACGACCTTGTGTCAGATCGCCCGGACTTTCACAGTCCCAATTAGAGCTTGCGAAGGCTAAGATAGAAGCTAGTTCGCGTGAAAGAATAGTAGCTATTATAAGTAATATTCCTCTCCCGTAAAAATAAGATTTTGCTTTCTTGTTATTTATACCGGATTTTTCATTTTTTTTTATCATCATTGTCACGCGCACGCTGCCGTAGTTCCCAACGAAGGTCGAGTGTGACAAAGAGCTGGGATATATGTTCATTTATGGAAAGGGATTCATTCGTTTAAAAGAATATCTTATTAAGGTTAACTATGAATCGATTTTCTTAAACTATGAGTTACCTCAGAATGAGTCCAGCGCATGCTAGCAGGATCAAATATTATATTCTACTATCTCTAAAGCTGAAATTCTTCATATCATTTCAGATACATTCACGTAACATGATATAAACACCAAATCAGAATGTTATCCTTGTATCGGACATAAAATAAGCATCCGGTCAAACCGTGTTTATTATAACTTTTTAACTTATTCACTTGGCAAATCATTGTACCAAAAGTATATGACAGCTAAGTAATATGTGCATATGATGCGGCGGTTTTGAATACTAATATTGTTGCGTAGCGAAAGTCGGCCTTATATTCCAAACAAATCAGGCTTGCCTCTAAAATGAAGGGAATATCATTTTGATATAGCCTTTATCAGACAAACGAAACCTATCATTCAGTCGCCATATTTTATTATTAAAAAAAATGAAAAATGTTGAAATAAAGTTATAAGACACAGGCAAATAATCAACTTAAATAACCTGAAGTGTTGGTATGACGTAAATCAGACACGCCAAACTAATCACTTGATTAACATAATGATATAATGAAACACACAAATAATCATGAAATAACATGAGAAAATTCTTATATATTGTTGATCAGGCAGAACTAATTAATCATATTAATTAATTAATTAATTAATCATATTAATCACATAAAAACGGTTGATACAAGGTTAACAGACACACCCACATAATCACAATAAATAATAGTAAAAATGTTTATATGACGTTAATCAAACACTCACAAAATGTAAATTAATAACAGGTACAGTATTGATAACTAATAAGACACGAATAACTAATCAGACGGACTAAACTTATCACTTTAAATAGCATTAAAAATGTGGATAGATTTATGAAGGCACAGCTAATTAAATTCATTGATTGTTAATATGACGTTGCTAGAGTCATCCAACTAATCACATTAAATAACAATAAAAGTGTTGAGATAACGTTAATCAAAGACACCCAATAAACATGAAATTGTTGACAAGAGGTTATCAGACACACTCAACTCCTACATTAAGTTAGATAAAATTGTTAATTTTACGTAAATCACAGGCAAAACTAATCAGATTAAATAACATAAAAGTGTTTATATTACATTATCAGACGAACCCAACTCCTCACATAAAGTAACATGAAATCAGTTAATCAAACACGCAAAACTAATCACCTTCAGTAATCGACTTCCCTACATAGAGTACTCTCTTCGTATTGCGTGAATTTATCACATTGATGACAGAAAAGAACCACCATCAATACCTGGGATGTCTGCCGAGATAGTGCATATCGTTCTCTTGAATGCAAGGCCTGATAAATTGAATGCAAGGCCTGATAAAGTCACAGTGCTCACGACATCCACCCAGCCGTTCTCCTAATTCTTACAGCTATTCTGGCGCGCCCTTTTGCAAAGTTTTTTCAATCTCGCACTTGACGCAAGTGTTGTACCGGTTACCAATATCATGAACGAGCGTATGCTAATCCGAAAGGGGTTTACGATCATGTACACAGAAAGAAACAGTTAGATAATTAAGTCGTTTTGCCCAGAACAATGCTATTTCTGCATAAAAATATGGACTTGTACCCAATCTGCTGCTCATTAAGGAGTGGGACATCAATATTAATCACCATTTATTCCTTCGTAAGCCTTATTCATACAAAATTCATCCTGTCTGTGGTTTTGCTCTATGAAACAGCCTGCTGGAGGATGTCGTGATGATGCCTACCATATCCAGGTTTAAAGTCGCTTGGAACAAACATTCAGACCGTATATAGATGCAATATGTCCTGCGTTTTACATGGCTTGCTGCACTTACTACTTTTAAAACCCGAGTGATAACGCAATCTCATGGAAACTTACCAATACTGCAGCCAAGACAACTCCATACCCCATTATTGGAAACATGACTGATTCCTTTAGTAATATATAACCCTAAACCTAAATCTGAACCCTAACACCTAACCTACCAATATTGCAGCTGGGGAAATCCCATGTACCACTATTAGAAACTTGACTTATTCGATTAATCATATATTTGTTTATACAATAAAATTTCATTGAAATTGTTCAGTAAATATTATTCTTGGGACGATTAATCAAAGTCGGAATCGGAAATCGAAAAAATAGGAACTTTTTGGAGGATTGGAATCGGTATCGGTATCGGAATCTGACAAATCTTAGTAAAATTTTAAATATTTATTGATTTTAAATTAACTGTAAAACTAAAATGTATAGATCGTAATAACGAATTAAGTTAAAATGGCCCCAGATAAAATGGCCCAGTAATAATGACACAGGTTAAAATGGCACAAGTGGATAAATAGGAAAAAATTGCACAATTTAAAAATAAAGATGGAAATCTACACAATGAATTTATCAAAATCTTGAATACAATACATAAAGGGTAAATATTTAGAAGTTTGTCAAATTAAAAATAAAATAATATCTGAATTAAAAAGTAGATGCGGACTGTCCGCTAACCCCTCCCCAATGAGATTTTACTTTTTTAGACGTTTAGGCGATTGTAGAACCCGAATCGGAATCGGTAATTTTATCGGAATCGGGAAAACTATTGGAATCGTCCCATCACTAGTAAATATAATTACATGCGCCAAGGAGGCTATGTATTCGGTAGAATCTATCACTATTTCTAACGTTTAGTTCAGCGTCCACATCGCTTGACTAATTGTCACCAAACTTGGTAAATATATCAGTCGTGGTCTAATTTAGAACTGATTTAATTCTGAGATATCTAGGTCAAATGCCGAGGTCAATATAACGGAAAAGGTAAACGTCAAACTTTTGTCGCTTCGGTTTATCGTAGATTCGCACTGTTTGGCGCATACTGTAGCCAATGAACTCTTATATAACCTTGAACTTGACTTTGAAATAATCGTTGTCAGGTGGAGGTAGTCTCACGATTGAATATGTTGCTTTTGGGGGGTGGTATTGCAACTATTAAAGTAAACCCTTGATTTAATCCTAACTTTATATATATACTTAATTTTTATTAACACCAAAAAAATGTTAAAATGTGTTTGTTTTTACTGGCACCTCCGGTCAGTCAGAATTGAATTATTTCAATAAATACATATTTTTTCAATGGGAACTTCGGCTTTGAGTTTAACTTTTATCAATATAATATTTTAGCAAGAGAACGGTTCGGTTTGCTAAAAGAAAGATTGAAAACACTGAAGACAGAGACAGAGGAAAATATGTTATAATATTGTTAAATTAAATAACAATACAGAAAAGTCTAACAAACTAATTGAGTTGCGGCTCTAAGAAGTCCAACTAATAATAGAAAGTTCTTTAACGTTCAAGAAAATTAGACGGCCCTTTGAATTACTCAAGTTCCAATTGTCATACTCAGATTAAGGGGAAATATTCCTTACTTGTTGTCAGAACGAGATCATATTCAAAAAGTGGAACGATTAAGTTTTTTTTTATTCAGCCCCCCAAAATTAAGTGTCTGTTGATTGATCAAGGAAAATCGTCTTGGGCAATCAAAAGGTTTTTTTAAGAATAAGAGGGGGTGTGATGGGCAAAAGGAGAGCCACTCAAAAATATTTCAGAAACTAATTCACAGAAAATGTCGTTAATTAATAATAGATTCGAACCCGTCCTCGTTGCTTTTTTTAAGATGAAACAGCATCAGCAGCCTTACTGCTTAAGGCTAACCCTAACCCTAACCACAACATAAGGCGAACTCAGCAACGATACATGAAGGAGAAGCCAGAAACATCTCCATTAAGTTTTGGATGATATATCCTATAGTAGCACACGGAACTGCTATTCTTGTTTTGTCAACACACCATAGCAACCTTCTAAATGTTATTACCGAGCTATTAGCGCGTTTTCTGCCAAACCTATAGCAACCTTCTAGATGTTATTACCAATCTATTACCGCTGTTTAAACGAAAGCAATATGCATAATTTCGAGATATTTTTGTGATTATTTCAATTCGTTTCGATATCAAGTGTGAATGAAATCATCTTTTTGATATTTACCGAAAATGGCGAATACATTTCCATGAGTAAAACTTATGTTCATAGGCACATTCAAAGGTATCCTATTCGAGCTATGAGTCAAAAGTGACCGCCTTCCCTGAAAAATAAGAAGAAAAAAAATATTATGCAAAACGAAGGAACATGTATCGACCGTATTTTTGTCTTCACTAAAATAATTAGCATCAAAATTAAATTTATTTACCAACTCCAAATAGACGAAATAAATGATTTTAATGTCAACCACCGTGATTGGCTTAGATTTCTGAACTATACAGATTCAGTTGACTACTGCACGTATAGTTTCTCCATTGCACACTTCCTCTCACACACTGTAACTTTCCCAACACTCTCCCAGATCGTGAGGGCCAGAAATCCTCACTTCTCAACATGTTCCCGACACTTGTGCGACAAATGCCGATAGCCCGCTCGGGAACACTGACCCCTTTATTGTAATGATTTATATCACCCTAAATTTCGTCCTAAAGCCAACCTGCTGTTACGCAAAATGACAAGAAACTTCAAACGGGCTGATTGGGAATCGATTAGAGATCACATCAGATACGCCCCATCAGTGCGCAAATGAATTAACAGAATTGGTCAAAATAAGCATTGAAGCACATGTCCCCACGCAAAAATTCTATAGCAAGCCCCATTCGCCCCAATGGCTCACCTCGAACGGTGCAGCTGCTATTACTAAGAAGCAGCAAGCATTTCATCAATTCAACCGTCATAGGTCAATTAAAAATAGACAAACAATTGTAGCATCAAGAAATTATTGTAAGATTGTAATTGTCGTAGCTAAGGAAAAGTATATTGAGATGACCAGAAAACCTATTGATTCACAAAAAGTAGGCACTCGCGATTTCTATAAAATCTATAATAGTGTGGTGAACAATGAGAAATATTTCCCCGCTAGCAAACCACAATGATGTCGTTTCCACGGGAACTGATGAGAGCTAGAACAACTTGTCAAGCGATTCTTTTTTAACTCCACATTTGACTCCGCAAACCACGTCCTCCCAAATTTCCCATTGCAAACTAAAGCCACATTTGATGACATGATCATCAACCGTTCCCATGACTAGGATATCATACAAAGTCTTGACAGCTCCAAACAACGTGGGTCTTATCTAGTACCAGTAATAGTAATAAAGAAATACTCTGCTGAGCTGGACCCTGTTCTCAAAACTCTATGACACCTTGGTACATCTGTCTTCTCTAATTTCTGGAAAATCGCATCTATGGTACCAGTCTTTTAATAAATCTGGTGATAAAACTGACCTTAATAATTATCGCCCTATCAGTCTACTCCCGATCTTCGCTAAAATCTTTGAATCTTTAATCAATCTAGCGATAGTCAACCATTTTGTTAATGAAAAACTTATTTTTGATTATCAGTATGGATTTAGGCAAGCACGTTCTACTGCAGATACCCAAACGGTCATCTTCAGACTCATATACCATACACTTGATAATAAATATATCCTTTCTATCCAAAAGAAAGATTCAGGTTGTCCTCGGTTGCCGTTTATCCAAGCAACAATACATAAATGTAGGTGTACCCCAGGGATCGATCCTTCGACCTTTATTTTTCCCGATTTTCATAAATAGCATCCCTGATCAAATTGAATTTGTGAAGGGTATATTTGCTGATGACAACACGTTCTACTCTTGACATTTGGAGAAAACAAACGAGCACATATCGAAGGCAATGTCTGAATCCTTAGGAAATGATCTCCATTATGTAGCTTAATGGGGATACACATATATAACATTTAATGCCATTAAAACAAAGCCCCTTTCCTTTAACAACTATAAGAAACATTTACAACCACCGATTACTAAGGACAATAACACCCTACCCGTTCAGACTTCTCGGCTTAACATTCACAGTAAACATGAGTTGGAACAAATGCATAGAAGACATTGCCAAGGCTGCTGCAAGAAAAGTGGACTTCTACAGTGTTAGAAAACCTCTATCATCTTCTAGTATCGTATATCTCTACAAGGCCACTATCCGCCCATGCATGGAGTCTTGTTGTCACATCTGGGACAGTTCACCATCCACTAGTGTCTATCACTTAATGAAGGTCCAAAGAAGGGTCGCTAATCTTATAAGTCCCTTACTATCCCATAGCCTTAATGTTGCATTCCTGTACTTGTTTTACAAGTACTTCAACTGTATGTGCTCCGATGAACTTGCTGTTCTGGTGCGCCCTTGACGTGAATACACCCGACCAACTCAACAATCAGTTAAATCCAATCCATTCTGTGGAGTTCCCGAGATGCCGGAGAGCTTCCTACTATAATAGATTCTTTCCCCGAGTTGCTAGATTTTGAAACTTCCTCCGTGCTCACTGCTTTCCTGACTGTACCGACATGCAGACCTTTAAATACACAAACATCTCGCTGCACACCTCCTCACTTAGGATGACATCTTTAATTTATGGCCACTAATCTACAGTAGCCCATTATTTATCAGTGCCAGTGTGCCTTAACTGAGGTGAACCCAGTTAAAAAAAATCTGGAAATCGAAACGGAAACGAAAATTTAAGATCCAATTCTTCAGGTCAACTGTTGAACGTGTTTTGCTGTATAGGGCAGAAAGCTGGACCCTTACAAATGAAATGTGCAAAACGTTGGATGGTATCCATGTGACAATTTATTGGGGGCTACGAAGAAATTAGGGTGATTTAGTATACTCGTGTATATTTGGAACAATGCACTCATGCAGAAGAACAAAGACACTGGCACAGACCGTTCCTGACACTATTCGACTTCAGAAATACCCCTATACAGCATATGAGAAGCATCCCCATCTCAGGGCCTGCTGCATCGCCTCACACGCTCACTTCTACCCATGAGGAGCAACTTGCTGCAACCTAGGTTCACAAACCATGGGGAACAAAATAAAATACTCCTTGAGCGTAGGCAATGCATTCAGGCAGAGTACTACAATGGTCGTACACACAACCTACCGGCATTGACCAAAGGCGAGGTAGTCAGGATGCGCGTGTACAAGAAAGGTGACAGATTATGGGAAAAGGGCGTTGTGAACCAACACCTAGATGAACGTTCTTACATGGTCGAGCCACCTAGCGAAAGCTACCGACGCAACAGGCGTCACATGCGAAGATCACCGGAGCAACCATAAACGACAGGATGCACACCCACTCGTCAGCTAGAACAACCACAGACAGCGATGGAGTACGCATCAAATATTCAGCCCCCCCCCCTAGTTCACCGACAGAACACAATGCACTTGCTGACCTCACCAAGCAACCGACGCTACGAATCTATCCAAGGTGAATCCCCTGTCAAGACCCACACACGCACTGGCAGATGAATACGAGGACCAGCATACCTCGAAGACTGCACAAAGTGATAGCAGTCCTGGCTAAACAATGTAACTCCATAGAGTAAGGCCACTCCTCATCTATAAAAGGGAGGATGTCACATTATACTCCCTACCCATATATATTGGACTATACAACTCTCTCCCTTTCCATGTCTACTAGTGACATGCACTATCAGCCTCCTTCTCAGTCTGCATAAAACCTGACTCTCGTCAGTATGCTTAATTACACTCCTACACTTGTATTCTCTTAACTTCTTTCAATACATCATAATGTGACAATATTAGTGGCTTAATGTAGACCGCATCAAGGGTTTTCATGGCAGATGCGTTGTCGATTGTGTCACTAATGATTTCAAATACTTCTGCCAATTTGCTATTTATCAATGCATAGAAGTCGGTTGGGTGCTTTCAGTTTCTTCAGCGCAGTCAACCGTACGTAGGTAATTCAATAAGCTTCGAATGTTTATATTTTCTCTGCATTAAGTGCTATAGACTCAGTGTTGACTCGTTTGGGACGAAGTGCTCTGTCTATTTCGTTTTATAATTAAAATTGTAGTCAGACGGAGAATAATAAAAAAAAAACAGAATTCTTTTAGAAAACTTAATAATTATAAAAGAAAGATACAACAAATAATAAATAATGAAAAAGCAATTAAATAGTCTTGGGCCTAACAAAAAAAGTCTGACGGACGAGTTTTTCCGGTAGGGGGGGGGTAAGAATATTATTGACAACATATACAGTAACGTATGTATAAATGTTTGTATATTTCAGTGCACAGGATTCACCCTTAAAGTAATCATCCGATCATTATGAATTCTGAAACACAGCTGGCAGAAGTAACGGCTGTTATTATGCGCTATATTTCATTTAGTTTTATGTGAAAGAGTATGAGGGGTGGAAGCAATTTGTGACAATTCAGATACAGCCCCAAAGAAATATACAACGAAAAATATACGTGACGAAATCTGGTGGATTCACTCGAAATGTCATATAAGCATAAATGTGGACAATCAATCCCAAAGAAATATGTAAAGATTTTCTTCAGATTGGTCACTGCTAACCATGTACAACTTTTATTTTTAAATCCAAATGCTACTTTGGTAACTCGGTAATCGTTAATAATAGGGTTCTAAATTATTTTAATAAAGAAAGGGTAGAGATGATTCTAAACATTCTGATTTATTTCTTAGCATATAGAAAATGCATATTGTCTACGAATGCATAGAAACACTACAGGGACGTTATTCTTGTGTTGCTTCCTCTACACAAAGTCAATCAGATATAACTTCCAAAACGGTGCCGTCGAGTACCAGACATCTTTCTGATTTTTATTTTGCAATGGGTCAACATTCTTTCCACAGTCTGCGTGCATATGCTCGTATCATCAGAATCTACAAAGTTCTTGTCAGCAGCATAACAACATTGTGTTTGTAAATTCTATCTGGGAGCGTATCGCAAGCAATATAGGAAGTCCATCCATAAGAGATAATCCAATAATTCGGGTGGATCTCACCAGGTGAGATCATCTGAGAAATTGATGCATTAAACAATTGTCCGAACATTCGTAACAAAAATTATAATCAAGAAACAAATTTGAAATTTTTACAGTTATTTTCTCTTAAAAATAATTTAGAATCCTATTTTTACTAAGTGCTGGTAATTTATGCAGTTTCTCAATTATTACGGTTCACATCAATTGTTATTTCGCAAATCGACTCACCTTGAATAATTTCCGGATTGACATACTGTAGCTACCCTGTGAATCTTTATAGACCTGCGCCTTCAATACTGGATTTTTTTAGAAAATAAAGAGAAAAGTGGGGAATGCACATAAACAAAATTAAATCAAATAAAAATTATGTACATGAATGTTGTAGCCGGAAGAATAACATGAAGAGAAGGTAATTAATAAGAAATTCTAGTAACACACGGCTTCCTCACTTCGCTTCTTTTTTCAATTTTGCTGATTGGTCATAACGATTCTAGTCATAGTCAGGAAGAGTCCAAACGTTGACAAAATAGAATAGGTAACCATAACAATCACTGATATTTCGTCTTTATTTATCGAAATACTTTTTTCACAGTGAGATGTGGTTTTGATCGTTCGTTACAAAGATGTATATCACAGTGGATATGAGGTGTTGTTGTTGTGAAAGGAGATGCGGCGAAGAGGGGTCAAGATGAAGCACAAAACGAAGAAGGTGAAGGGGTATAAAACAAACGTTATATCGAGTGAGAGTGAAAGATAGAATAACAGAGACTTTCAGACGCGCCGCGAACCCAGCCATTTTAGGAGCTGATTTAGATCGCAGCAAATGACGTGAAAGAGCCTAACTTCAACCTAAACCAAAACCTCAACTAAACATTAAGAGAATTCATATAAAATTAAAGGTCATGAACAATATTTTTTCTTCAAAATCAGGTTACTCATTTGTATCTAGCAGTTGTCTTTTCTTGCTTTCTTGAAATTAAGTTTAGTTTGTGGAGTTGTCTATTCTTGTTTCGGAATTGTTTTTAATGAGGATTGATAATTTGTGTTATTTGAATTATTCAGACTACTGTTCTCATCTTTAATTTGATGCTACATAACGAAAGCCGTTATTTGAAAGAATAGGTTTGAGTGACACCTAAGAGGTAGAGGTGACCCAAGAACGGAAGTTGGTGAAATCACGTTACTTCGAGAGAGATATAATCTTCCTGTCGACACTTCAAGCAAAGAAGACGTGTAAAATCCGACATCCATGATTGGGGGCGAGCATGGATAAAGTAGTTATATATAGCAAGACAATATGTCTGTCTGTTCGTCTATCTCTAGCGCGAATGCTAATTAATACCCCGTCTCTCTGGCATGTTCTTTTCTGATTAAGAAACCTTGAAAACTAAACATCGGCGTCCGAGGGATTGTATCCATCAACGATCAAAAACTGGGTTCTCGACGAGTATACGGGTGTACAATGATTTCTACACGCTTCGAACAACCGAAACTGGTACAGTTATTCTCGCAGCGTTTCACAAGGACTCGTAGCGCAACGGATACAAGTGCTAAATAGAATCAGTTCTAAGTGATAACCGTTATCTGGATGTTGATAATTCATTCCACAGTACGGACGATACTAAGAATACACTTACGAATTACTAAAGAGTTCTACTTGGTTATGGTTGACGTAACGAAAGCAATATACCCCGTGGATTAAATAAAGGTTACGTTCGAGATGGCGTACATATTCCAGAGTTCAGAAAGACGCACCTGAAACAGTTTCCATCGGCTGAAATGTTGTGAGAATAACATCGAAGATGAGAACAGTAGACCAAATAATCCAAATAATCCAAATAATCCAAATTGTTTTTTGTTTCTTTAAAAAAACGTTACTTAAACGCAAACTATTATATAATATAACATATAATCCTCAGATAAAAGGAAAAACCTGTAACACCCTTCCCATACCTGGTATTCTTGTCACTGCGTGGGCTGGACAGAATATTGTCTATATAACCAATGCTTATCTATTTACCCTTGAAACCGTTGCCATATTTGTCATTGACAACCAATTCCAGTAATTCATTCAAGCTAGTGACCAGCTGTCGCCCAAATGAAAACTTCCTAGTGTTTAATCTTCCGTACTTCTTTGAGAGCTTGAGACTGTGTGTCCCTTATTTTGTTGGTTGTAATCTTTCTTAGTTGACCATGTCTCCTTCTCTCAGGATCTAGTAGATTTGACTCACGTCGCTTCGATCACGTCGATAATATATTGCATCGTTGCTTCTAATCTCTTCTCACATGGAAAATCCCGAAGTGTCGGAAAAAGACTTAGTAGTTCTACGCGGAACTGTCTCAACCTTATCGATGTCACCAGCAAATAGCCTTTACGTATTCCAATATCTGACTAACCTTTTAGGCGAACGACTTCTTCATAATTATGCTTTCTATAG
Organism: Sepiola atlantica; assembly: GCA_963556195.1. NCBI lineage: Eukaryota > Metazoa > Mollusca > Cephalopoda > Sepiida > Sepiolidae > Sepiola > Sepiola atlantica. The sequence goes on from OY744546.1 coordinate 327,854, forward strand.
TCGAGAAGGTCTTTTTTCGGTTGGCTTTATCAACATAAGAGTGTAATGCCAGCCTATTGTCAACATGCACTTCTAAATCATTTATTCATGCTCCGACACTTCAAGTTTTTTCAGTTCTCCATGAGTGTCGTTCATTCTGTATACTGATATTATGTTATTGCGCGTCACACTGAATTTACTGGTGTTCCTATTTACTTGCCTCCCCACGAAGGCAAAATTAGACACAAGGTCGGTTTTTAATGTGCATAAAATCCAGTTCCGCAAAAAGAAGCACTCTGGATTTGAACAAAGATTAAAATTGCCTCAGTATAGAAGGACTTCTTCTTCACTGACCGAAGACAGTATATAGACTAAGTGTAGAATCAGAATAGATACCACACTTTGTCCATAGCCAAAAGGCCAAGTTCTTGTCTTTCTGTCACTTTATTCTCAGATGTAGTCGATTTGTCGTAATTTTTTATGTCATGAGCGATTTACAAGCACCAAAATTTTAAGTTTCGTAATTTTCTTTACTTTCTCCGGAAATAAAATCTTCTTGTATCAAATATTAATACTTAAAATATTAACTAACTACCTCGGGAAGAAGTGACCTTAGCAGCACTCTGGAAGCCTCCTTAGATTTACCCCTTAAAATAAACATAAGCTTGACATACCGAACGACATATTAAAAAAGACATGTATCATCAACAATGATATTTCAAACTAAACACATTTGTAAAATAATTTTATGATGTTAAGTAGGAAAACATGTATTCTTTATCTCCATTTATATAAAGTTAGGTAAATATGTATGTTTTTGTATGTACAGGATTCACTCCTAAACTAATACAGCTTCTATGTGTATGCTTTCGTAATGTAGGAATATTTAGTTCCATTATATTTTATGAGAAGGGAATGGAAGCCCTTCGTAAAAGTTAAGATGGTTCCGATTTTTATGAAATTGTAATAATAGCTATTAGACATCAATTAATAAATATTGCCAAATTTCCAGTTTCATTGGAGTAATTTAAAGGGATTTTAGGAAGCATAATATAGGCACAATCTCCCGTTTAAAAAATCAAATATTTCAGATTTTCATTGTATTTGACACTTATTCAGTGAGATTAACTGAATTTCAATTACGCCTTAAATTTTAGAAAATTTCTAGAATCAAAATAATAATGGGACATATAAGTGGTGCAAAACTGTTTTGTAGGGGAAATTAATTTCATTTGTCCTGCGATGTGAGTAGAATCCAGCTCCTCAAAAAGGGGCACTCTGAACTGGGACAAATTTAAAATTGTCTCATTTTAGAAGAACAGATACTACACTTTACTTCGAGCCAAAAGGCCAAGAATCGTGACAGATCGATATACTTATAGATACTATTTGTTTTACTTACCAAATTTGTTTTTACAGTAAAGCTTCTGATAATGGACATGTGAACATATTTGGCTTAAAGCTCCAATTACCAGCGTTTCGAGAATGAGGAATCGCCAAAAGATGTCAGTAAACATTATCGTCAATTTCCTTTTCAATGAATAAGCTGATTATTATTTCGGTGAACGGGACAATAATCGATATTTCTTTGAAATAGAAACACTGAAAACAAAGGGTTCTGGTGTGTTTCTGCTTTGGAAATCGTTCGGATTTAGGCTGTATATATATATATATATATATATATATATATATATATATATATATATATATATATATATATCATACAAGGGTGACAAGGCTGTGAATAACTTTTTGTTTTCAATTATTTCTCAGAATCATGCATGTCGCGATTTTTGCTGGCGTTTGAATTTCGATGAATAATTCATATTAACGAATGTCTCGATTCAAATCACTCTCTGTCGCTCTCTCTATATATACTAGCTTACCTGTGCCCTGGCGTTGCCCGGCACAGGAGATTTAATCCAGGAATCCCATGCACAAATTTGAAAGATCTAACATGAACACAGACGACACAATGTTAAAAGCAGATAACCAGAATTTTCCTACGTGTGTATGAAAAATGGTAATTCTTAGTTGTATAATCGTTTCGTAGTTTCTATTTTGTTGTGTTCTCCATACACTTGTATTTTGGGGTGGGGTAGTCTAATAATTAGCTGTTTTTTTAGATTGAGACATTACTGACTAAGTTACAAAAAGTACTTTCTTTTCATGATGGGGAACAATTGTAGAGATTTCCGGGTTGTCTGGAAATTTTTGGAAAGATGGTCAAAGAGTGGGGGATCAGTTTATGTAAAATGTATATAGGAAACTGATCTCCCATCTAAAATGTCAAATATTTGAAAATAATTCCAACAACCCGGAATTATCTCGCGACATAATATATAATTGTTAACAGAAAAAATAGTTTTTAAAATTTGTGATGGTCGAAAATGAAGGATCAGTTTACGTTAAACTTATATAGGAACCTGATCCCCTACGTAAAATCAAATATTTAAAAATGTGTCCAAAATGCATAGAATTCTCTATTGACATCATAGGTAATTGTTCCCCGAAAATTTTTTTTAAATTGGTCAGTAAAAATGTTCAGACAAACGGGTGGTTGAACATTACGAAAACACGCCAAACCTGTTAACGTAGAATAACATGACTATTAAATAAACGTTAACACTGTTCGTTTATAAAATGTGTTTTTACGAATGTGATTAAAAAGGTTTTCATAATTTAACTACAAGTAGACAAAATCTGAAACTTCTTATAACTGAGTCAATTAAAATTATGGTTTACTTTAAAAAAAAAAGAAAGAAAGAAAGAAAAAATGAAAGATCTGAGTGTCATGATGGGCAGGTGCTCCCTTGATGGCCAACATTGGGGGACCCGGTCCGCATCCTGCGAATGTTGGCTCCTTTGATTTCAGGAACAAAACTACGGACAAAAAACAGGTAAGTAACCGTTCCAATTCCAGGTATGACAAGAACACAGACCAAACACAAAAAAGCACAAATGAAAAAAAAACTAAAAAATTTAGAAAGAAATGAACCACAAAGGAGAACAGACTAGTGATGGAATGCTACTACAAAAGTCGCCACCCCACAGAAAGAGGCTACCGGAAACGATTGAAACATCTTTGGAACACTGCTACTGGCTACTATACAACAGAACAAAGGATAGCAGACCAAGTAAAACAGATCCTCAAGAGAGGATCGTTCTAGGAGATGGAACTGACGGAAATCAAACAGAAGAGCAGAACAGAGCAAGAAACACCGCATGACGAAACCCCCCAGGAAGATGACAGACAAAACATAAACCCAGTAACGGAAGAGGTTGAAGTCTACGAAATCACAGAACTCACCGAAGTAGAACTCACCGAGGAAGAAACAAGAGAAGTGGAAAACATCACACGATACATGTCTGAGAACAAAACAAATCTCCCATCTCTAAGGAACGAAGATTGGAAGAAGATGAAAGTGGAAACTGAGACAGTAAACAAGGTACTCGCGTACATCCCAACAGACACCATCACAGACCTAAACAACTTGATATATGCGGGGGCAAAATCAGTAAGTACGAAACTTAGAAAAGAAAAAAAATGCCTGGCCGAAAGGACCGACAAAACCTGGATTAGAAATCAGACTGGAAACCCAGATAACCAAACTCCGAAAAGAAGCTTACATCGTAAACAGGATGAAAGAATGGAAGAGCAGAAATCCGGTCGACAAGGAAAGACTGAATAAGAAACATGAAGAATTAAAACAAAAGATAGCAGCAATAGATGGAAGACTGAGACGATATAGATACAAATCAGAACAGCAAAAACAGAACAGGACCTTTGAAAACAATGAAAGCCAGTTTTACAAAAACGTAAACGAAGAACGAATAACATCAGAACATCCTGACCCGACAGAGACAAACACTTCTGGAGCAAGATATGGAAAAATCCTAAAACACACAACAAAAATGCCAAGTGGTTAAAAAACATGAAAAATGAACTACAGTAAATAGAAGAAGGAACAGAAACAGAGATTACAAAAAAACCCATTAAGGACATCCTAAGGAAAATGGCAAACTGGAAAGCACCAGGTCATGATGGAATACATGGATATTGGTTTAAAAAATTCACGACCCTACATGAAAGACTGGCGCAGAAACTGAGAGGGTGTATCCACAAAACAGACATACCAGTGTGGATGACCAAAGGAAGGACAACGCTTATACAAAAAGATGTCAAAAAGGGAACAACCCCAAGCGACTACAGACCAATTACCTGTTTACCAACAATGTGGAAAATGCTGACGGCACAACTGAGAGTGGACTACTCCCCGAAGAACAAAAAGTATGCCGTAAAGGGAAAAGAGGGACACATGACCTCCTATACATCGAAGGAGGTAAAAACAGGAAAAAGAACATATCCATGGCATGGATTGACTACAAAAAACCTTACGACAGAATCCCTCAAACATGGATAATTGAATGTTTGAAAATATACAAAATACCCGAAAGGATGATTAATCTTATTAAGAAAGCAATGGAAACATGGAGACTGGAACTGACAGCCGGAGGACAACAGCTGACTGAGATAAAGATACAGAGAGGCATCTTCCAAGGAGACTCCCTATCACCACTACTGTTTATAATAGCTATGATGCCACTTAACTACATACTCAGACAATGTGATGCCGGATACAAGTTTACAGACACAGAACTAAGTGTAAACCACCTGATGTACATGGATGACCTAAAACTATTTGCAAAAAGCAAAAAGGAACTGGAAAAGCTGATAAATATGACCAGAATCTTCAGCCAGGACATCCAAATGGAATTCGGAATTGAAAAGTGTGCACTACTGGAAATAAAAAAAGGAAAACTGGAGACAACAGAGAACATAGAACTCCCCCCCCCCCTCAAGAGGAAATGAGGGCGCTAGGCGAACAGTATAGTTACAAATATCTTGGAGTTCTGGAGGCAGACGCCATCAAATCTACGGAAATGAAAGAGAATATTGAAAAAGAATATTTATGAAGAACAAGAAAACTCCTAGAAACGAAATTATATAGCAGGAATCAAGTAAAAGGAATAAACACCTGGGCTAATAAGATACTTTGGACCATTCATAGGCTGGACCAAAGAGGAACTCAGGCACCTGAACCAGAAGACCAGAAAATTAATGACCATGCACAATGCACTACATCCAAAAGATGATACGGACAGACTCTACATGAAAAGAAACGAAGGGGGAAGAAGACTGGTAAGTATAGAAGATTGTGTGGAAGACTCACAAAAAGAGCTGGAGAAATACATAAACCAGAACATAGAAAGGCTGATCACCGCAGCAAGAGACACCGCCCCAACGAACAACTCGGGAAGCACCGAAACCAGAAACAAAACGGCAAGAAAAGAAAAGTGGGAAGAAAAAAACTACACGGACACTTCAGAAGACTGAAAAGAGAAGAAACCAACGAAAATAGCTGGACATGGCTAAGAAAAGGACACTTGAACAGATAAACGGAATTTTTACTGATGGCTGTACAGAACAATGCAATTAGGACAAACCACATTAAAGCTAAAAACAGTAAGTGCAGACTCTGTGGACAAAGAGACGAAACAATAAATCATATAATAAGTGAATGTAGCAAACTAGTCCAAAACGAGTATAAGAACAGACATGACTGTGTGGGGAAAGCAGTACATCGGGAACTGTGCAAACAATTGAATTTCGAATACGCAGACAAATGGTACAAACATAAGCCAGAAACAGTACTGGAAAACGAAAAACACAAAATCATCTAGGATATGGATATACAAACAGACAAACTCATACAAGCAAGGAGACCGGATGTTATAATAATCAACAAGAAGGAAAAATCTTGCAAAATCGTAGACTTTGCCGTTCCAGCAGACCACAGAGTTAAAAGCAAAGAAACAGAAAAACGAAGCAAATACACGGAACTAGCCAGAGAACTGAAAGGAACTGAAAAGGTGCATCTGCAATGCTGGACACATTTTATTTAATTGTCTACACTGCCTGCTGCAAGCATGTGCCATTGCGTAAATCAGAGTGCGAGAAAAGAACGCCCAAGGTAGTAAGATACCGTCACTCACTTTCTAAAAGAAGACGGAAGATAAAAAAGCGTCTTTTGAAAGTGTCATCGCCTGCTGTTATTTCCAAACTGTCCAAGGAATGTTTGGATATTGAAAGGAAACTGCAGAAGTCTTTTGCTGACTCTAACGCTTTTATGGAGGGAAAGGCTGTCAACTCCATTAAAAGTAATTCAAAATATTTCTTTTCATATGTCAAGAAAAAGTCCAAAGTCAAGACAAAAGTTGGTCCATTGGTGGACCAGAATGGTGTTCTTACTGGTAACAGTACTGAGATGGCAGAAATTTTGTCAAAACAATACACAGACGTTTTTAGCAAACCAATGCAAAGCAGTCAAGCTTCACATAATCGCACTTTTGATATAAGTTCTATACTGTCAACTGTTACTCTAACTGCAGCCGATTTTGAGCTTGCAATTGATGAACTCTCTCTGTCAGCTGCTGCGGGCCCTGACGGCTTTCCTGCATTACTACTGAAAAACTGCAGGGCTCATTTGGTCCATGCTCTCGTATTTCTATGGACGAAAAGTCTTGAAGAAGAGGTCGTTCCAAGCAAACTAAAGAATTCTCTTATTACACCCATTCACAAAGGTGGAAGCAAGTCGGTGGCTGCCAATTATAGACCAATAGCTTTGACCTCCCACCTCATTAAACTTTTTGAGAAAGTCATACGGAAACACATAGTTAGACACATGAATGAAAATAACCTGTTCAATGACAGTCAGCATGGGATGAGATCTGGAAGATCTTGTTTAAGTCAACTCCTTGAGCAGTTTGACACCATTCTATCAATTCTTGATGATGGCGCTAATGCAGATGTTGTCTACTTAAATTTTGCCAAAGCTTTTGACAAAGTTGACCACAAAATAGTTCTGCAGAAAATATTTGATCTTGGCATTCGTGGAAGCATTTTCAAATGGATCGAATCCTTCCTGAGTAACCGCCTCCAAACAGTTATGGTTGATGGTGCAACCTCGAAGCCACAACCTGTCATTTCTGGAGTTCCCCAGGGAAGTGTATTGGGACCCATAATCTTCCTAATCCTTATTGGGGACATTGATGAAGATATCGCCATGTCAATAGTCAGGTCATTCGCCGATGATACAAGGGCCACAAAATCCGTTCGGTCTCCCGAGGATGCTGTGTTGTTTCAAAAGGATCTCGATCAGATCTACAAATGGACGGAGGACAATAACATGGAGCTAAATGACGTAAAATTTGAGCTTCTCCGCTATGGTAATAACGACCAGCTAAAAAGCGAGATATCATACCACACTCCGTCAGGAAAAATGATAAACATAAAGCAAGAAGTGAAGGACCTCGGTGTATCTATGTCTAGTGATTGTCTTTTTAGCAATCAAATAAACAAAGTTGTGGAAAAAGCCAAGAACCTCATTGCCTGGATCCTGAGGACATTTAAAACCAGAGAATATCGTGCAATGGTCACGCTGTATAAATCCTTGGTCATTCCAGTTTTGGAATACTGTTCTGTCTTGTGGAACCCAAGTAGCCCTAGGCTCATCCAAAAGCTTGAAGCCATTCAGTGGTCCTTTCTACGGAAAATTCAAGATGATCGGAACTACTGGTCATGTCTGAAGAAGACAAAAATGTTCTCGCTGCAAAGACGACGTGAAAGGTACCGGATAATTTACATCTGGAAGATATTGGAAGGAAAGGTACCGAACATTAATGGCCACATTCAAGCCCGAGACAATGAACGCCGCGGGAGGCACTGTATTGTTCTCTCGCTAAAAACTGGTGGGAAAATACGAACCATTTTTGAAACGAGCTTACCTGTACAGGGGTCACAACTCTTCAATGCCATGCCTAGGTGTATTCGGGACATAAAAAATGCTGCTGTGGAACAATTTAAGCGCTCTCTTGATGCCTACCTCGCTAATATCCCGGACCAACCCCAAATTGTCGGATACACGGCGTGCAGGCAAGCCGACACCAATTCTATCGTGCACATGCAAGCACATGCTGGTGCGGTTCCTTTGTCTCACAGGATCCTCACATCAGCCAGGGCGAGTTGAACAACCAGCAAGCCTGAACACGCCTGTTCGAAGCACCAGACAAAAAAAAAAAAAAAAATATGGAGCATGAGAAAGTCAGTATAATACCAATAATCGTAGGAGCACTAGGAACAATCCCCAAAAACCTGGAAAAAAGACTGGGAGAAATTGGGACCAAAAGAATCATTGGAACTATACAAAGGACAGCAATGATCAAAACAGCAACAATCTTAAGCTACGAGGGATCATACGAAATCTAACACAGGAAGAAAACAAAACTAACGAAAGAACACGCCACAAACAAAGAAACAGAAAATGCAAGAAACATCACTTAATAAGCTCCCCCCCTCCCCCCAATAAATTACAGCGGCCTCAACTGACACAACACAAAAATGGACCAATGAACAGAAATAGCAAGAAACACCACAGCTCACCTCCACCCCCATCCCCCACCCACACACAAAAAAATAATAAGCAGCTCCCCTAAAAAAATAAATAAATAAATAAATAAAAAATAATCAGCTCCCCACAAAAAATTAATAAATTAAAATAATCAGCTCCCCCCCCGCAAAAAAAAATAAATAAAAAATATTTAAAAAAAAATGGTACCGGCCTGGGCTGACACCACACAAAATATTTGCATATGATCAAGGAGGATGAGAGAGCCGAGGAGGGACAGCGCAAGACAGATCTCCACTGGAAGTGCAGAGACTGCTGGGACCTCGGGGAGGCTTATTGCCACCTGTAGTAACAAAGATAATTGATGCCCGTCTCACCCCTTTAATTAATAATGGAATGTTCTACATTCGTGTATATTAAGAGTGAATGTTAAAACACTATTTGTCTCAGTAAGCAACAAATGGTTAAATTAAGTTTATCCTTAAGTTATATTCGGCGTCCAGTTTTTATTACACCACCCAAACCCCAGAGAAGACCAATGGTCCTTACCAGCGAAAAATCAATGGTAAACGGCTGTTGTGATACTGCAAATTTATTTGCGGTGGCTATCGAAATGAGGTGGAGAATACTGGAAATCTGGGGAGACATGTTGTCACTCAGACTCCAGGGAATACCACTGGTTGTCGGTGAGCAATCACTGATGACCTGTGTGAGAACTCCTAGTGAGTAAATAATAATAATAATTATAATAATAATAATAATCTATTAATAATGGAGTTTATGTATATGTCTGTCTGTCTGTCTGTCTGAAGCCGAAACTCCATCAAAGTTGTATAACTATTTACTAAGTCCGCTAGCTTCATTATATACTATGAAAAAAACCCGGCATAAACACTATGGGCATTTCTCAATGTACATAATCAATTGCTTTTGAACTTCTAATAAATTAGTATTCTCAAATATACACTCAGGATCGTTTCATTCAGATTTTATCATGTATTTACGCAATTTTGCTCGCTACTAATCTTACTAATAAATTATAATTAATGAATCAAATCGTTTAATTAAAATAATAATTGATTTAAAAAATAATGAGTTACGTAGTTATTTTATCTACGTCCAATTGATTAAACAGCGTGCAGAACGTAAATCCATTGAAACAATCTCCCTCCGTCAACTCAGTTTGGACGCAATACAAGCGCGTAATTTTTAAACAACCGCTGGTATTACCGTGTTACTTTAACTTACGCTGTTAAGCGTTAATTCACAAACTGTTCTTATTATTCCATGTTTTACTTATTAAAATAAAAGATGTGATTTTTTTTCTTTTCTGTCAACAACAAAAATAATATAACTGATTTTAGAAACATATTGTTTAATTAAAAAAGGTCATTAAAAACACGCGCGTGCGCGCACACACATAAAAGAGTACGGATTTTTACATTGTTTCATTTTATAAACACTTTTCTTCCGATTCGAAAAATACTGTTCGCTGTATTTAGTTTTTTTTTTTAATTGTTGATTTTAACAATTTCATTGAATCAAATTTAATTTAAATAAATATCGATTTAAAAATTACTACTAAAAAAAACCACAGACACACACATACATTCTAACAAATGTACATAAGTAACCATGTTCACTATATTTGATTTTTTGGTGTTTTTACACTTTAGGACCCGCGCTAACTTTGACTCCATCGTTAGGGTTAGGGTCAGAGTCAAAGTGGGTGTTTGGGTCATCGTCAAAATCAGCACAGATCCTACAGTAAAAAAATACAGATTTTTTTATTGTTTTATTTTATGTACACCTTTCTTCCGATCCCAAAAATACTGTTTACTTTATTCAGTTCTTTAAATTGTTGATTTTAACAATTTTACTGAATCAAATTGTTTAATTAAAATAAATATTGATTTAAAAATTATTAAAAATATTTATGGAGAAGGTTAATACAAAAATCGGGGTGGGGTCGAAATTTCTTTTTACATTATTTACATCTACAACTATTTTTGGTCATAAATAAAGAATATCAACGTATAACCACCCAAGAAATCAGTTTACACGTCAGCATTAATTTCTGACGCGGCAGCCTAGCAAAAATATGCGACCGGAGGGAGCATATATTTACAAGTAATAATAATGGAAACATTTAATTCATAAGATACACGTGCGTACCAAGGCACACCACTTTTAATCGGATATAACACACCAGACTTCAATAAGAACAGAAGTTCAAGACTAAGCGACAACATGTCGCTTAAAAAAAGAAAGAACAAATATTGTCTGTATCCTCCTGATGAAGATTCTTTTATGAATCGAAAATTTGAATTTTAAATAAATAATATTTTATTTTTAAAAAGTCTGCATTTATTGGTCTCTTTACCGCTTTAAAAATTACGAATTTAAAATGCATTCAGACAGTGGAAATATTATATATATATATATATATTGGTACAGAAAAATTAGTACAACATTCGTACCGTTGGTTTCAAGCACGGAAAGACTTAACCATCCGGCTCTCTTCAGCTTCTGTTGTCATCAGAAGCTGAAGAGAGCCGGATGGCTAAGTCTTTCCGTGCTTGAAACCGACGGTACGAATGTTGTACTAATTTTTCTGTACCAAAATAAATAAATATTATGCTCTTAATTTTTAACTTTAATTCTTAATTAATCGAGCACTCTACTGGGATTTTTCCTACTATATTACAAAGAAGTGATATATATATATATATATAATGTGTATGTGTGTATAAAATTTCATTGTGGGTTCGATCCTTGTCTAAGTTAGCCATGCTGATGACAGCTGATAGCCAGAAACACGTGTCCATAGATAACTTTTATGTACTTAAAAATAATAAATTCATATATATATATATATATATATATATATATATATATATATATATATATATATATATATCAATCATAATCCATAACGTCTAGTATGTAAAACAGCTTTAGACGGACTGATTGGTTAATTGGTTGATAACTAGCTAATTACATACTTATTTATCAATCTAATCGAAACGACATATAATTCCTTAATTGTCATATAAATTGATTGAACTAACATGTAATTTACTGATGTAAATGTTTGGAGCTTATATATGGACTAGTTGCCTAATTTCTGGTGTTCAGGTATATTAGAGAAGACCCTTATTTTGTACTTTCATCCTAGAAGTTTAGCATGCTATTTCCCCTTGCATTTCTAATTATTTAACCATAGCAAATTATGTTCCCTATAATTCACCCTGCGAAATCAGACACCTCAAATTTTTACTTAGACTAAAGGCGTCTATCAGCGTGTAACTGAGAGCACGTAGACGTTTGCATTCAATAAAAGGTCTCCAGTGATTGTTTTATATATATATATATATATATATATATATATATATATATATATATATATATATATATATATATATATATATATATGCAAATGTTATCAAATATTTTTATCAGTCTCTCTTCAATTTTCTGAATAGTCCATTTCGTATTCCATTCAATGTGATGTATATAAAACTCATATAACCAAATTTGCCATGAATACGAAATTGATAAAAAAGCCCAATAAAACTTCGTATTGTTAAATAATATTTACCTTAATGCAGATATGTTACCTAAATACACATATATATATATATATGTGTGTGTGTGTGTAGGTTATTCTTAATGCAGGTGTATATAGCGTACACCTTTATTCTTTGAATGGGGTCGAGTGTGTTTTCGTAATTCTGTCAGTGGCAGTCAAAGCTAACACGGATGCAATATTTAATTTTAGTAAAAAATATAAACATTTTTATTTGCGAATTATTCACGAATATTTAAGAAATTTTTCACAAAACCAAATTTTTCATAACGAATATTTTTGTTATCAAAAATTTAAAAAAATATTCAAATGTATACGAATGTATTCATTATAAAAATAACGTGTGTTTTAAAAATGTATTTGTAACAACGAATATCAGTTCAATTGTAGAATAAGGACTGTCGAATTTCGCTTGATTTTATTTATCTACCTCCCACAGCATTAAGATGTGATAAGTATTTTATCTATATATTTATTCATATATATATATATATATATATATATTGTTACGGCCGCCCCCGAGTCGGGATCACAAGAGGGGATTGCGCAACAAATTATAAAAAAAAGTAAAAAAAGTTTTGTCCAGGAACGGCTCGTTTTCCTCCCGGGGCAATGTTACAAGTGAACCGTGCGTGGGAAGGAGAAATTCTCCAATTTCAGACCAGATAGAGAGAGGGGCCGAAGCTCGGCAAGAGAACAACACAAACGCCCAGGTAAGGTATACAAACAATGTTTATTTACAGGATAACGAAAAGAGGATATAGGTATAAAACTAGATAACATAAAAACAAAATACTAGCAGTAAAAGGGGGGGGGTATTTAACGTATCTATTGACGAGCAAAGAAATGACATTCAATCATGAAATAACAACAGAGAGAGGTAAACAGTTTAACTTACACGACGTCGGTAATACAGAAAGATGACAGTCCACGAAACAACGAACAATGTTGGGTGAAGGGAAAGATGAGGTCGATTCAAGTCTGGCAGAAGGAAACGAATGAGTTCTTTGAGGGCTTGGATTAGCGCTATGCGGCGAATATGTCGTTTCACAGCGTATCCTTGAATGCAGAGTTGGTCGAAGCAGGCGTTCGTTTATTCCTTTTCAGTCACGACTTCGTCGGGCTTGAATTCTGGTGGGTTTTCCTTAAACAGATAATCAATTGAGATGTGGGAGTTTCGGCATTTCTCCTCTCTGTATCTCATCGGCATTTCTTCTTTTTCTTCTTCTTTTTCGTTTTCATGGACAGAGGCAATAAGACGACCCGGCAGCAGTTACGGTCGGCGGAAAAACTGCTTGTCTCAGCTTCCACTTCCAGTCCGAAGCTAATGGGTTCGGGTAGGGCGATCTCCCTTCTCCCCTGATGGGCTAAATTTAGCTTTTACGAAATCGCAAAGCGGGTGTGAGCCTCCCACCTCACCCACCTACCCGGCAGGCTGCCGGTCCCAAAACAAAAATGACGACATATGTCTCTTTCAGAACCGTCTCTCGAAAATAGGAATGATGAAATGTGTTTTTCTCTGCTCGTCCACTGGCAAATAAAATATAACTAATTTCTAGGACTAGTTCTGCCATATGCAACACCTCCTCACCAAAAAAACGAAAAATGGATTGCTTGGAATTCCTTTTTCGGAATACAGGAAAAGACTCTAGTATGTCTTATCTAGGTTCTTACTACAATGGGTAACTTATTTGGGTGTATCAAACGCGTGATAGGGCGTCGGCACACACATTGTCAGTGCCTCGGATATGTTGGATGTCGAGATTATATTCTTGTAGGAAGAGACTCCAACTTAATAATCGCCTATTTTTACTCTTCATTCGGTGTAGAAAGGTAAGAGGGTTATGGTCTGTATAAACAATCGTGGGTTGGCTCGACGACGAAACATATACGTCGAAGTGTTGTAGACTGAGGACTAAGGCTAAGGTTTCCTTCTCTACAGTGGAGTAGTTCCTCTGACAGGCGTTGAATTTACGAGAGAAGTAACTGACAGGGTGCTCAATACCATTTGGGTCGGTTTGAAGTAGGACCGAGCCGATGCCATGGTCACTGGCGTCGACAGCTAACCGAAAGGGATGCTGAAAGTCCGGAGCTCTCAGCACAGGATCAGAGCACAGCAGCGATCTGATCTGTTCGAAGGAGTTTTGGCAAGAATGGGTCCAAATGAATTTGGACTTTTTAGACAACAGCCGGGTGAGGGGTGACGCAACATCAGAGAAGTTCCGGCAAAACTTTCGATAGTAGCCTGCCATGCCAAGGAATCGTCTCAGGCTTCTAACATTGGTCGGGGCAGGGACATCCAGGATGCTTTGGATCTTGGCGTTGATGGGGGATATCTTCCCATACCCAATAGTATGCCCCAGATACGTAACTTCGGCTTTCCCGAACTCACTTTTCGATAGGTGGACAGTGAGATTGGCCCGCAAGAGCCGGTCAAACACTCCTTAAGGACGCGATATGGTCGAGCCAATTGTCGTTGTACATGACAATGTCGTCAATGTAGATTTCAACGTTGGGTAAATCCCTCAGGCAATGGTTCATCATCCTTTGGAATGTGGCCTGGGAATTTTTCATACCGAACGGCATGACCCGGTATTGGTATAACCCTTGCGGGGTGACAAACGCCGAAATCTCCTTGGCACGCTCGGTGAGTGGGACACACCAGTATCCCTTTAATAAGTCCAACTTAGTGATGTAAGTTGCCCTACCCACTCTGTCGATGCAGTCATCCATCCTGGGAATGGGGTGGGAGTCTGTTCGGGTAACGGAATTCACCCTGCGGTAATCTGTACAAAACCGGATTGAGCCATCGGGTTTCTTGACCAAGACGCATGGCGAAGACCAGCTACTCTGACTGGGTTCGATGATTCCATGTTCAAGCATGTATTCTACCTCCTGGCGTATTATTTCCGCTTTCTGCGGGTTGACGCGATAGGGGTGTTGTTTGACGGGAGTGGCGTTCCCAACGTCCACGTCGTGTTGGGTGAGGACTGTCTGCTTGGGCGTATCCGGAAACAACTTGCGGGAATCCCAAATGAGGCTTGCCATCTCTTCTTTCTCGTTGTGGGTCAAATGAACGACCACAGACGTGAGATCAGCAAGGATTTCTGAGTTCTGCAATCGTATAGGGTGGTCAGTTTTCCCTATAGATTCCTCAGGGATATCTGTCTGACGATGCACACGGTCAGATCTAGTGACAACTAGGACAGGATTCGACTGGTCCCTCTCGTGATAAGGTTTTATCATATTTATGTGGCACATCTGCGTGGCCCTGCGACGGTCTGGTGTGTTCACGACATAATTGAGGTCGCTGGCTTTCCGTGCGATTTCGTATGGGCCATGGAATCTAGCTTTTAGGGGTTGACCGGGCATAGGCAGTAGGACTAGGACCTTGTCCCCAACGTCAAATGTTCGAGGGACGGTGTTCCGATCATACCGTCTCTTCATCTTGCCTTGAGCTGATTTTAGATTCTGCTGAGCTATCTCATTCGTCTCCTGCAAACGTGTCCGGAATCGTGACACGTAGTCAAGTAAAGATTTATTCTCTTGACTCTCCTGCAGCCACGTATCCTTAAGCAGGGATAGAGGACCGCGCACGGAATGACCGAAAACAAGTTCAAATGGGCTGAATCCCAGCGACTCCTGGGTAGCATCCCGCGCCGCGAACATTAAGAACGGGATGCCCTCATCCCAGTCGCTGTGATGGTCGAAGCAATATGTTCGCACCATGTTTTTCAGGGTGGAATGAAAGCGCTCCAGGGCTCCCTGGGATTGGGGGTGATATGCACTGGATTTCACCGTCGTGATGCCCAGGCTGCTCATGGCCTGCTGGAACAGCCTCGACATAAAATTTGATCCCTGGTCTGACTGCACCACCTTCGGCAGTCCGACCATGGAGAAGAAGGTGATCAAGGCTTTCGCGGTCGTTCCAGCTGATACATTCCTGAGGGGTATCGCTTCGGGGAACCGGGTCGAAGCACACATAATTGTTAACAGGTGCTCGTTCCCACGTTTGGACCTTGGGAGTGGACCAACACAATCGATAAGGATTCGGCAGAAGGGCTCCTCAAATGCGGGTATCGGATAGAGGGGAGCATCGGGGATTCTCTGATTCGGCTTGCCCACCATCTGGCATGTGTGGCAAGTTTTACAGTATTTCGCCACGTCTCTACGGATCCCCGGCCAATAGAAGTGTTTGGTAATCCGGTCGTGCGTCTTCCGGATACCCATATGGCCTCCCATGGGCATCTCATGGGCTGTCCTCAACACTTCATTCCTATACCCGTTTGGTAAGACTACCTGGTGTACTGTTGACCAGTCCTCGAGGGCGGGTGTATGTGGTGGTCTCCACTTTCTCATCAAGGTACCTTCTTTGATGAAGTACCCACACGGTTCTTCATCCATCTCTCCCTCGTCTACCGCTTCTCTGAAAAGCGGGGCGATATCTTGGTCTTTTCTTTGCTCATGGGCGATTGACGTCCATGAGGTCGGGGTTGCCTTAAATAAGTCTCCCTCACTGGGGGGGTCAGGTCTTGGGGTCTCTTCGAGCGTAGACATCGATTCTACCTCGTGACCGATACAGGTTTGGGAAAGGTCCACGACTTCACTTCCCATCTCTTCGCCGCTTTCTTCAGCGCGTACTTCTCTGGCCTTCTTTTGGGCCCTTGCCCGGGTCACCACACATGCTGGGTACACTCCGGTGTCACTATTCTCTGGCTTATCAGCGACCCCTGAGGAGTTTGGCTGTTTCGCTACTTTTAATGGTGGGGGTGCTACTTTCTCCCTGGCCAAATCGTTGCCGAGTAGCATCGCAATGCCTCTCATAGGCAAATCGTCGACCACTCCGATCTCTATAGTATCACATACTATATCGGACTCAAGTGTCACTCTATGAAGTGGAACGCTAACAAAGCCCTTTCCGACTCCCTCTATAATGACAACTTCGCCTGTTGCCGTGTTTGCTCCACGCGGCATGTGTCTTTTCAGTATCAGGGACTGGGTTGCTCTAGTATCCCTTAATATTTTAATATTTGACTTCCTCGTGGGATAATCCACAGGACATATCGAACCGTCTGAGATGAAAGGTATATACTCCTCCCTAATCTCATTCACGTTCGTATTTGCGACGCCTCTCCGTGATGCGATAAACCCTTGTGGTTTATTTGAGGGCGCACCTCTGTTTTCTGCGTCCCTCTTCCTCATCAAACAATTCGCTGCTATGTGTCCCACCCTGCTACAGTAGTGACACCGCATCGTTCTCCATCTCTCCGCCTGTGGACTAGTCAGGGAATTGTTTTTGTTCCGCGGGCTGTCCAGTCGGTTGCTGTTGCCTGTTGGGCTTGCCCTCATGCTAGGACCAGCGCTAGCCACCATTCTGGGGTTAGTGCAGCTTTCGTCAGCAAACGGGTCGTTCGCCCTGCTCTTGCCCCGCTTATGCGTTAACACATACTCGTCTGCAAGTGTGGCCATGTCATACGCTATATCCACTTGTCTCTCGTTAAGATACACTTTGAGATCGTCATGGACACACCTCTTGAACTCCTCTGTGAGCACTAGCTGTCTCAGCCTATCATGGTCCGTCCCAACGCTTTTGGCTGCGCACCACCTGTCAAAGTAGGTCTCTTTCTGCCGAAAGAACTCCACATACGTTTGCCCGTCCTGCTTTTTGTGGTTTCTAAACCTCTGTCTATACGCTTCTGGCACCATCTCGTAGCTCCGTAGGATTGCGGACTTTACAATCCGCCGCCGATAGGGAGGCGTATATCTCCTGGGCCTTACCCTTTAACACTGTTTGTAGAAGTAGGGTCCAGTTATCGAGCGGCCAGTTCAGGCTTGAGGCGATTTTCTCGAAGTGATGGAAATATTTGTCCACATCAGCTTCGTAGAATGCTGGCACGAGTCTAACCTGTTTAGCAAGGTCGAAGTCGTTTCGCCTCTCGTCGCGCAGTGTTCTTCCATCCTCCAATTCTCGGAGTCTGGTTTCCTGCTCCATCTTAGCGATCCTTTCGCGCGAGCTGGCTTCAATCTTAGCCTTTTCCAGCTCCATTTGGGCCATTGAGAGTCCGGGCGAGTCTGACACAAGGTCGTCCAGCACACCTTCGTCGAAGATCTCATTGTCGACCATGTGCTCCGCAACAACTCTCACTAATTGGGACTTCCTCATCGACCGTCTCGTATCTAACTCTAATGCTATCCCTACCTCAATTATATTGTCTTTTTTTAATCTCTTGAAGTCCTCGAACGTGGGAGAATTTAGAAAGGCCTCTACTATCGACATCTTGGATTTATGTGTCTCGTTGCCTCGCACCTGCTCCGTCTCTCCAAGGAGTCCTAATTGAACTTGGAGAAAATATTAATCCCGGACGAGCCCCCAATTTTGTTACGGCCGCCCCCGAGTCGGGATCACAAGAGGGGATTGCGCAACAAATTATAAAAAAAAGTAAAAAAAGTTTTGTCCAGGAACGGCTCGTTTTCCTCCCGGGGCAATGTTACAAGTGAACCGTGCGTGGGAAGGGGAAATTCTCCAATTTCAGACCAGATAGAGAGAGGGGCCGAAGCTCGGCAAGAGAACAACACAAACGCCCAGGTAAGGTATACAAACAATGTTTATTTACAGGATAACGAAAAGAGGATATAGGTATAAAACTAGATAACATAAAAACAAAATACTAGCAGTAAAAGGGGGGGGTATTTAACGTATCTATTGACGAGCAAAGAAATGACAATCAATCATGAAATAACAACAGAGAGAGGTAAACAGTTTAACTTACACGACGTCGGTAATACAGAAAGATGACAGTCCACGAAACAACGAACAATGTTGGGTGAAGGGAAAGATGAGGTCGATTCAAGTCTGGCAGAAGGAAACGAATGAGTTCTTTGAGGGCTTGGATTAGCGCTATGTCGTTTCACAGCGTATCCTTGAATGCAGAGTTGGTCGAAGCAGGCGTTCGTTTATTCCTTTTCAGTCACGACTTCGTCGGGCTTGAATTCTGGTGGGTTTTCCTTAAACAGATAATCAATTGAGATGTGGGAGTTTCGGCATTTCTCCTCTCTGTATCTCATCGGCATTTCTTCTTTTTCTTCTTCTTTTTCGTTTTCATGGACAGAGGCAATAAGACGACCCGGCAGCAGTTACGGTCGGCGGAAAAACTGCTTGTCTCAGCTTCCACTTCCAGTCCGAAGCTAATGGGTTCGGGTAGGGCGATCTCCCTTCTCCCCTGATGGGCTAAATTTAGCTTTTACGAAATCGCAAAGCGGGTGTGAGCCTCCCACCTCACCCACCTACCCGGCAGGCTGCCGGTCCCAAAACAAAAATGACGACATATGTCTCTTTCAGAACCGTCTCTCGAAAATAGGAATGATGAAATGTGTTTTTCTCTGCTCGTCCACTGGCAAATAAAATATAACTAATTTCTAGGACTAGTTCTGCCATATGCAACAATATATATATATATATATATATATATATATATATATATATATATATATATATATATATATATATATATATATAGGCAGGAGAGAAAACACGTGCATAATTATAAGGGAGGCAACTACAAACGCTCAAACTTTTGGCGGTTTCAACGTTTTTAAGTATTACATCCTATTATAAACGTCCGTCCAGCTTGGGCGTCCACACGGAACTTTCGTTTCTTGTCAATTCGACATCTGTGATACCATTGCGTCATGTCGATTCATATCCATTTGCGGCATACTTATTTCATTTCATACTTTTAATTTAACCCCTATAGGTCATATCTATCTGTCATTCTTCTCGGAAACGAATTGGTTTTTGCAAGCTTTCGTGTCACTTCGACCTGCACTAGTTCGCCTATGTCACACACTAGCTGATGTAGCCTCCCTGTGACTTACGTCCATTGCTATGTAACATATCCGATATGATAATCAGTGGTTGGAAAAGTTTGTTATAGTTTTTCTTTTAACATATTTCACCCCAAACAAGGCAGGTCGCCACTGTAGACGTAAGGGGTTACTGAGAATTAGAGTGTAGGTTTTGGGTGTCACCCAAAGTTGGGAGCCGTGTAGCGAGACGTCTGTTTTCATTAGTTTTAAACCTTTGCATGTCGATACTGTCGAGGAAATAGGGAACAGGAAGGGAATACCAGAGGCCGATGGAACGAGGAAATAAGCTATTCGAGTAGAAGGCTCTCCGGCATATGGAGACCTCCACAGTGAATGGATGGGATTTAGCTGATTGTCGAGTTGGTCTAGTGAATTTACGTCGAGGGGGCATCAGAGTACCAAGTTCATTTCCTCGGATATGATCGCGTCCGTTTTGCCCACATGACGAGAGTAATCTCAGACTCAATGTCATCAGGGAGTAGAGGTCCAAGGATGGATCCCTGATGTTTACCAGCATTTATGTCATGTTGCTTAAATGAACGGCCACCGAGGACAACCTGGGACTTTCTTTTTGTTAGGAAGGATCTACTTATATTAAGTATTTGTCTAGTAATACTATATGAGCGTATTTTCAGGAGAAGTCATTTATGCCATACCTTGTCAAAGGCCTTGAATATATTAAGCGTTACTGCCCTAGCTTAACCTGTCTTGTCCAGTGTATGATATTGCGTTCAGAAATAGCCGTTAGGATGTCCGCAGTAGATCATGCTCGTCTAAATACATACTGGCGGTTAGAAAGAAGTTTTAGCATTCACTAAGTGCCGGACTATCGCTAGATTGATTAAGGATTCAAAGATTTTAGCAAAGATCGGGAGTAGTAGATTGGGCGATAATTGTAATAGCATTGAATGTAGCTATTATTATTATTATTATTATTATTATTATTATTATTATTATTATTATTATTATTATTATGTACAAAGTAGGGTTTTTTCACACAGGTGAACATCAGTAATTGTTCACTGACAATAACCGGTGTTGTTCCCTTAAGTCTGAGTGACAACAAGTCACCCCAGATTTCCAGTACTCTCCACCTCTTTTGATGACAATTGCTAATTACTCTGCGTCATCGCCATAGTCGCTTACCATTGATTTCTCGCTGGCAACGACCATTGGTCTTCTCTGGGATATGGGTGGTAATAAGTCTCCCCAATGTTCCAATACTCTGCGCACACTTCCAGTAGAAGTCTGATTAGTGCTCGCCTTCCTCGGTTTTCTCATCCTCCTCGACCCTTCATGGCAATGTTGTGTGGTATCAGCTGAGGCTTGTGCCATCACTTTTTTTAGGAGGGGGGCAGTTTATGAAAATCCTGCAGTTTCTCTTTATTTAGGGTTCATTTAGTGGTGTTCCTCCTGTGGTTGTGTTTTCTTACTATAGTATTTTCCATGTGACTGGTTACTGTTCGTAGCTATTACTTGTTGGTTTCCGCATTCTATGATAGTTTCCACATTATTATTATTATTATTATTAAATACTTACCACACAATTACAACATTGCGTGTAGTTGTTTTGAAAAAATCTTCTGTAGTACTTTGACATTTTCAAGGTCGATGAATTTTCCCTACACGTATCATTAATTTCGCGTCCACTATCAGACGCTGAAAGAAAATAACGATTTACAGATTAAGACATAATTTAAGACAGAGGCTTCCAAAATACTCCCCAAATCGGACTATGTGGTTCAAAAGAAAACATGAATCTTTTAGCTAGACATTTGCTGGAGATGATTGCTGTTCGTTTCTTAAGTGCGGATTTGACGCCCTTTACTCGAACAGTTACCTCAACTTTGTTCATACACAAAGAAACGCTGACGACCCTTTCATCGACAAACATACTTTCTTACCTAAAATACATATCATCGATTACTGGATTCTGGTTGATAGGGACGCGTATGTATTGAGCACGATTCTCAGATTATGTTCTCGCAGAATTAAAGCTGCAACTGTTCATATCATTTCAAATTCTTTCCATCTAGTCACATGATTAAACCATTAAATCAGAATTCTACCTTTGTATCAATCTAGGTTCAGATACGTCTATTTGGATTAATGATTAGAGTGTTCGATAATGGACTGGGAGACCTAGGTTTCATCCTCAGTTGAGTCAGACTAAAGACTAAAAAATAGGACTTGATGCTCCCATGCCAAACACTCAGAATAATAAGGTGAGTGGTCAAGGGTAAGTGGAGTAATTCTGGGAAAAGAAATGGTGCCATCCCATGAAAAGCGAGCCTTCGGGTCGACCCAACTATGGTTTACCTCTTTATTTAACTTAATATACTTACGTTACCTCACGCATTTGGCAAATCATTAATCTACATTTAACTTTAAAAGCATGTCACTGCTAAGTTATACGGAACAGGAAGTGTGACAATTTTTAACACTATGGGGTCGGTGAGAGGAAAGTAAAAGAGGTATTTTTAACATGTCACGTTATAATTATATAGAGAAAATACAGTTTAAGGCCATAGAGAAGAGCGACCAAAATCTCAAATCATGTAATATGATTGGCCCACCCTTTCTTCTTCTCTGCACCCTCTCTCTCACAGACCTGATGTTGTTAGTCTCAGTCATTTCTATAAGTACTAGTATGTGTTCTTCGGAATCGTCTGATCTATTCCCTGCTTCTTAGTGGACTCCTTCAATTCGCTGTTTTGATACCTCATTGTAATACAGTTTTCTATTGCAATAGCTTCTTTCCAAGAACCGCAGGCTTGTAGAAACCTCCGCCTGCTGACTGTTTTCCTCCTACCTATAGCCTTGGTATTTTCAAGATTAAGGCTAATAGGCATCTTCTGTCTTTGCGATAATCATATTTCGTTCTTGTAAGCTCCTTATATAAAGTGGCTTTATGCCTTGTCTGTAGCGATTTCCATAAAAAGTACAAGTAAGTGTTATTTCTATTTATGCGGATTCAGTGATTTAAGGCTGAGAAGCAATACAAACGATCTGCTGTAGACGATTTACTGTACACACGTTGCTGCTTAAGCCATATCTAGGGGATGGGAGTTTATACGCATGTAAATAGTGTGTAAATGGCCACGATATATACGATAGGATTCAAAGTTGGCATAGCCGATTCCATAGTCAGAATGCCTTCCATTAAGCCGATTTCGTATCTCCACACGACGAGGATAAATATTCGCTTCATGTAAATAGTATCCGTAACAAAAATATCTCACAATACCGCAGAGTAGAGCGGCCGAAACGTCATGAATATCATAATCTAGATCAACGAGTCTGATAAGAATTATGTGCGGCATTACAAGCGTCATCTAATAATATAAAAAAGAATAAACAGAACCGTTATTTATTGGAAATCGGGTTTATAGGGAAATTTGCCTTCGGTCGTTTTTACGCCTTGAGTCAACCTATACTCTCCTATATCACTTAGCAACTCCCCTGTATTCTTTAACAACTCCCTATATTCCATAGACACTCCCCTACATCCCTTAGTCACTCTCTTATATTCCATAGCCACTCACCTATATTCCTTATATTCGTATATATACATTAACCAATTCCTACAACCCCTTATCAATCCTCAATATTTCTTTATTCCTCTATATCCCTTAGCTATTCCCTATATCCCTTACTCACTCCCCTGTATCCTGAAGAAACTCCCAATTATTTAGCCACCCCTATATTTCTTATTTACTCCTCTGTATCGCTTAGCCAAACCTTATATTTCTTAGCCACTCTCCCATATCCCTTAGCCTATATCTCTTAGTCATTCCGATATATCCCTTAGTCACTGCCCTATATCATGTAGCCACTCCTCTATATTCCTTAGCAACGCCCATATATTTATTAAGTAATGTCCTATATTCTTTATCCGTTCCCTACACCCCTTAGCCAATTCTCTATAACTCTACGCCACTTCTCTATATCTCTTTGCCACTCCTATTTATCACTTTTCCATTATCCTATATGCCTTAATAACCTTCCTATATACCGTAACCAGTCGTATATATTCCTTAGCAACACCCATATATTCATTTACTAATCTCATATATCCTTTAGCCGCTCCCTTGCTCACTTAGCCAATTCCCTATATCTCTTAGCCACTCTCTAACTTCCATTAGCCACTCGGCAATATCTCT
This sequence comes from Sepiola atlantica, assembly GCA_963556195.1. Classification (NCBI taxonomy): domain Eukaryota; kingdom Metazoa; phylum Mollusca; class Cephalopoda; order Sepiida; family Sepiolidae; genus Sepiola; species Sepiola atlantica. Next base: position 351,919 of record OY744546.1, read on the forward strand.
TAGATAATTCCCGATATCCCTTAGTCACTCTCATGTATCGCATAACCAGTTATATATATACCTTAGCAACGCCCATATATCCATTAAACAATCCCTTATATTCCTTAGCCACTCCCTTTCGTCCATTAGCCAATTCCCTACATCCCTAAACCACTCGCATATATCGCTTATCCACTACACTATATCCCGTAGTCACTCCCCTATATCACTTGTGTGGGTGTAATATATACTCACACAGAGTTTGAGATTGGTTCTATTGCTTTTAATGATAGCATTTGCTTGCATTAAGTATTGTATTTCGTCGCTACTTCATTGGAAAATGGTTGTTATTACGTAAAATAGTTTATTTATGTTGTAAATGAAAAAAGTGATTTACCGAAAAAAATCCTTGTCTCTCCAAATATTAGCCTTTTGCCCTTTGGCATAACTAACGGATACGTACTGTTCACTGTATCATTCCCCTGAAAAAGAACACAAAAGTCATTTTTAAAAAGAGCAAAATATGTATCAATCCATAATTAAAATAGTTAACCTTCAAATTTGAAAAAATATAGTTGAATTTTAGATATAGTTGAATTTAGAGATTGACTTCAAATGCAATAATGCTGCGTTAGTAATTTACAATAGTTTGATACAAAATTAAATTTTTATTCATACAAACATTTGTAAAGAAATAAAAGAAACAGCAATATGAATAGGATGACTTTAAACAGAAGGGAAATTAACTTAGATTTCAGCTATGTTGACAAACCCCATTCTAGTAATGACCGGTATATTGTTAAAGTCAATCAATTTTACTGTAGAAATTTAACGTAACAAAGGTGACATCAACTCTTACTTCAATTAAATGGATAAAAAACTTCCTAATCGGATTAGAACCAATTAATTTATTATTAAAGTTTAGGGGACGCACACACCCCCTCTCTCTCTCTCTCTCTTTCTCTCTCTCTATATATATATATTATTTCATGTATCCACATAAAATGTTATAATGAGATGTAACCTTTTATGTGTCGATTTTCAGTATTTACTTCAACAGTGTTCAATACGTGAGTAGAGCTACGTAGTAACTTATGAAAATATATTTATGTCAATTAAGCTACACATGGGCTTCCTTACGAGGATGAAACGCGGAAGCCTCTGTGTCGCTTAATCGCCATAAATATATATATATATATATATATATATATATATATATATATATATATATATATATAAATATATATATATATATATATATATATATATATGGTCTTGGTCGAGGGGTAGAATACTGGACTACAAGTCAATTGTGACTTCGAAACCGGGTTTGTTTTTACTGTAGCAATTTAGCGCAACGAAGGTGACATCCACTTTTACTTACAATTAAGTAAATATAAAAAAACGTGTATAGCTGTCCTAATGTGATGAAAACCTTTTAATCTATTATTCAAGTTTGGGGCAAACACACAGCCTTACTATATATATATATATATATATATATATATATATATATATATATATATAAGGTATGAAAGTAGGATGTATACTTTTAGAAATTTGAACCTATCGTAAAATTAGTAAAACTCAATATACGGGATAAAGCAATTGTACAGATAAATTTATAAATAATACATAATAAATGTAAGAATGACAAATCTGTGTCATTTTCAGTTGTTCAATGCAAGGTGTATTCAATAAAATGAACTCAATTCCTTAGAAATATATTTACTGGGGTTCATGGAAGTTTTTAAGATGGCCTCAAATCTCCAACCCAAACCCTTACCAGCTTTTTTCTCTATGGCAGAACCACATATCATTCTATTTGATTAATTCCTCCTGGATTTACAATATTTTGACAACATTTGACGCAGTTTTCCACGAACGCTAGACGGTGAATTTTTTGTTTTTCCATTCTTAAGCTTTTCCTCACTGGACACTATGTCACTCGACGCTTTTCTAACTGGAAATATTTTGCATTTTGACAATTTTCTGACACACTTACATCAACCTTCTATTATTCTCTCATATTTTTCAAATTTTGAACTTTGGCTACTTTCCTTCCAACTAATCTATCTATGGAACTTCGCTGATAAGATTCCAATGTGTTTCATGTCTATATAAGTTGATCGCTGATTGATTGTTTTACAAATTCTAAAGCGGTGAAAGAGCATTGCATTTTCTTTGTGAAATAATCGCATAGCGGTGTTTGATGGGTGTAAGGCTTAATATTTCATAGAGAGAAATTAGCATGCTACCCTTTCATTGGGGCATGAAGTTAGGAGAGTTAGTCGTATGGGATAAATAATAGGAATTAATGTTATATGTTAAAAATATGTGTAATTTCCGGTCAGGCTAAGGGTGTATAAGTAGTATTGATTTCCGATGTGTTTGATGCATTAGCTTTCTTACCTACTCTAACTGATTTGAAAAATGAAAAAACGACTCTATTTTATATAGAGTAATAAATAAATTATCTAACTATTCTATAAAGTCAAGTAAATCTTTAAACGTGCATATGTCGTATAAAGAAATTTTGTATTTACAAAATAATGTTGGTAATACATTAAAGTAAATGAATTTGAACTGTAATAAAAACATAAAAAGAACCTTGACAGACCAACATAATCTTGACACACCAACAAACATATAATGAACTTGAAAGATCAAAAACATAAAAAGAACCATGACAGACCAACAAACATAAAATGAACTTGACAGACCAAAAACATCAAATGAACATTGACAGACCAACACACATAAAATAAAGTTTAATAGACCAACAAACATAAAATTAATCTTGACAGACCAACAAACATAACATGAAGCTTGACAGACAAACTAGTTAGATACATCAATATAGATTATTGTATATTTTACTTATCAGTGTCGGCTGAACAGAACTGCTGCTGAAAGTGTTCATTGCATCTTGAATATAATGGCTGCTATTACGAACGTTTCTAGAACACAGAATCGCCAAAACATGCCAGTAAACATCGTGTCGTCAATATGTGTTCTCTTTCAATAAATGAGATAATTATTAGTTCGAAGAATAAGAAATAATAGATATTTTCTTGAAACATAAACACGGAACGCAGAGAGTTCAATTGTAGTTCGATTTTGTAAATCGACTGAATTTGGTACACATATATACACAAAGATTTCATGGGTTGAGCTTAAAAGAAAAGAATCGACTCGCTTTTAATCCCTTCCTGATTGGCTTAAATTCGGACGATGAGGTGATAAAGAAGGAATCAATCGTCAGATTCAAATTTAAAACGATTGAACGTGAGTGAAAGTTTAATTTTTATAATTTACAAATATTTATAAATGTCAGATCTTTTTTATTTCAATAAATAATTAATATTTGCAAATGTCTGGATTCGAATTAAATTTATTAAAATGGAAACATTTTAGGAGTGTTAATCAATATCTGTATTTGAAGTAAACTTTCGATTTTAGAAATCTATATATAAAATATTATATATCTATACATAAAATACTATATAAAACACGGAATCTGTTTGTCCGTTTTAGAAAAAAGTAGAAGTTAGAAAATATACAATAAGACTCATAAACTAGTCACTACATTGCCTAAAGGCTAAGCAGCATTATTAAAATAGTTCACTGGTGTTCTGTTAATAAGTAAGAATTATGGTACACTCTAGAATTAAACGTTAGTACAGTTTTTATTACCATAATCTTATATAAATAGAGATTTTGTCCCTCAGTCATAATTTCTTAAAGCAAAAATTCATCTAAATATAATTGTAATAAAGTATATGAATATAACTAAGATGAAGTCTGTTCTTACATATACGACCATTTAAATAGAACTACATTGTATATAGAGAAATACTCACACGACAATTACAGCCGGTGCTGTTTATTTGGAATAATGTCAGAAATGTTTACAGTGTCATTCCAGTACACTTCTTCAGAAATATACTTCCATGTAAGGCATTACCTGAAAAAATATGTATGTATAAATTGAAGATTATTAAACACACACACTTCCAAAACATCATCTAAATTTAATTGTCTGTAAAAAGCGTTGCTTGATTTATACAGACCTTTAATGTTGAGGCATGTATGATTTACGTTTCTTACGTCTGGTTTCTGTGTTATCATGTAGTTTCTTCTTCCAAAGTGTTGAGACATGTCCATTCATGGAAAGGGATACATTCGCCTCAAAGAATATCTTATTAGGTTAACTATGAATCCATTTTCTTAAACTATGAGTTACATCACGATAAGTCTGGCGCATTCTAGTAGAATCAAATATTCTATTATATTATAGCTAAAGCTAAATTCTTTATATCATTTCAGATGCATCCAAGTAACGTGACATAAACAGCGAATCAGAATATTATCGTTGTTCAGACATAAATTCATAATCCGGTCAAACAGTGTTTATTATAACTTTTTAACTTATTCACTTGGCAAATCATTGTACCAAAAGTATATGACATATGATGTGGCGGTTTTGAATACTAATATTGTTGCGGAGAGAAGGTCGACCTTATATTCCAAACAAATCAGGCTTGCCTCTAAAATGAAGGGAATACAATTTTGATATAGCCTTTATCAGACGAACGAAACCTATCATTGAGTCGCCATATTTTAGTATTAAAACCATAGAAAAGTGTTGAATTGAAGTTATAAGACGCAGGCAAATAATCAACTTGAATAACATCAAACGTGTTGAAATGACACAGGCAAATAATAAACTGCTACTGATTTCTATAACGGACAAACAAACATTCTGTTTTATATATAAATTGTTAAAATCGTAAGTAAACTTTCAATAGTAACATTGGTTGATGTTAATTACATTCTGATTTGTTGTTTATGTCACGTTACTTGAATGTATCTGAAATGATATAACAAATTTCAGCTTAAGCGATATTAGAATATAATATTCGATCCTGCTAGAATGCGCTGAACTCATCCTGATGTAGCTCATAGTTTTAAAAAATTGATTCATAGTTAACCTTAATAAGATATTCTTTGAGACCAATGTGTATAATTTGGATTATTCGAACTATTGTTCTCATCTCGGGTTTTATTCTCACAACGTTTCTTTAGGTGTATCTTTTCGAACTCGAGAATATTTCTGTCGAACTCGGGAATCTGGACGGAATTTCGAACGTAACCCTTTATTTTAATCCACGGGGGTAGCCTGCTCTCGTTTCGTCAGCCATGACTGGGAGAAGTCTTCTACACTATCTTCTATTTTGTTTTGATCGCCCCGGGCAACGCTTGGTAACCCTGCTAGTATATATATATATATATATATATATATATATATATATATATATATATATATATATATATATATATTATACTAAAGCTGAGTTAATCAACATTTGTTTCATTATTGCTGTTTTTTTATATAATTTAATTACATAAAATACTGGCTAAAATATCCGGCAGTTTGTCAGATTAAGTTATGCGTGCATAACTGAACTATATACGTAAAGAAGGCCAGAGAGCACATTGGTCGAAGCGTAATATAAATTCTAATATAACCGGGGTACAAGCAATACGAAGGCTGTGAACATCAACACAGAGTCCTGGGGGGTATGGTAGCTAATCAATGCAAATGGAGAGAGACCCTGACCAAATAGTTCAAGTCAAAGGAGGAGAAGCTGAAACAAGTCCCCAAGGCGAGCCCGCAGAAAGCAAAGTGGCAGCTCAAACGGAACAGGGACCTCTGCTACATAGATGTTGACACAAATCGCCACACGGACCAAACACAGAGCACACATGCGATCTCTACTGCAGAGACTGCTACTCCTCCATCGGCCTCTACATAGACGTTGATATTCCGTCCAAGAGAACAACCAGTATGCCTACCGATGGTCAACTCTGACCGATGGATGCCTACTACTACTTACGTCGGGCCGCGTGATGTGATTTATGCGAACTGAACTTGACAAATTCTACAGGACTTGAAATGTTATTGACAATTTTCACGACTTACATTGATGGCTATTTCATAATTCCACCCTTTGATGAAAAAAATAGACTTACCTTAAATGATTGAACCGAAAGTCATGAACTTGACTTCTGTCCCTGAAAACACTGAAAAGAAAACCAATTTTTTATTCGTTTATTTATGCATCGTTTTGGAGTATTTCGATTAAATTACTCTGAAAAATAATCGGTACTCCCATTCCACCCCCCCCCAAAAAAAATTGTGTAATTTTTATTATCTGATTTTTTTTTGATTTTTTGTTCATTTAACTCTTGAAATCCAGTAAGGAATTTCGAATACATGGTTAAAAACTTATTATTCATTCAATTTTTTTATATATACTAATGGTTCGCCATTTACGAAGGCCAAAAGCCACTCGAAGAAAAGGGTTAGTGAGATTTTCAATTGGATGATGAGAAAAGTACTATGACAGGATTAAGAACTATGATTCATTCACAAGACGACATGACAGATATTTGTTGACAGTGGATTTAACACAACACTATAGAGAAACATTTCCCCGATAACAGGCTCCACATGTGAGATTTTCTTGGAAAGAAACCCTGTTCATGGAAGTCGCGTTTGATAGGGAAAAGATGAGTGTTTTGCAGTGTTGGTAGAAGACGAGTTCTTTCTGAGGTTTAGTGTGACAGACTATCAATAATGCTAATTCAAAGTTGAGAGTGACAGACCAACGAAAATTCTAATTAAAACTTGAGTGTCACAAAAGTCCGACAAACAACACATCTTATATACTTGAACGCATCACCAATAAAGATTTATCAATTCAACGTGCCCGTGTTGAGAAAAAATGTCATTTCAAGCTTAAACTTGACAGACCAACAAACTTAAATTGATCGGATTATTTTTACTTACCATACTCGTTCTTGCAATAAATTTCCTGTAAATTCTTGACACATGATAAACATAATTGTCCCATTAGGAACGTTACGAGTATAAAGAATCGTCAACGGACGACAGTGAACATTGTGCTCTCAATATAGCTTTGTTCCCGTTTAAATGAAAGAGCTTCTTAGTTTTTTGCAAAATAAGAAAATAATAGATATTTACTTGATACCGAAACATTGACGAGCGAGAGTTTTGTTCTGTTTCAACGGATAGTTCCATGTATATATTCACAACGCTTAAACTATATTTGATTCGTTCAAATCCAGACTAGAAGGTGACGAAGCAATGGTTGTTCGTCAGATTGATATTAAAAAAGAATTAGACGCGAGTAAATTTTTAATTTTAGCAATTTATTAATATTTATGAATTAATTTATTACTTGGGGTTTTAATTTCAATAAATTAATAATATATTCGAATTATTGTTGTAAATTATAACATTTAAGCAGTCTCTGTGAAAGTCATCATTTAAAGTTGCTCTTCGAATGAATATATACATTTTTAAAACAGAAACATTTAAAGGTATCTATATATAAAATATTATTTTAAACGATCTATATATCAAATATTTTAAGCAATCAATATATAAAAGATTTTAAACAATTTATATATAAAAGATTATAAACGATCTATATATAAAATAGTTTAAACGATCTATGTATGAAAGATTTTAAACTATCTATATAAGATTGTAAACGATGTCTCGATGTCTCTAGGTATTTAAATATTTAATATTTATTTATAAAAATATTATTGTTTATCAGCCCCCTCCCACGGAGGCTGGGCACTTTTCGAGGAGCTTTAATAACAAGCAGTACAAATAGCTATATATATATATATATATATATATATATATATATATATATATATATATATATATATATATATATATATATATATATATATGAAATGAAGGAGAATGGAAAGGAATTAGAGAAAGCAAAAGCCAAATAAAAATTCAATTCAAAAGTTCAAAGCAAGGTATATTCCGCAAAAAGGCAATTTATTCAAGTTAAATTTTCCTTAAGCCAGGCTTTTCAAAGATCAAAATCTTATCATCAGAGGAAGTCGCTGGGATAGATAAGTTGGCAATGGCCAAGATTTAAAATTTGAAAAAATGAAATAAAAGTTGTAGGGAAAGAAACGCGGGGCAAAACTGTGCCAGGGTGCAAGCAAATGTCCGATTGCCAAAAAGTCCGGTGTCGAAGATATATATATATGAAAATATTTTAAACGATCTATATATATGAAAGATTTGAAACGATCTCTATATAAAATATTTTAAATAATCTATATATAAAAGATTTTTGGCAATCTATATATAAAAGATTTTAAACGATCTATATATAAAATATTTTTAATAATTTATATATAAAAGTTTGTAAACGATCTATATATAAAAAATTTTAAACGGTTTATATGCAAAAGATTTTAAACGATCTATTTATATATATAAGATTTTAAACGATCTATATATAAAATATTTAAAACAATCTATATATAAAATAGTTGAAACAATATATATTTAACATATTTTTAACTACCTATATATTAAAGATTCGAAACAAAAATGTTAGACAAAATGTAAAATTGGTTATAGAAATGTGCACTAACGCATCATTAGAGCTAGACAAAGATATTTGGACAAAAGCTTCGATCATCACCAAACGAATAGGGTTGAACCCTTCGACCGAAATATATTCATCCAGCTTTAATGATTCGTTTGTGTCCTTATTCTTACTAGCAATTCACCCTGTTTTTTCAAATTCCTTTATACTAATTTTACAAAAAGATTTTAAACAATCTCTATATAAAAAATGTAAACGATTTCTATACAAACAGATTTTAAACATTTAATATATAAATTATTTTAAACGATTTATTTAAAACAATATATATATTTAAAAAAAATTAACAATCTATGTAGAAAATATTTAAAACATTATCTTAATATATATAAGATTTTAAACGATCTATATATGAAAAGATTTCAGCAATCTATTTATAAAAGATTATAAATAATTTATTTATAAAAGATAACGGTTGATTGAATTGAGCGAACACTTTAATAAAAATGCCTAAACGAAAACAAGTTTCCAGGTTGTATTTGACAAAAAACACATTTATTCTCCATTTGAACTAGCTAGAAAATTACTTTACATTTTAACTCCGACGCCGGCTATCCCACTCGTCTGTTATCATATTGATCACACAATATATATATAATATAGATACAATAAACAGCCAATGTCGGTGTAGTTAGTATTTAAGATCTTGTGTTTTGTTGGGATAACAGATGAAATTTTCATTTTTATTTTAGAAGAGTCAGTTGAAAGGGGAGATGATTCAAACCGTTTTTGTTTGTTGTTGTAACCATAACCCATAAGGAAAATCCAAAGAATTAGTAAGAAAATAAATTTTAAAAAGGACACTCATGCAGTTTACGGACCTGGCTAAAAAATAACGTTATAATTTAGAAAGCCATTCTTAACATGAGTGGTGGGGTTGATTAACTATTCTGTACTTTCACCTAACAGTTTAATCAAATATTTATGTTGTTAATCTGCAAAATATAATGAATGTTTGTTGATTTTCGCCACATTAAGAAGTGGCATGTGCGGAGCCAAGTAAATTTGATAGGACAGAATTTGAGAAATTCTGTAAACATTGCTGCGTCATTATTTGATATTCTTTTGTTCGCTATTTTTAAAGCATGGAATTTTTTGAAAAGTAACGTGTTAAATATGTTTTGAAAATGAAATTCTAATCTCGCTTGTGCATAGTGTAGCGAATGCGTATTTTGTGTATGTTTGAAATCGAAATTTAGTATTTGTAAAATACGAAAATAATGAATCATAGTTGAATCGTTACGCTAACATTGCTAATCGTTACGTGTAGAATATCAATTCCGGTATTCTGTCAATGTTATAAAGTGAGTGCTGATTGGTTTGTTTTCGTAATATGAAACCGGTCTTTGCAAGTGTAGTTCTTTGTGAAATAATTTCAGCGGTGAAATGCATTGCGTGACAGGACTGAAATGATAGGGGAAAATAAGTTTGCTATCCTCTCAGTCGAATACGTTTCGGTGAGAGTAAGATTTGGGGCTCTCAAAGTACTTTTTAATGTATGATGATTGAATTTATTCAAAGTTTCTGTAAACATGCTCGAGTGAAGTTTATGAAGGAAAGGTGTGAGTTTCTTAGCGTAGGGTGTATTATTGGAGAAAATAGAATATTTTATATATAAGATGTAACTATTAATTCCCCCTTAATTAATTTTGAGCAAGAACAGATCCAGTGAATTTAATAGATTATGGAAAAAGATAAAAGTTCATTTTTGTCCTTTTTGGATAGGCAATCTAGACTCCCTTTCATTTGCTTTTATATTAAGACACATTTATTCTTGGTAAGTAAACAAAAAATTAAAAGGAAAAAAACCGGTATTTATTTTTATTCTGACTTTATTTTATATTTAACTAGGTTCAATACCCGTCCCAGGGCGAGTGCATAATAACTATTTTATATTTTCACAGTCAGATAAAGATGCAATCAATTTCAATTTTGGAGTGTAAAAGTGAAGAGGATCGTCGAAGTATTCGTTCAAAACGATGAAAATGGAATTATGTTGAGAAATAGATGAAGATACTTGTTTAAGGCTGGACTGTGATTGAAGTGGGCCATTCACATAGGCTTGACATTTTAGTTTTCCAACCGGAGAATTCCATCTTTTCATTCGCAAAAAGAAAAAAGTCCTCGTGATAATAATTGTGTTATCAGTTGAATAGCAAATTAGTTGTAGCATTTTGTCGAAGGCGTTTTTGTGTTTTCTGTTTTTGTTTTTGTTTTTTCTGTTTTCGTTTTTTCTGACGTTCGCGTTGACGTTTACGTTCGCGTTTCAGTTTGACTTCGAATTTGCGTTTTTGTTCGAGTTTGCGTTCGCGTTGACGTTTGCGTTCGAGTTCAACTTGGCGTAGGCGTTTGATGTTTTCTACGAGTTCGCGTTCGCGTTCTAATTCGCGTTTGCTTTCGGTTGCGTTCTTTCTTCCCCGTTGGCGTAAACGTTGGTTTAGGCGTATGTTTTGCCGCATGAGGTTGAGGTCATGATTAAGGGTATTTCTCTCGTCTTTACAAATTCCGTCATAGGATCCTACCCAGCGACATTTTCGCCCAAACTTCTCAAAGGTGGAATGACGCCACTTGCAAAAATGATTGATGTTATATTTAGGTAGTTGTGACTGAAATTTAAAAAAAGAAAAAATACATTATAAAAATAGGTTCGAATCGTTAAGTTTAAGTACTTAAAAGTTTTAAAAGTTTATGGTGAAGTTGATAGCTAGACCGAGGGAATGACTCAGTATACAGTGTTCGAGTCGTATGGATTTCATCGCATCTCTTTCACTGGGGATATTCGTAACCGTCATCAGATTCTCAAAAGAATCGGAGAAAATTATGCTACCAAGATGAGAAAAGTCAAAAAGGAAGATTCCCTTAGGTTAAGAGGGAATTTAGAAATTTGAAGCCGTTTTCATTGTCTTCCACAGAATATTTTATATATATGATTTAAATTTCATAAAGATAGGATATATTTTAATTGTTAAGGTGGCTATGCCCTCATAGTCCTCTTAAGGGTGCACTTAGAGATTCAAACATACTTCCATTTTCCCCCCGGTAAATTCTACATAAGAATACACTTTTAGATTGTATGTAAATTCTCTAACCTTTCTTTCTATAGGAAACACAAAAACATCATATACACACAGACATTGAGATATATATATATATATATATATATATATATATATATATATATATATATATATATATAAGTATAAATTTTTATTTATATAAACATTATTGGTTACATATGTGCATACATGTTTCGGTTGCACTTTTCCCCGAAAGTCAACCTCATCAGACCAAGAATTTTCGAGAAATGGATGGATTTGAAGAATTTTCTCTCCTAAATAAATCTTTTTGGGGTTTAGTCATTTTCTATTAATTAGTATCGGATTACCTATTCCACTTGCTGACCTTTTTTGCTCGTGGTTGCCTTTTTATTACTTTTTATGGCGTCTCCATCGCCTTTTCCTATCCTTATTTTATTGCCCACTACTTTCTGGGTTTCTTTAAACTCTTTAACCTACCAAGTTTTACAAACTCGTTTCAGTATAAATATCTTAGGTATCAAGAATCACACATATATAAACAAACTCTAATAGATACGCAAATACAAATAAATAAACAGACATTGATATAAATACACATCTAAACATAGACACACACACAGATCCACTATCAATCAAGCATATATTCAAAATACATACGTGCTTATAAATATATTCTAGATGTATATTCAATACAAAAATTCATACGTCTACACAAACACACATATATACAGCTATATGTACCCACACACGCATATCTATACACACACACATGTATATACACATATATACACATACATATATATACACACGCACACACACATATACATGCACATATATACATACATACACACACACACACACACATATATATATATATATATATATATATATATATATATATATATATATATATATACATATTCACATACATGAGCATATTCGGAACATAGATATACACGCATACACACACATACACTTTTAGTAGTTCCTAAAAATACGTACATATATGCACATATATATACATACACAGACACTGACATATATACATATACACATATAGATATATATATATATATATACACATATACATATATACACATACATACATATACCCCAATACACACACATATACACAGGCGCCGACAGTTCACACCTATACATATATACGAATACAAATACATACATACACACCTATACTTATACAAAGTGCACACAAATTAATATATACAAGCACATACCTAGAATATATATAAACTAGACTATGCAAATATAAAACCTACCGACAAATGTATACGTGTATATTCATAGTCAGATATACACACCACACATACACAACGTACACATACACAAACCTACACACGCACAAGTCCACATACATGCATATATACATATATACATACACACACATACATATATACACACACATATATATATATATATATATATACATACACATACAAATACATACACATATATAAAGTACACACCTTGGCATATAAATATGTGCATTCATCAACGTATATGTACACAAGAAATGAATATCAAAATCGAAATAAAAATAAAATTACATGAAAATACACCTTTTGCTGCAATATAAAATATCAGTCGAAGTATCTATACCCATACATACATATATATTTTTCAGTCCAATTATACACACCCACGTATGCACACATACACACACACTTATGCTCACCAATATATATATACATACATACCTAAACCATACGATTCCAAATGTATACACCATTACAGATACAATTATACTGTCATACCCGTATAACATAAATATATAATGTCACTATATATACGTACACAGACCACGTACACACATATGTGTATGTGCATACAAATACCCACATGTATGCAATCAAAATAGATAAAAATGTATACAAGCATCCATATTTTCGCAATCGAAACCATTCATTATTGCTTCAATCTATCTCAGTTACATTTACTTGCATTTATATATATATATATAGGTACAGAAAATCAGTACAACATCAGTGCCATTGGTTTCAAGTCACCAGATGTCAACAAAGCTGACGAGAGCCGGAAGGTAAACGCCTTCTGAGCTTGAAATCAATTGGACTGATTTTATGTACCTAAAAATATATATACACCCACACAGATACACCCACCCACACACACACACACATATATATATATATATATATATATATATATATATATATATATATATATATATATATAGGTAGGCCCTCCGTTCAGTCTAGAGAGACTATGGATACCCCTATAAGGGGCTGGCTGCGCGGGTAATTATGAAGCAAGGGTTGCGCAATCTCTAACAACACCTCTCCTGAGTCGGCACTGCTTGATTCCAATGGCAAGCAGTTCAAGACGACTGGAAACAATGCCGAGATAAACAGAGAGCACATACAGCACCTGGCAGTCCCAAATGGTCACCCATTTAATACTGGCCAGGCTCAACGTCGCTTAACTTCGGTGATCTAACGGTGTGTCAACGTGATTTGTACCATATATATATATATATATATATATATATATATATATATATATATATATATATATATATATATATAAGGGATGAGAATACAAATTGGACAAATACAATATTTATTGAATTGTCAATTGTTCAAACAACTTTTTTCAAAGATAAGCTCTTATCATTATTTGGTGAATGTTTGATATAGAATTAGGAATGGTTTTTAATATAATTTATGTGAATTGTTTATTTTTTCATGATCCCTGTCTTTTATCTTTTGTTACATTTTACATCATTCGAAGTTCTCTGAAATCAAGGGGCCTCTTTCTTGATCTCTATATTAGATACATAGATATTCGAATATTCTCTTAACGTTCCCCTTCATTTCTCAAACGAGAACATTAATTTTCCTCTCCCCAATTTACTAGTTAACTACGTTATAGTATATCTTTCTTGTGGTCTCTTTGTCTTACCGGCATAGTCTGGTGGAGTATATAGCTAAGTTTTGTCACTTGAGGTAACATTACTCAGAGAAGGTGCACCATTCCTCGTATGAGCCAGCGTCTACTTGTGTTGAGGGGATCCTGTGTTATTCTGAATATTTGGTCAGGGTTTACTTGTAGGGTGAAGTATCCTCATGTCAGGTTGTCCTGACAAACCCTTTTACACAGAGACCGAACACAATCGAAGACAGTGTCTAGTAGGTAATACAAACTTTCTCCATTTATGTGGGTGTGTGGTGTATGTATGTTTAGGTACACTATCTGTTCTGGTGTATGTATGTGGATGCGTATATGTATATGCATGTGTACGTAAATATGCTTTTGTTTACACACATACGCACTCACATTCATTTTCATATGTATGTATATATGTACTCTTTAATGATGTGTTTTTGTGTGTGCTTTTGTTTTGATTTGTTCAATGCCGGTGTGAATTTTTTATAAAGTTTTATTTTTCTTGTGTAAAAGTGTAAGAATAATCTTTAGTTTGAAAAACCGGCATAATCTTGAATCTACCCATGCTTATAATACCTAATAAATATAGTTTCATATTTAAATTTAAATTTTCCCGCCATAAAAATCTCACTCCAAGTCTTTACCTGTTTGTCATTATTCCACTGACGATGGACCCAGACGGATCAGAAAGTACTCTGGACCAACATGTACATTATGGCAGTTTCATCAGCAATTTTCTTCCGGGATTAAGATTTTAATCCGGAAAATTGAAGGGATCAATACTAAAATAACCAGACAAAAATTGTCGGTTATTTTTAATAATACGTGTCTTAAGGAAAAAATTCTGCCTCGATATATATATATATATATATATATATATATATATATATCGTCAAGCCGCACTGATGAGCTGTGAAACAGCGAAACAGTCTGTATGTGGATGACTATATAAAGCTTCCCCCCCCCTGGGTGGAGCTTATTTGTAAAGATATCGCCAACTGCCATTAGCTTTAAGGCATAGCTCATTAGGTAAAACTAATTCGAGCTCCCGGCACTTGCAATGTTTACATTGAGATATTTCTTACATTCAGTCAGTGTTGTATGATAGCGTAGGGGCTGTCAGCTCGCCGGTTGAGTTTCAATCCCGTATGTGGATGACTATATAAAGCTCCCTCCCTCTAAGTTTAGAGAACTCAAAAGCGAACTTTTAGGAAAGGTAAAACCTATTGTGAAAAGTATACAGCACAATATACTGGATAGAGCAGATAGATAAATAGAAGGAGGAAAATGAATTAGAAAAGCGACGGAGGCAGATCTTTTTTCAATTCAGTTGCTCAATGCAAGGTATATTCCGCAAAAAAGCAATTTATTTAATTAATTTTTTCCTTAAATTAATTGCTTTTTTGCGGAATACACCTTGCATTGAGCAACTGAATTGAAAAAAGATCTGCCCCCGTCGCTTTTCTAATTCCTTTTCATCCTTCTATTTATATATATATATATATATATATATATATATATATATATATATATATATAAGTCGGTGTGTATCTTTCACGTACAGCCCCATAATATATAGATACTTACAGTACATACACAACTGGTATTGTAAAACCCCTTTAAACCATTAATCTGTTCCTCTGTTAGCATTTTTGACAACACAAATCCATTACATTTATCAGGTATGATATATCCACCGGAATTGTTACCTGAAAAATAAATAAAATAGTGCAGATTATTAACGACACACATTCCCAAAGAAAGGTAAAAAAAAATCTGTAAAAAGGAAACCACGGATGTTTTATGTGAACTTTGTCCGTGTTGGAGTGATTAGGTATGATGTTTTGGGTCAGTTTTATTCCTTTAAGCAAATGGAGAATACGATTTTATTTTAACACATACACTGAATAATAGATCCATTTTAATGCTTAAGAATATTTTTAATGAAAATCGCTCCAGACAAGGCATGAAACCACTTGATGTTAGGAGCTAAAACAAATACTACTTCAAGGTCAAATTCTAGCCAACGATAAGTGTTAGATTGATAGATTCCTACCCAGAAAACAGAAATTCATCTTCTTTGTCAGAAACATCGCTCATAGAATGTGAGGACCAAAAGACTAACTAAGGGAAACGAGAGTTACGAGACTTCTGAAAGGTCCACTTACTACTTTCTACTCTTCCTATATCTTTATGATTGGTCTAATGAGTTCATCTAGCAGAATCTCGTTTTATACTCTTCATCACGAAAACTGCAACTCGTTCTATCACTGCAATTCCTTCCTATGTCGTCACATGACTACGCCAACCAATCGTATTATATTCTTGTATTGAGAGATAGATGAAGTAGGATGAAAATGTTATCATTCATACATATTAACCATGTCTATTTCAGAAATCATAAATGTACACTTTACTGTGAATTAACGTGCAAACTATGAGGAGTTGATTTAATCACGGTGAGATTCGGGGCGAAAAGGATTCACAACAAATCAAATTTGCCTTTATAAGTTTGTATATTTTTACATTAAATAAGCTGAAAAAGAGGATGTCATGTTGTAGAACAGGGACCCCAACCAATCAGTGAATCGTTCGCAATAGGTAATGCATTTGGGCATTTAAATGCATGAAAAGGGTTGATATGGCGTTAATCAGACAAACATAGAAAATGTTATTGTGGCATTGAGACATTACAAAGCATTAAAACTTCGCCCAACGATTAAGAAAGCGCTACGACTAGTGTGTAAAGGGTTAAATCAATGTTAGCTGGCACCAGCCTTGCTTGATGTTAAAAATCGGAACCGCCGGTTAAATAATAACAACACAATGAGTAACTATTGCTCATTCAGTGTTTCTCTTTGTCCATTTCTTTTTTATATGTATTCATATTTTTTCTTTCTTCTGTGGGACTACAATCTCTCTCCTTTGCTCTCTCGTTTTTATCACAGCGAGGGAGAATTTCAGTTGAAATCGACTTCATGCGTGGTAGTCGTACG
This sequence comes from Sepiola atlantica, assembly GCA_963556195.1. NCBI lineage: Eukaryota > Metazoa > Mollusca > Cephalopoda > Sepiida > Sepiolidae > Sepiola > Sepiola atlantica. The sequence continues at coordinate 369,373 of OY744546.1, forward strand.
AAAACGAACTCCAGCCGACTCTCAAGTTTATATGTTTTTTTTTTCAGAATGCAAAAATAAATTATATGTTTTTTATATAAAATGGTTTGTGAACTACTTTTATAAAGGTGTCCAAATTTCAACACGAAGATGGTTCCCTCAGTCCAGATAATTCATTCTCTGGAGAGAATTAATAATTCCTAAAACCCGATCAAAGTATTATAATAAGTAGTAACTACAGTTATAATTAAGATGTCTACATATCTAAAACAAGAATAGGTTTAAGGCACATCAAATTTATACTAGAATTTTCCGAAAAGATCCGTGGCGTAATCAGTTCTAAGTGAGTCTTTTGGGGTCAAATTTTAAGTGCTGGCGATACTTAATATACAATTAAGAATTACTTAAGACTGCAACATGGTTATGATTAGTGGGAACAGAGCAAACCCCCGTCCATGGATTAAATATGACGAAGAAACACATGAAGAAGACCGAAGGTTACATCGGCCGAAACGTTGTGAGAATAACATCCAAGATGAGAAGAGTAGGTCGAATAATCTAAATAGTAATCATTATGTAATTAATATAGCTTTCAACGTATTCAGTTTTGAGAAAAAAACCTTTGTTTTTATAAGCTCCTAGGACTGACGTTTAATCAAGATCCATAATTGAAGACTTATATCGAATCTGGTGCTGAAAAATAGTTGCATCATTCTACTGCTCCAGAAATTAACAAATCCAGATGCAATCCTATACTTATACAAGAATCGGATAAGTCGTGAGATGAAGTAATGCTGCAACATATAGGGAGGTGCCGCTCATAATACCCTTTTGTGTATCGACTGAAAACAAAATCAAATTTGCTATTTAGTGGTGTATGATCTCTTCTTTTCTCTACATGCCCTTTATCACAGAAGATGCGTTGCTAGTCTTTCTCTACTCTATCGTTATTTACATGGAAGGTGATCGACTGAGATCCAATCTCTTGTTCCCCATTATAAAATATTCACAGCAAGAACTCGTCTCTCTACCGTGACTGCAAATAACTTTTCTTTCTACCACAATAACAGATAACTTCTCTTTTTATCCTCTATATGCCTCCTATGAAACAGAATTTTCATGAAAAGAGTTTCTTTCCAAAAGCTTCCTATCTATGGAACACATTACCGCGGGATTGCTTTCCTGCAGGATACAACATGGGCTTCTTTAAACGCAATGTCAACAAATAAGTGCCATAAACATCGTCATAAGTCATCAAATTGTGTTCAATCCATGCTTTATTATCAACCCTCCCATAATATTCTTCATCGTTCAACTGGCAATCCATCTATCGCATAAACACTTACTCTCAAGTGCATTTTGGGACTCATTAGTAATATATAGATTTACCTATGACGTTATATGGGCTATTATAAGAAACGTTTGTATAACTCAGCGTCGTTTGCAATATTTATTTTATTTTCGCATTATATAACTGGGAAAGGGCTGATTTGAAATGTGGTGAGTAATTAGTACTATATAGTTTTACCTATATCTACATCTCGGTGTAGTAGCCAATAAAAAGTGAGCCTTTTTGTTACCCTCGACTATTGTCGATCTATTTGTTTCATTATTGAATTATCAAAAATACTTGAAAATCCTCTCAAAATATTCTTCATCATTTAACATGCAATCTATCTATCTCATCCTTTTGTGAATTAATATACAATGACTCTTTTGTAATGTATATTGATATATATATATATATATATTTACCGACAACGTAGTATGTGCTATTTTCAGCGTTCGGATATGCTACACGCGTCATCACTTCTACTATGTTATTCCTAAAAAAATTCAGCTTTTTCCGATCTCCCTGAAAAAGAAAAAAGAAACTGAAAAAAAGTGAAACTTTAACCTAAAATGAGTCATTTTTAAACGAAATACAATTCTCATATTCAAATGCGAAAATTGAAGAAGGCTCAACATTAACTTTTAAAAGACTCAACTTCAAAATTAACAAAATTCTCCAGAAAGACTAAAATTAAAAAACGGCTCAACTTTAAATTCAGAAAAACTCAAATCTTAATAAAAGTAGTTCAAATTCAAATTAATAACGCTTAAATTTTAAAAATCTCCACTTAAAATATTAAAAAAAATTAATATCAAAGTAAAAAAATCTTTACTTAATTCTTTTTAGAGCACTGTAAAATGGCGGTAAATGTTTATATAAAAACATTGTAAATATTATTTACCACCCGCGCCTGTCCTGTGGATTAGTGGTGAGAGCTGCCAACCATCAACTCAATTTAAATGGGTTCTAGTCCAACTGCACTGAAGAACTGTAACACGACGCTGTCTGTGGATGATTTTTATTTATACAGGCATGTACAAAATCTGTGATACTGACATGCCGATGTTATCGATCAACAGCTGTTATAGACTAAGATCTCAGGATTCTAATTCTGTTTGGTAAGATCTCAGTTTATAACAGCTTTTGATTGATAACATTCACATGCCAGTGTTGCAGATTTCTTACATGCTTGTATAAATAAAAATAATCATATATATAAAAGCTTTATTTGATATTGAGCACTTTTCATAAGCCCGGTTGAAATTCTTTGGATTCTTATCCTGTGGATGTTTATTATTATTATTATTATTATTATTACTACTACTACTACTACTACTACTACTATTATTATTATTATTATTATTATTATAATCATCATCATCATCATCATCATCATCATCATCATTATATATATATATATATGAAAGACAGAAAGGAAAACAATTAAAAACAGGACGAATGTTTTTGATTATGTTTTCTTTTCTGTCTTTAATACTTTCTTTCTCCATAACTTTTCATTTCATGATGTATCGTGTATTTTATAATGATATATCGTGTATTATATATTATATATATATATATATATATATATGTGTGTGTGTGTGTGTGTGTGTGTGTGTGTGTGAGTTCTTACAAAACATATATATTAAAGTATATACTGTTTATAGTATCCGAAAATATTCCAAATTGCAGCTTAATGAAGTTGTATTACAAGCTTTAGAGAATATATATATAACAATCAATCAATAACCATACCTTTCATGTGTTCTTTAAATTTCTAAATCTCCATATATCGTCATACAACAACAACCAACTATTTTTCATGTGAGTTTTTCTTTTTCATGTATTTTTACTTGCCGTTACTTTTGTCAGAAGCTCATTTTGAACTTTTTATCCTCTTTTCCCACGTTTTTAAATGGAGTTTTTTTCGTTTTGCTACTTAATGAACAATTTCTCTTATGAGCAATAAAGTTGAGATGAATACTATGTATTTCTCTTGATTTTGCTGCGAAAACGCGAGTCAGATGTAGAAAAAGCATTGAATTTGGGAAAAATAGACAAAAATTAATTAAAAAATACAATACAAACATATTAAAAAAGGTTTGTTTGACTGTGAGACAAAAAGGAATTACATGTATTCGTTGACTATCACTTAGAACTGAATGATCGATGCGGGCAATGCGAAGAATTGCGATTGTGTTAGGGAGAGAAATGTGAGACTATAAAGTTAAATAAAGTGGTGCAGTGGATATAGTACTAAGTTAAATTCAGTTCTAAGTCATAGTCATCTGAAAGTTGAAGGTTCAATACTCGGTGCGGGCGATACGAATAATTGAGAATTACTGAAGACTTCTCCCAGTCATGGCTGACGGAACAAGAGCATGCTACCCCCATGGATTAAATAAACGGTTCCGTTCGAAATTCCGTCCATATTCATGAATGAGTTCGACAGAAATATTCCCGAGTTCAAAGAGATACACCTGAAGAAGGTCGGGAGTTACAGCGGCCGCTACGTTGTGATGATAACACTCAAGATGAGAAATGTAGTCTAAATAACCAAAATTATACAAACCAAAGCTATAGGTCGGAGGAAAACAGTCAGCAGAAAGAGAGTTCTACAAGCTTGCAGTTCTTGGAAAGAAGCTACTTTCACCCTTTTATTAAAAAATAAACTTACCTTGTACATTTTCGTAATATTTATCAGGCGTGAATCAACCGCCTTGACTTCTGTACCCGAAAACACTGAAAAGAAAGTAAATTATTAATTCGTTTATTTATACATTAATTTTCAAATTCTTCATAGCAAGAACTCGTCTTGTTGAGAAAGAATTCACGGAGGGGTCGACTTTTTGCTGAGAAAAGTTCACAAGGGAGAACCACCTACCATAGAAATATCAGGAGAGCAGGGAAACACCATCAAAATCTGTCTGTGAGAAAAATACTTCATGCAAACGAAAAGATCATCTGTGAGAAAAAGACTGCATGCGAAAGAAGAGATCATCTGTGAGAAAAGGACTGCATACAAAAGAAGAGAAGAAGAGATCATCTGTGAGAAAAAGTCTGCATAGAAAAGAAGAGATCATCTTTGAGAAAAAAGACTGCATGCAAAAAAAGAGATCATCTGTGAGAAAAAGTCTGCATAGAAAAGAAGAGATCATCTGTGAGAAAAAGACTGCATAGAAAAGAAGAGATCATTTGTGGAAAAGAAGAGATCATCTGTGAGAAAAAGACTGCATGCAAAAAAAGAGATTATCTGTGAGAAAAAAGACTGCATGCAAAAGAAGAGATCATCTGTGGGACTGTATAGATAAGAAGAGAGCATCTGTGAGAAAAAGACTGCATAGAAAAGAAGAGATCATCTGTGAGAAAAAGACTGCATGCAAAAGAAGAGATCATCTGTGAGAAAAAGTCTGCATAGAAAAGAAGAGATCATCTGTGAGAAAAAGACTGCATAGAAAAGAAAAGATCATCTGTGAGAAAAAGACTGCATAGAAAAGATCATCTGTGAGAAAAAGACTGCACGCAATAGAAGAGATCATCTGTGAGAAAAAGACTGCATGCGAAAGAAAAGATCATCTGTAAGAAAAAGACTGCATAGAAAAGAAAAGATCATCTGTGAGAAAAAGACCGCATAGAAAAGAAAAGATCATCTATGAGAAAAAGACTGCACGCAATAGAAGAGATCATCTGTGAGAAAAAGACTCCATACAAAAGAAGAGATCATCTCTCACAAGAGTTCGAAGTCGATTTCGTTATCTGTCAAGGCAAGAAAGAGTGCTTTGATAGAGACCTTCTCAGACGTGGGAGCAGTCCTCTATCTTGGCCCGAATCTGACTTTTATACAGGTAGATGATTGCATCAGGGGTCAGGTACTTTCCTGGGAGATATAATGTTTCAACAACTTTTCTTGTGATTTTAGCAACGGATTTGATGTAAGTATTCCATGTCAGGTGTTGGATGAAAGTCAGTGCTAAGAGTTTGTCAACGTAAGCGGCTTCATCAAGAAGATAGCCATTCAACTAGTTATCGTGCCTTTGTTTACCGGCAGTACGACTGGAAAGACTCTGTTTTTCAATAATATATTGTTATCTGCACTAACAATAATGTTATGGAAAAAGAGGGGTCTATCTTTACACGAAACGGTTGTTGGTCGATAGGCTCTGGCCATTAATGTGCATACGCGTAGCAGACATGCGCCCATGTGTCTTGGTGGCGGTTATAAAAACGGCCACCAACCTCTCTTTTCGTTTTTAGTTCAAGTTTTATTGCTTAGCTAAACGAGCACGTGTTCGTCGTCAGACAAACACCGTAATTGTTACCAAAACCTAACCCTAACCCAGTAATTTTTAGCAACCTTCTTTACAAAGTTGTTATATGCAACAGAGGATTCGGAAGTTCCCTTCAAAATTGTCTGATTTATTCACTGTTTCTGTTGTTCCAGCTCGTTTGATTCGTTAGTCCGGTGATCAATTCCGTGTTCAGCTTCTCTCTGGCGACTTCCATAGAAAAAGGATAGCGAACTAATATGTTCTATCGTTACTAGACCCTTGACATATGTCGAGGTCGTGAAACCGAAACAATATATTTGTAAAACACTTTTTCTCCTAACTTGGACCCCTTCGTTGAGAAAAAAAAAGTCAAAATCTCGACATATCGAACAAATTAAGGAAAAAATTATAGTAGAAATATCTCGAAATAAAACACGAATCGCATTTATATTCTATACGTGTGTTATATATACTCATTAGCTTGCTTTGCCGGCTCGCTATCACTTCGCAAATTTCAAATTAATTTGAAATCATGAACATTCGTAATATTGTTGTAAACACGAAACAAAATTCATATAGATAGATAAACATTTTGGTAATTTTTATACAAATTATACAAATACATACAATTATACAAATCTTTTGAATGGGGTTGTAGAAGAAAAGAAAAAGAAGTCAATCTGCCTTTTTACTTGCAATTTAGAAATAGATCGCAACTTGTTTAAAATCGAGTCGAAATTTGAACACAAATGCTATATTTTGTCCAGGAAATAAAACAATATTGCGAAACAGTAATATTTATTATTTAAAAATAAAAACAATCACTAAATTAAAACCAAAATAACAAACTCTAAATAATTAATGAAATGTCATTTTTCAAAACCAATATGCAAATTAGTAAATCTTGAGACTGATATCGCATATGCATAAGTAGTATATACAAAATATGGTGCGTGTTTAATGTAGAGTTGAAATAGAGTGGTTTGACTTTACCGTTAGTGCTTCCGTTTATTAACGTATAATGCCGCTCGTCAAACAACGTCATATGATGATTTGTGTCTTCCTTGCGATTCGGAGCTGATTGAAAACATACACAAAATAAATAAAAATATCCCTTTCAATTACTCGCGTGCGCCACCGCTAACGAACGTACGGCACTATTGTTTTATAAATATTTTCTTCGTGTACATAATGCCGAATAAACTTTATACATGTATGTATTGGAGAGTGGTTTAGAATAAAACAGGAACGGATATTCTTAAGATTCGTCAATTTAACCATCACGTTGACCAACAAAAATTATAATTCATACTTGAGCAAGGCATACCCAAGTAAGTTCAAATTCAAACTTGAGCATGACAAACCAACTAAAATACTAATTCAAACATGATCGTGCCAGAGCAACGAAGATTTTAATTCAACTTTGAGAGTGACAGACCAACGTAAATCCCAATTCAAACTTGATCGTGGCAGGCAAAAGAAAATTCAAGTGCAACCTTAAGCATGGCAGCAACTTAAGTGTCACAAAGACTGACAAACAAAGTCTCTTATGCAAATACTTGAACGCATCCAACATAAAGATTCATCAATTCAACGTCCCCATGTTATGAAAAAAATGTCATTTCAAGCTTAAATTTGACAGACCAACAAAATTGCTGCGTGACAGACCAAGTATTGAAATTGATCGGATTATTTTTACTTACCATACTCGTTCTTGCAATAAATTTCCTGTAAATGCTTGACACATGATAAACATAATTGTCCCATTAGGAACGGCACTAGTATAAATAATCGCCAACGGACGTCAGTGAACATTGTGCTGTCAATATAGCTTTGTTCCCTTTAAATGAAAGAGCTGCTTAGTATTTTGAAGAAAGAGAAACTAATAGATATTTCCTTAAAACAGAGACACTGGCCAGCGAGGGTTCTGTTCTTTTTCAACGGATAGTTCCGTATATATATACACATGCTTTTGTGGGTTGCGCCAAAACGAAAAGAGTCCACCCACTCTTTAATTCTACTTGCGTCGTTCAAATCCAAGCGAGACGATAAAGAAGTGGTTGGTCGTCAGATTAATGTTAAAAAAGAATTGGACGCGAGTAAATTTTTAATTTCAACAATTTATACATTAATTATTTGATTTTTGAAATTCAATAAATAAATTATATTTTCGAATAATTGCTTTTAATTTAATTATTTAAGCAATGATTATCAAGGACACTATTAGAAGTTGAATTTCAATTTAAACAATCTATACATAAAAAATATAAACCAATCTATATGTAACAGATTTTTAACAATCTATATACAAAAGAAGTTATATTTTAAACAATCTAGATATTATAAATTTTAAACAATTCATAGATAAAAGATTTTAAACAATCTATAAGTAAAAGATTTTAAACAATCTAGATATTAAAAATTTTAAACAATCTATGCATAAAAAAGATTTAAACAATCTATATTTTAAACGATTTGTATGTAAAAATGTTAACCAATCTCTATATAAAAGATTTTAAATAATCTTTATATAAATGTTGTTAAACAATATATATATATATATATATATATATATATATATATATATATATATATATATATATATATATATATAATAGTAATAAAAGAGGACACCTCTCTGTCTGTGTTCATATCAGTCTGTAAAAACGAAGACCTACGAAGGAGTGCACCTTAAATATAAGTGAATTCACATGTATAATTTGCATATGAAAATAATGGAAGTAGCTCTGCGTCTCTTGCTATCCATTAAAAGAGCTAATGACACTTTTCAAATATGTTACACAATGAAAATAATCTATTTATAAGCTTTAATTTGTATAATTTGGATTATTCGGATAACTGTCCTCATCTCTAATTAAACAAATTATCAATCCTCATCTAAAAAATTCAGAAAAATTATAAGCCTTAATTTAAAAGTATTAACATAATATCTGAATAGCTCAGTGACTATCTTGCTGACAGCATCAAGATTGCTGTTAAAGAAAACTCTCCTTAATATGATATTGCATATGATGTTATCTTACACTTCAGCCTGAGCAACGCCAGGTTAACCTTGATAGTACTTTATAAAAGATATTTTAGATATTTAAAATTATATATACATAAAAAGTTATCTATATTTAAATGATTTTAACAATCTATTATATAAAAGAGTTTTCTGTGTGTGTGTGTGTGTGTGTTGGTATGTCCAGCTAAAATTCCAAAACAACAAAACAAACAGTGACAAAGTTTGTATATTCTTTATCAGCGTTGCCTCTAAAATTTAGAGAAAATTATTCATTCTCTGACCCTAAATTAGTGCAGATTTCGTCAGGATGGGACGGGTTTTATTTTGTACATTTTTATACTAAAAGGAAGTAATTCCTTTATGCTGACTCATTCTTCGAAGAATCTATATAAAGGGAGTTATCTGTGTGTAAGTGTGTGAAAGAAATTGGTTGGGTAGAAGAGAAAGAGGGGATAAATAAAGAGGAAGGGGTAATACGGGTGAGGGAGAGAGAAAAAGATAGAGAAAGATAAAGAAGTTTTAATAGAAATATGTTACACTTGTACTCCGGGTAACGCCAGGTTACCTTGCTAGTCTATATATAAGATATTTTAAACTAATATTTATTCCACATATGAACTACCTAGAAAATTACTGTAAAAGAACACTCCTAAGTGGGCTATCTGTGCTTTTATCGATCCTGAACCAGCTGTCGTGACGTTCGACTCGGAAGCGTTCGGCTGTTTTACACAAACGCCCGAGAGTTGCCGAGCCGAAGCAGCCGACATTTTTGATACGGTGCTGCGTCCTATGATAATAATGTTTTGCTTGTCTTTTTTTTTTTTTTTTTTTTTAGGGTTAGGGTTTAGGGTTAGGGTTTAGGGTTAGGAATTTTTTAAAGAAACAAAGAAAATTAAACATATTTACGTGAATTTTTTTGAAAGAAACAACAGGAAAAAAAAACATAGCGAGGTTACTGTTATAAAATGAATACTGTATTTTTATTTACAAGGAATTTTTTTGAAGAAAAAAACAAACAAAAAAACGTACCAAAAGTACTTTTATCACGACATATTTTTTTAATTTCATTATTTATTCTTACTTGCTCGCGATGATACTGCAGTGCAAAGGCTGTTCGTAATTCATTTTGGGTTTATTTTCTTCAAAAAAACTTCCTGACAAAAAATCCGTCTTCGAAAGCACTTATTTTCAATTAGTAACAAAGTTATCGGCTGCTCGCTGCTTCGGCTCGTCAACACTCGGCCGTTTGCGTAGGACAGCCGAACGATTCCGAGTCGAACGTCACGACAGCTGGTTCAGGATCGATAAAAGTACCGGGCTATCTCACACAGTGGAAAATGAATCATAACACTCTGCTGCTATTATATACTTCCCCAGGTACGTCTTATCTAACTCAGGAATACTTATATTGAGAATCTCTACGGAATTTCGAATATTACGGTATCTTTCTCTCGTTTCGTCAGCCATGACTGGGTAGAATGCTTCAGTAATTCGTAATTGTATTATTAGTATCGCCACTACTGAGGATTGAACCGTCAACCAACTGTCACTAACTGATTATACTTACCACTTTTATCCGTTGTGCCACTTGTCCTTGCAGACAATTAGAGTATGATTTTTGGAAGCCTTACAGCTATTCTTACTTTTAAATATTTTTGATTCCCATAAAGATGTTTTTTCTACTAACACAGAATTTCTGGATATTTATTTATTTCCTCCTTATAGGGGGTATTGTACTATATTTTCATTCATCATGATACATTCCTCCCAGTCATTACCTCCTCTTGCGGGAGGCAGTATAGTATAGTTCTTCAAGATACCATCCTCCTAGAGTCATTCTGTTATCATTACTTTTTTAAACTAAGTTCATCCCAAAAAATAAAAGTTGCCACTGTAGACGTAAGGGGCTACCGAGAATTAGGGTGAAAGTCTTTTTTGGGGGGGAGCTGTGCAGCAAGATGCTTGTTCACATTAGTTTTAAATTTCTGCATGTCAGTACAGTCGGGAAATAGGGATTATGGAGGGAGTTCCCAAGGCTGGTAGCACGAGGAAAGAATTTATTGGAGTAAAAGCCTCTCCGGTATCTGGGGACCTTCACAGCGAATAGATGGGATTTAGCTGATTGTCGGGTTGGTCGAGTGTATTTACGTCGAAGGGGACTCTAGAGCAGCAAGTTCATCGGAGCACATTGAAGTACTTGTAAAACAAGCGCAAGGATGCAACATTGCGGCGATGGGGCAGGGCTGGAGCTTGGTGGATAGTGAGGAGCCTATTAGATTAGCGACTCTTTTTTGGACCTTGTCTAAATTGGATACTAGTGGATGGTGCACTAGCCCAGATGTGACAACAATACTCTATACATGGGCTGATGGTGCCTTTGTAGAGATATAGGATACTGTCAGGTGTGAGCATTTTTCTAGCACGGTAGAGGGAGTCCACTTTCTCTGTAGCAGCCTTGGCAATGTCTTCTATGTGTTTGTTCCAATTCTGTTAACTTTCTCAGGCTTTCTTTGTGTAAATAAATAAGCATTAACGATAATTTCGGTTGACTTTACACAGAAAATAAATAATGGAATGCCAGATATTATAATAAAAGAATTAATTTCAATGTCAATTTGGAATTATATTATATGAGGTAAATGGTATTATAGGTATTAACGAAAAATCCAACTTTGCTTCTTTTTATCATGATGGCAAGAAATGATCAGGTAAATTTAATAGATTATGGAAAAAGACGAAGGTTAATTTTTGTTTTTTGGGATAGACAAGCCAGACGTTTTAAGTATATGTTGAAAGAAAAAAATGTACTTCAAATCGAAATCAATGAAATTAATAAATTATTTATATTCAAAATAAAGGTAAGAATCGTGACTTTCATAAATGGGAATAAATTGTTAAAACTTACAACAGATGTTCGTTTTATTCGATGGCCGCCTCTTTTGTTTCTCTATTAACCTTTCGTTGGTCTGTCATACCTAAATTGAAAAAGCATTTTTTATCGCTAAATGATTTAAATGGACGCATCTTATTTTAGATACGTCCAATTATTTTATATATTCATTTTAAAAATTTTCTCTGTGAAAGGGAGTTTGAAACTTGATCAAGAAATGTTTTCCACTCTGGCTTCATCGTTTTCCCCCCACATCTTCACGTACGTATGCGCACCAAACCTGGAGTAAAACAGTTTTTAACTGACCTATTTTTTATACTCTGTTCGTTTGGGCCGTTGGATAACGACAAAGAAACACAAACTCAAGACAGACTCCAAGAATTTTTTTTTTATAACGGTGACCTAAATATACATCGAATAGGGGAGGGGGACAACTGGGAAGACAAGGTTAATACTTACTTTTGCCCCCGGGCAGAGGGGGTGAAGGAAGGGGTAGGGAGGGCGGGAAGAGCAAGCAGAAAGACAGTGGGGGAAGGGAAAGGAGAAGGCGACCAGATGAGGGGCGACAGGAGTAGACACATTTTTGCCTGCTGATGGGGGGGGGGGAGATAGTGGGGCAAGAGAGGGGGGGGGGTCGACCGTCGGGTTAGGGGATGAGAGGCGACCGTGGAAGACACAGCTTTTGCCCCGGGGAAGAGAGAGATAATTACACTTGCCTGCAGAGAGGGAGAGGAAAACGGGGGGAGGAGCCCCGGGCAATGCTAGTAATATAGGCGCGATGTCTCGGCTCAATCTAGTGAACTGATTGAGATATCAAAATACCAATCTTGATTGTCTATTGTTTTATAATTCTAGTTATGACAGTAGTCTACAACTTCTGATTATGCCTACTACATTGTCATAAATATCCATTATATGTTTTAATAGGTCTTTTGAAATAGATGAACCGTATTTCATGATATCGAATTGTATGGACAAGCACCAAAATATTTGTTTGTCATTCTGGAGAATAGTTTTATTGAATGAGATCGTTAAAGATCGAATTAATTACTGTCTTTTTTTTTTTACATTAAAGGTCACCGCTTATCAAGGACCAAAAGCCACTTGAGGATAGGGATTAAAGAGTTTGACTGGTGGATGGTGAGACAACATCGTGTTCACCGGCACAATGATTGTAGCAGGGCAGAAATTGATTATTTACGTGGACAGTTCAACAAGAACTTGACTTGAAGACGACCATATTGTAGTCGACTGGTAAGCAGGCTCGCGGTTAAAAATGGAAAGACAAAAAATTCACCGTTAAAAAATCTAGAAGCCATCGGATAAACATTTAAGCTCCAACGAATCTGCCTTCGTCTTGGATTCTACCTGAAATCTTTACAATATTTTGAACTCAAACCCTTAGAAATTTTGTTACTGGGGTCCATGGAAGATTTTAAGATGGCCTCAAATCTCCAACATACACCCTAACCAGCTTTTTCTCTATGGCACATATCATTCTATTGGATTAATTCATTATATAGATTTACAATATTTTGACCACATTTGATACAGTTTCCACAAACTTTTAACAGTGAATTTTTTGTTTTTCCATTCTTAACACTTTCCTCACTGGACATTTTCTCACTGGGAGTTTTTCTATCTGAACATATTTATACTATCTGTTACTACTACCATGCATCTTTCTTGCCTTCTCACTTTTTTTGAGTTTTCTTCACTCACAAATGGGCCGAAGCTCATAGCTTGCAGACAATTAAAATTTATGCTTGTATATTTTTTCTACATCCTGAGGAAGTCTTACAATAAAGACGAAATGTTGATGAATACATAAATAATATATTTTTAGGCTTTTTCATATATATATATATATATATATATATATATATATATATATATATAAAGAGAGAGAGAGAGAGAGAGAGACAGGGGGGTGAAAAAACAAAGAGCAAAATAGGAAAATACTTTTTTTTTTATTTTTAATATAAAAAACAGTCGAGAAAAAAAAGGCTGTTGAAATTCATTGAGAGAGTTTGGGTCCTTTTCGTTTCTGCTTTGTTTTCGGCTTTGGGTATTCTTCCTTTGGAGATTCCTGCCAATAAATAAAAAGAAAACATTCCTCAGTCGATCATTTATTTCATTTTTGCCTTCTCTGTCAAATCAATTGGTTTTCATTGTTGCAAAATAATCATGTTTTTTTTAAGTTATTTGTGAACAGAATTGAAATTGGAAAAACTGACAACATCAATTTTATGAAACATGTCAAAGAAAACATCACCAAGCAAAACATGAATCGGAAAAAAAGGTTTGCTTTGTCTATCGGAATGATATTAATTACAATTGCGTTACCTTCCACATCGTAATGGAAGGAATCGTGGGTACAAGAACCGTCCTATAATTGAATATTGATAGAAAAGAAATGATATTTAACGGAACCAAATTGTCGTTTCGTAAAAACGAGGAAGGATTGATTTCTCTGCGAGAAAGTGTGTTCGTGAGACGGTATGATAGCAGTTTCTCTTTGTGCTATATATGGGGACACTATGAAGATACAATCCTTTCAGGTATGCCGACAGACGAGACTTGGGTAATGGCATGAAGTAGGAGTAGGATGGTGTTGTCCCGAGGCTGTCAAATGGGTATCCGTGTGCTTCTTCTGTCAGCAAAATAAAGTTATAAAAAGTTTGCATAGAAGTTATACGCCGATTGTTGTTTGTTTGTCGGGGTTTAACGACCTTTCAACCATTATACGGTCATCTTAGATCAAAGTTATACGTAGAGTCTTCGGATTGGTCTATACATGACCAAAATTAGTCCAGTATAATGACTCCCGGCAAACGACATTGTTCGTTACTGCTACAATGCCACCAAAGTTGAAATATAAAAATCATTGAAGAAAACATTTTTTAACTGAATAAAACAGCACTGTTTTTCGAAATATTTTTACTGGAGAATTTGTTTTACCCTAACGTTGAGATTTTTATCAAATGGATTGTGATTCTAAAAGTATATGACTGTATTGGTGTAAAAAAAAAATCAGGTCAAAATCATGGAGATTGATTGTGTGTTTTTTGTTCACCATTACTCATCCAGAATCAACGGCTTGCCTTTCAAGCCAAAGGTCAATTTTTGACTTAAAACATCAGATATTCAAACCAACCTAGTCTGACACAAGGCCATTAAATATTTAACACATCTTAAACGTAACAAAATTCCGTCAAAAATAAAAAGATTTGGCCTTGCTTACCTGATTCATCTTACGATACGGATTTAAATATTTCGGATCTCGTGGAACTAGTTCGAGTTCTTGATTTAACTGAAAAGAAATGTTAGCAAGAAATATTAGTCAAACTAAAGCAATTCTGATGACTAAATATATAACTAATAAAAAATAAATATACATATATATAACTAAAAAAAATAATGGACTTAAATAAAAAATGTTTTTTATATAAATTGATAATTCTAATAAATTTAAATAAAAGTAGATAAAAAACTAATAAAAACCGAAAGCCTCTATAGTGCTAATAATATAAATCTTAAATCTTATTAGCAGAGCAAAAGTGTAACATATTTCTATTAAAACTTCTTTCTTTTTCTCTCTTTCCCCTCCCCCGTTTTCCATCTCCCTCTCTTTCTTCTCCAACCAGCCTTTCTCTTTGGATAAGGGAAATAACTCCTTTACTAAAAAAGTTATTTCCTTTTAGTTAGTAAATAAAATAAATGAAAAACTGACTCCTTACGAAATCTGTACTGTCAAAGAATGAATTCCGGGCAATGCCGATCAAAGAAAATCAACTTTGTGACTGTTTATTTTTTAGTTTTTAGCTTAACATGCACATATACACACAGACAAACAACTGCCTTTTATATAATAGAAGATAGCATATAGTGAACAAAACAATAATGTGACTCAGCATGTTGGTCACCTTCAGTGTGGATAGACAGGCAAGTACCGCAAGCCAAGATCAAAACAAGAAAGTCAGCACTCCTAACCATTCGTCCATCAGTCATGAGCGATATGCAAATGAAATTTCAATGTTTTAAACATTGTCAACTGCCGAAGAGTGCTCCATTTGTTTTCACAAAAAGCTTTGCATTTTCACTTATGGCAGGGATACGATTTCACTCACCACTGCCAAACTCATAAGGGGGGGGAGGGCATATGTAGTCATCCACAGGGGGGGGGGGGAGAGAAAGAGAGAAAGAGAAAGGATGAGAAAGACAGAGAAAAAGAGAGAGGATGAGAAAAAGGATGAGAGAGAGAGTGGAAGAGAGAAAGAGAAGCGAAAGAGAGAATGAGAGAAAATGAAAGCGAAAGAGAGAAAGAGAGAAAATGAAAGCGAAAGAGAGAGAATGAAAGCGAAAGAGAGAAAGAGAGAAAATGAAAGCGAAAGAGAGAGAATGAAAGCGAAAGAGAGAGAATGAAAGCGAAAGAGAGAGAGGATGAGAAAGAGTGAGAAAGAGAGAGAGGATGAGAAAGAGAGAGAGGATGAGAAAGAGTGAGAAAGAGAGAGAGGATGAGAAAGAGAGAGGATGAGAGAGAAAGAGAATGAGAGAGAGAGAGTGAAAGAGAATGAGAGAGAGAGAGTGAAAGAGAATGAGAGTGAAAGAGAGAGAGAGTGAAAGAGGGAGGATCAGAAAGAGAAAGAAATTAGTGGTAATAAATAATGATGCTGCAAAATTATTTTTAAAGCTCCTGAAATTGATACAAGTATGGCACAAAGGATAAAGATGTTAGGTAACAATCAGTTCTAAGTGACAGTTTTCTGATGGCTCATGATTCAATCCTCACTACAGGCAAATACTAACTAATAAAAATGATTATTTATTTAAGATTTCTACCCTGTCGTGGCTGACGGAATGAGAACAATCTAAATTCAAAATTCTGTACAGATTCCCGAGTTTGTCATGAAGATTCGTGTTTGAAAAGAGTCAGAGATTATATCGGTCGAAACGTTATAACATCCAAGATGAGAATAATAATCCAAATAATCCAAATTTCGATTATTTTGCTCGGACGAAAAATCGAGTTGTGTATTAAATTGGATAGTAATCTTTTTTTTCCAAAAATATTTGTTTATAATCTAAAAAAATGTTCATTCTTAATCAATAATCTGCATTTTTGCTTCCCAGAAATAAAAAAAAGAGAGGATGACAGGCTGTCATTTATCTTATTTTTTCAGCCTTTTTCACATGGAAGAGAGGTTGATAGTCTCTCTAAAGCATTCACAGCAAGAACTTGCCTAGCGATAACCACAGCTAAGAACTTTCCTAACTTCCATGAACAAAATTTCTTTCCTTCTGTAGAACAAAAAAAGGCTGCTTCCGAACCGACTACAACATGGTCGTCTTCAAGTTGTTAACAAATAATCGATTCCTCTTAAGTAAACTCTTTAACCCGTATCCTCCTGTGACCTCCTGGCCTTGATAAGTGGTGACCCAACAGTTTAAAAAAAAAAAAAGTGAATTTAAAATATTGTGTCAATTAGAAAGGAAATTTGTTAACTGCATAAGGGAGATAATCGCTACCGTCTTCTCATCTCATTTTTTTTAAACTAGAGTTCACCTCGGCAGCTCAAGGAAAGAAGTTGATTTAGCTATTTGTCGAGTTGGCCGGGTGTATTTACATCGAGGGGACACCAGAACAACAAGTTCATCGGAACACATTCCATTAAAGTATGTGTAAAAAAACACAGGGATGTAACATTTCGGCAATGGGACAGGAGTTGGAGCTTGGTGGATAGTGAGGGAACTATTAGATTAGCGACTTTTTTTCGGACCTTGTCTAAGAGGGAGAGACTAGTGGATAATGCACCAGCTCAGATGTGACAAGAATACTCCATGCAGGCAGGTGAGAGAAGTTTTCTCGCACGGTAGAGGAAGCCCACTTTCTTTGCAGCAGCCTTGGCAATGTCTTCTTTGTAGTTGTTCCAAATCATGCTACCTATGATAATCGGTGGTTTTCTTGTAGTTGTTAAAGGAAAAGAACATTGTCTTTGTGACATTAATAGTTACAGACTTTCTAAGGATTCAGCCATTGCCTTCGATATGTGTGCATCTGTTTTTTCCATATGCTGAGAGTAGAGTGTGGTATTATCAGCAAATATACCCCTCTCAGACTCAATTTTATCAGGGAGGTCGTTTATGAAAATCAGGAAAAAATAGAGGAATATATTTTGGGGACAAGTTGCGGGATTAGATTAATAAGAGCACTAGCATAAAAGATTTGAATGTGCATTTAGAAATGGTTAAAAAAAGGGAAGAGAGTTATTTTTTGGGACTATCGAATGAAATATTTAACTTTATTTGTCATACATTTGTTTGTGATTGTTTTATGAAAGGGAGAGAAAAAAGAAAAAGAGAAAGAGAGTGATAAAGAGTAAGAAAGAGATAGAGAGGGGGAGAGAGAGAAAAGGAGCAAAAAATACGTAAACAGTTGGAAAAAGACGAATCAAAACGAACAGGCGTCAAAATCAAAACGAGGCTGAATTTTAACATGAAAAAAAATAATGAAAGAAAAACCTTATTTTTTTTCTGACGAAGAAAATCAATGATTTTTTAAATATTTTACAAGAAAGTTAAACATTAAACTTTTTTTTTCGATAAATTATGTGCTTTTTTAAATGATTTTTACAGATTTATTTTTCATTTTATTTTTTGGGGACTGGTACAGCTTTTGAAATGGACAAAAAACCAACTAGATTGTGTTAGCTTCAGCTATGAAATTCATTTTCGGTTTAATAACTTTTCTTCAATTATCGCCTGCCTGCCAGGAATGTTAAGAGTTACTCAATTCAGATGTAAATTTGTTGTCTGCTCTTTGAGCATTCTGATTGGCTAAGCGCTTCAGCATCTTCCGGCTGTTAATCTGAACGGGCGGAAGATGCCAAACAGTTGGTTTTTGTCTGGTTCAAAAATTTTTACGTCTGCATTTTGTTTGCTATTTTTTATTTTATTTTACTGTTAAATGCATCTTACCGTGTCCAAGAGTTTTAGATGGAGTTTGTCAAACATTCCGCTTTCTTGGCAAAAATGGATACACCATTCCATCATGACATTCCACACATTCTGCTTGTCATATAATTCATGGCTGATCTCAGGTAATTTTAACATGAGATCACCAAAAAGAGCCGTATTTTCAAGAATTTTTGACACAGCTGAAATTGCAAAGAAAATAATATTAGGTGCTTGTAAAATAAAACTCTTTGATATAATTATGTATCAGGCAAAAGTAAGTATCTACACCAAAAATTAGAGAAAATTATTGAGTAGAATTTTTTAATTAAAAATATAAATCAGTTTTTGTTTGAAAAAATAATTTTTATTCATATCACAAAGGAAAGCCGGTCTATTTCTCAAAGTTTGCCATTAATAGATTTTCCTACAAAATATATAATTAAATCTGTTCTGGTCTCCTTCTTCCACTACGTTCTTAAAAAGAAAACAATTCCCATCGATTTTACTGATTGTTGTAAAGGTCATGATTTGGCATAAATACAAAACTAACATAAAGGGAAGTAATCAGGTATTGACTATATACGAAAGTACGTATATAAGACGGGCAGTGATATCTGGACGTGAGTGAAGAGTCAACGTCTCTACTTCCTACCGGATCCCTGTTAAACGCAAACCACTCGGCGTATTCTTAATTTAGTATGTCCTATGTAATTTAGGATATAACAGTGGCGAACGAGGATATTTTTTTTTCTCTTAACAGAGATAAATTACCATACTATTCAAGGATTTTTTTTTTTTTTAAAGAAAATTTGCAAGCACGGCAAGACAAAAACGTCGACACGTGCGTCAAATAAAAGAGAATTTTACTACCTAAAGTAGTAAAAAGTATGGATTTCTTCGGTAAGAACTAACGGGAAAGTAAAGAAAATTGTACTCAAAACAATTTTAAGGTAAAGTGAACTTTATCTGTATGTTGACGAAAAAATATTTGGGAAGCACAAGCTGAATTCGAAACCTGCACCGTGAGATTACGAATTTCGATTTTTTTTTTCTGTAAACAATTCAGAAATTATTGTTATATATTTTTTTTTTTCTCTCCCAAGTGCAGCCGTATTTTTGTGAAAAATAATTGTTCATTGCTTTGTCTAAAGTAATTGAAACTATTTGTTGTGCGAATTTTGGAAACGTTTTATTGTCTGAAATTATTTTGTGAAAAAGTTTATCTAGTAAAAGACTGTTGCTAAATTGTATAAACTTTGTGAAACATTTATTTTTGCAAAACTTATGGAAGTATTGTTGCTAATTTACGAAAACGCATATTGACAAACTTTTTGTGAAATTATTGTTGTAAACTTTGAAAAGATATTTTGTACTGTAATTAAGCTAAAATGGAGCAATTGGCTGAGTTGACAAAGGCGTTAACTCTAAGTATACAGCAGCAACAACAACAACAACAGCTACAACAACAGCTACTGCAGCAGCAAGAATTGACACAAAAAACTTTAGAGGCACAACAGGAGCAAACAAAAATACTTCAACGCCAAATGTTAACGCAACAAAAGAATTTTGAAAAATTAATTCAAACGTCGACAGATAGGAAGAAAACTAATTTTTCTGCAGAGGGTATTTCAAATTCTTTGTCAGAATTTCACTACTCTCCCGATACTGGCGTTACATTTCCAGCATACTATAGAAGGTACGAAACAGTTTTTACAAAAAGATGTTCGGACTGGACCGACGAAGAAAAAGTTATGCTGTTACTACAAAAACTGGGGACGGACGAAAACACCAAGTATGCTAATTTTTACCCAAAAAACCGGAGGAAGTGAATTTTGAAGAGACAATTAATACTTTATCTAGAATATTTGATAAAAGAGACAGCCTTTTTCATTCTAGATATAAATGTTTAAATTTACAGAAGTCGGAATCCGAAGACTATTTAGAATATGCATGTACGGTAAATTGCTTATGTGAATCATTTAAATTAAATGAAATTTCGGCAGATTTATTTAAATGTTTAATCTTTGTACAAGGACTCACAGCACCAAGGGACAGATCCCGGATCCTGACAATTATGGAGTCGGACCCGAATGTAACTTTACAAAAAGTAACCGAGGAGTGTCAACGTCTCATTAATATCAAAAGAGACAACACCCGCATTGAAGAAAAAAGCGTTTACAAGATACAACATGTAAAAAGGCAAAGGACCTCTAGAACATACAAGACCCAGGAACAAAAGACTGTACAAGGACCAAAGTTGTGAATGCACAAAAGTACAAGACACACCAAAAAGATCTGCTGGTTCAGGAATAGGATATGTTACGAATGTGGATTCAAAGGCCACAAGGGAACATATTGTAACCAGAAGAAACAACGAAGGACCGACAAAGTTAATACGCTTTGCACAAGGAAAGAGAAAAGCTGCGAAAGGCGTAAATATGTCGATGTAAAGATAAATGGACATCCTGTAACATTACTCCTGGATAGTGGTGCGGACATTAGCATCATAGATGAAGATATCTGGAGAAGGATCGGTCGACCTGAACTAAGAGAAACCAGCAAGATGGCGAAGAGTGTGTGCGGCAAAAGGTTGGAATTCAAAGGAGAACTGAGGTGCAATGTGTCATTTGGTGGTCAAACACACAAGTCCAAAGTGTACGTAGTACCAGGAAGGAACACAAGTCTATTTGGAGTGGATTGGATTGTCCTGTTCAACTTATGGGAACAACCGGTTAATTCTTTTTGTAATAGGTTGACCACAGAGAAATCAAACCAAATAGAAGGCTTCATGGACGATTTAAATGCAGAATTCCCAAAAGTTTTTGCCGAAAAACTTGGATACTGTGTGAAAACAGAAGCAAAATTTGAGGTGAAGAAAAATGCCACCCCAGTGTTCAAACCTAAAAGAAATGTACCTTTTTCATCGATGGACGCAATAGAGAAGGAGTTGGAGAGACTTCAACAATTAGACGTCATTGAAAAGGTTGACCACACGGATTGGGCAAGTCCGACGGTATATGTGAAGAAAAAGAATAACAAAATAAGAGTCTGCGCTGACTTTTCAACGGGCCTTAATGACTGTTTGCAGGACCACAATTACCCTCTTCCGTCGGCAGAAGATCTATTCTCAAAACTAAACGGAGGAAAAATTTTTTCCAAAATAGACCTCTCGGATGCATACTTGCAAATCAAAGTCAATGACGAATGTTCAAAGTACCTGTGCATTAACACGCATAAGGATATTTTTAAACTAAAAAGACTTCCGTTCGGATTAAAGGTTGCCCCTGCTCTGTTTCAACAGGTTATGGATACGATGCTCGCAGGATTGGAATTTTCAATGGCATACCTTGACGATATCTTGATAAAGAGCAGAAATTTGCATGAACACAAGAAGCACGTCAGAGAAGTATTTAAGAGAATAGAGGAGTTTAGGGTTCAGATTGAGCCCGGAGAAATGCGATTTCTTTATGGAAAGGATCAGATACCTTGGTCAAATAATCGACAAAGAGGGATGAAGACCAGATACACAATGGGTCGAAGCAATTGAAAAGATGCCTGCTCCAGACTCAGTACCGAAGCTACAATCATTTTTGGGATTGGTTCAATATTACGCGATATACATACCTAATGTGCATAATTTGAGAGCTCCTCTTAACGAGTTACTAAAAAAGGGGAGTAAATGGAGTTGGAATAAGGAATGTGAATCTGCCTTCCAAAAAATTAAGAAATGTCTACTATCAGACTTGGCATTAGCGCATTTTGATCCAGACAAGGAGTTAGTACTAGCAACGGACGCCAGTGATTACGGCGTTGGCGTTGCATTACTCCATAAGTATGAGGATGGAACAACAAAAGCAATCGCTCATGCATCAAGAATTTTGGTTGCAGCTGAGAAAAACTATAGCCAGATTGAAAAGGAGGCTCTGTCGATAATATTTGGAGTCAAAAAGTATAATCGATTTCTCCATGGACGGACCTTCACATTGCAAACAGACCATAAACCCTTGATTACGATATTTGGATCAAAGGAAGGCATTCCTAAGCATACCGCAAATCGACTACAGCGATGGGCTGTAACTCTCTTAAACTATCAGTTTAAGATGGAGCATGTGTCATCGAAAAAGTTAGGACATGCGGATGCACTATCAAGGTTAATTCCAAAAAGAAACGAAAGTTTCGAAGAGACAGTAATTGCTGCTCTTAAAGATGAAAGCGAATGTACAAGTTCACCGCCAGTAAAAACGACCCCATGGCCGAAAACGGACCTACCCTGGTCACGTCTACATATTGATTATGCCGGACCTCTAAATAGTTTTTTCTATTTAATTGTAGTAGATTCTTTCTCTAAATGGCCAGAGATATTTAAAACCAGACATCCAACTGCAAGGAACACTGTAAATGCACTTAACAAAATCTTTAGCCGTTTTGGTGTACCAAAAACCATAGTAAGTGACAATGGTACAGCATTTACAGGTCACGAATTTAAAGAATTCTGCAAATCGCTGAATATTCAACATATCACGACACCTGTTTACCATCCTAGGTCGAATGGGTTGGCAGAAAAATTTGTGGACACATTTAAACGGGCAAAAAAGAAAAACCTGAATATGGACACAGATGAGCAAACTATAGAAACATTTCTAGCAATCTACAGGGTAACCCCGAACCCAAATAATAATGTTAATTCATCCCTTGCAGAACTGATGTTTGCTAGAAAAATTAGATCTATCTTCGATAGACTTATACCTGAGAAGAAGAAAAGTTCTAAAGGAGAAAACTTGAAAGTAAAGTGCTATTCCTCAGGGGACAAAGTGTATTTAAAAAATTTTCAGAATGGAAAAAATCATTGGGTGGACGGTTTCATTATGAAAAGAATTGGGAACATGGTTTACACCATTCAAGGCCCAAGTTTTGTCTGTAAAAGACACATAAATCAAATCCGTCCCAGAATTTCGCAAAATACCGAAGAAATTCCAATGGAAACATTATGTGATACATTTGATATACCAAAGCCAGTATGTATTACCTGAAACCATGAATGTATCCCCTGAACATAACCATACGGGGTGGACAGAATTCCTTACTGCAGGTAACGCAGACCAGAAGGAAGAGCCCCAGAAAAAGGAAAATCATCAGGCGTTTAAGCCCTGATCCTAAAAGGAAATGGTACTAAAGCTAAAATCGGGAAGATTTCAGCTTCAGGGGAAGGTGTTGTAAAGGTCATGATTTGGCATAAATACGAAACTAACATAAAGGGAAGTAATCAGGTATTGACATAATTCATTCCTTTTAACCTTCAATTAATTAAATTCATATTTACAAATATACACTGACCTTACATGACGTGTAGCTTTGTGTGACGACATGTTATGCTATTAGATGAAATTTGGTACCGTTCTAATACCAGAACATCAATTATGTTTTTGCTTGCCGCCGTTACTGACATAGCGTTGCCACGAACGATAGCCAGGGAGATACGTTGGAACAACCAGGCTGACTCACGGGGCTCGTGCCTAGACGTTGAAATCCTCCGTCCAATGTCCTGAAAAAATTTAACAGTCTCGGGGCCAAGCACACCCGACGTTTCCACTGAAATTGGTTGGAAGACGAAACGGTCAGTGAGCGAGCTATATTTTCCGCGCTTCCTTGTTTCAGTGAGCAGAGCCGGCGTGCCGGGCTTCACCGCAGATTCCGCAATCCTTGCTGGTGAAAAGGAGTCAGAACAAGTGGCGTCCCAGATCAGCGGCTTTCCGGCTCGGAAAGCAACACAGTCATCCCGTCAGGCCTGTGGCCGTCGCCCCTGTCCAGGCCGACTGGTTCAAGGACTGATGCAAAACCTGCAGAGTCGAGACCTCGCCTGACTACGTCGTTAAGGGCAGAGTGGCGAGGCAGGCGGCCGGCACTAAATCGACAAGCGAGAGGATGCAGGGCAAACTCGTCAACGACCTGCCCACAGCGACACCGGTGTGGGTGGCACAAACAGAGTCCTAGCCGTTGTGAGACGGTGATCCGGATAGTGTCATTGTCCAAGAGGGTTCCAAGTGTCGCCGAAGGGATGGCACTGAGCCAAGCGCCGCTGTAAGGTGAAGCCGACGATCTCAGGCAGGCAACTCTATGCTGGTTACTGCTACGGACGAGTTCGGCAAACATGGATTGACATTGAATGTCGTCCCAGGACGACTGATGTATGAGATCGGGTGCTTGCTGAAGGTTAGTTGACGTCTATGTTGACAAAACGGCTGTCAAAAGATCTGAAGATGGGTATTCGAGATATGAGGAGAGAATCTCGTCAACAGGACCTGCCCAAGCGTGAGTCGAGGAAGCATAAGCCGGCAACGCAGTATCGGTTGCAGAGCCACTGAACCGAAACGGCGAAGTGGACTGGCGCCAACCGGTGTCGTCAAAATTTACATTACAAATTTCACTGGCCGAGCGACGTAAAATCTTGTCAAAATTTTCCAGAAGTTCGACTTTGTTGTAACCTGGAGCACTTCTCAGTGTGAATAGAAGTCTGGGCATTGCAAAACAGTTTTGCAGCAGGAACAGTGCCGCATGAGCGTCGATCATGTTGAGGCGCTCTGCCATAGACTCTAGCTTAGTAGACTTGTCTTGTAGGGATGCAGCTACACCTTTAGAGCAGATAGGCGACCCAAGAATTATTGTGTTGTCCCGTTCAGTTATTGAGACGGATCCCAGGGCGAGTCGTAAGCCATCTATTCCCCATTGAAACTCCACGGTGGAACAGTTCAAGTTGATTATTTCAGATTTGTTAGGGTTAACTAACAAACCAATTTCAGCCAGAGCTGGGACGATCCGTTCAATGTTGTGGAGCACTGAATCGATAGAGCCGCCTAAAGTGGCGTCGTCAAGATACCAAATGTTGATCGGTGTCGAGGAAGATTGGGCAATGTCGTCGACGGCCAGAGAAAAAAGGAGGGGGCCCATTGGGTTGCCTTGCTGGACGCCTGTAGCCGACGTGATAGAGTTGTTTCCGCACAATAAGAGACTGAGTTCAGCGTAAGCTGTGTGGGCAAGACGGTAGATGTTATAGGTATTGACTATATACGAAAGTACGTATATAAGACGGGCAGTGATATCTGGACGTGAGTGAAGAGTCAATGTCTCTACTTCCTACCGGATCCCTGTTAAACGCAACCCACTCGGCGTATTCTTAATTTAGTATGTCCTATGTAATTTAGGATATAACACTGATTTTCATATTTAATCCAATAGATATTTAATTTTGGAAGAGAAATCATTGCGCTAGTGTCAAACTAATAGCAATTAACCGCTTAAAGCAGTGTTACTTGACTGCTGCCAATTGAAATATACATTCTTAGAATTTTGTTATCTATAGAGTCCAGCAAAATGAATAGGAGAGGTCTCATAATATTTACTCATTCTGCGCCACTCGTGTACACCGCAAAAAATAATAATGTAAAGCCTGTCTATTTCTTGAATTTTGTCATGGATAGCTTTTTTCATACAAAGTGTATATTTGTTGACCCTAATCATATTGAAAGAATGGATGAGCATTTGGGTTAGATGTGGAACAATTGGGTGAGCACAGTGATGGCAGGGGAAGGTCAAGGAAAACATGGGAGGAAGTGATAAGAATGGACTTGAGAGAAACGAAGACCTGGACCTGACCAAAGATAGGTTAGTTTGGAAGTCAAGTTTCTAAAAGCTGTCCAACACATGCCAGCATGAAAAACATATGTTCGACTGCATAGGGTGCTTAAATCGGCAAAATTAAATAACAGTGGGCCCCTCTCTAAAATTTTTATTATCCAATTTTTTTAATTAAAAAAACTTACAATTACGTATTGTTTCATTTTGTGGGAACGGATCATCAGGGAGATGACCCCATTTTGTGATGTTATTCCGAGCCTTTTCTAATACCTGAAAATAGAAAAAAGAAAACTTACAAATATTTTATATGTCATCCAAATGCAGGGATAGCACAGTAGGTGCTATATATCTACATAAAGTTGTGTATGTGTATATGTTTATATATTTGTATGTAAAAGATTCACTCCTAAACTAATTAAGCGATTATTCCAGATTTTGGAACAGCTGCTAGGTGCAAAGTGTCCAAAGGTGGGCTACATTTAATTTAGTTTCATGCAAAGGGAGGGGGGGATTTGCAATGAGAAAGCCCTTCCTGAAAATTCAGATACCTCCGAATTTTGAGACATCAATTAATAAATATTCCCCAAATTTCAATTTCTTTGCTGTATTTTAAAGGGATTTTAAAGGCGCAACCTCCCAATTGAAAATGCAAATATATCAGATTTACATTGAAATGATCCATAATCCAATTAAGCAAGATCCATGAATTTCAATTTCTTCTGAAGACCCTTTAAGCTTAAGCCTTTTGAGACATTTTCTGAAATCAAAATCATGTAATGGATTCTGATTGAAATTGGAATAAGTATTCTAGACATAAAGTTTAGTATCATTATATCTTGATTTTAATCTTCATAAGGGGACATAAAAGTGGTGCAAAATTGTTCTATTCGTGGAATTAATTTTATCCTGGGACGGGTATTCATCTAGTATATATCAAATCAACTTTATTTGGCAAAAAATAGCAAAGTGCAACAAGCCATGCAAAGAGACAGGTAGAAGTTATATTTAAATCCACATATATTCTGAATGTTTGTCCAAGGTTGTTTTGTTTTACGGCATATCAACCCTTCTCGGGGTATTTAATGCCGAATCAGGTCATTTTGGTAAATGTTTTTATGCTTCAAGTTCTTTATATCTTCAAATATTTATTCGTGTTTGCTTTGGTTGTTTTGTAAAGGAAAAATGTTTGTTTTTTTTGTTTTTAGTGTTGTAAAACATTATTGAGTTTAGCAAAGGGAAAGAAAAAAAACAATAACATCAATGTTTGGTGCATTTTAAGTCAGGAAGCCAGTACCTTCAGACAGCCTGATGTGATAGCACCAGGGTAATTTTTTAACATCCTATGCACTAATTTTGGCCATTGGTGACCTTATCATAACCAGGTCTGGGTCATACTGAATCCGAAAAGATAAGGTTTGTAAATGTATTTTAGGCCGATACATACACACACAGGCACAGAGTTTGAATGTCTACTAGACACCATCCTCGAGTGTCTGCATTCTCTCTGTACAGGGATATCAGGACACCCTTCTTCTTTGCGTGTCTTTAAAGCATGTGGTCATATGACAGTTTCACACCTTTTTTTATGCAGTCCTTTGCAATAGTGTTGTACTCTACAAGATCTTTCAAGCTACACCCATTGGGCAGTAGGGGGGCAGACCAGGCAGTGTTGCATCTTAGGGTTCTCCTCTCCACATTCACAGATGGTTGGGTCAGTTTTGTAGCCCCATCTACTCATAGCAACTTTTGATCGGCCCATTCACGTTCTCAGGCGGTTTAGTGTTTTCCACTTGAGCCAGAGTGCCTTTGAACTGAGAGAGAGTTCTTCAGAAGCAGAGATTCCCATATCAGTATGAGGGGGGGGGGCATCTTCTTGCCGTCTGGTCCACAGCTGTAGTCTGGTCTCTTCCTGAGATGTTGTTAGGGGTTCGACATGGCTGAGGAAGCTTCTCCTTGACTTCCGTCATT
This sequence comes from Sepiola atlantica, assembly GCA_963556195.1. Taxonomy (NCBI): domain Eukaryota; kingdom Metazoa; phylum Mollusca; class Cephalopoda; order Sepiida; family Sepiolidae; genus Sepiola; species Sepiola atlantica. The sequence goes on from OY744546.1 coordinate 397,428, forward strand.
GGACCGTTGGTTTACGTCCATGAAGGAGATGGCATTCATCACTGATAGCTTTTGTGATCTCTACTCAGCTGGCAACTTCCCGTCTCACATCTGAAGGGCACCCTGACATGAGGAAGTAAACCCTTACCAAATATTTTCAAAGTAACATAGTATTCAAAGCCCAAATAAGATCAGGGCTACACAATAGCTCATGCAAGGAATGTTGCACATTCTTTTAGTGATGCTACCTCAAGTAACAACACTCAGCTGGATACTCCACCAGACCAGATCAATTCTAGTCTTGGAATCCAGCAAAACCAAACAAAGACCACAAGAAAGATAAAACTATAACATACTTAAGTGGTCAATTGGGGAGAGGAAGAAAATAATTATTCTCCATTGCTTTACTTATTCAATGTTTGTGTGAGAAGTAGGGAAGAACCTTAAATGAACGCTCGGATATCTATGTATTCCATAAAGAAATAAAGTGTGAGCCCCAGAAAGAGGCCCCTTGATCTCTGAGAGCTATAACTGAAATAAAATATAAAAAGGGAAGTAAGGATACTTTCTTTATATAATAGATTAGCAGGGCTACGCAGTGCAGAAGTATAACATATTTCTATTAAAACTTCTATCTCTCTCTCCTCAGTCCCCCCTCTCCCCACCTTCTCTTATTTCTTCTCCTCCCAGTCCATTCCTCTCTGTTGACATACACGTTTTATATAGATTACTTGAGTCGGCGTAAGGGACATAACTTTTTCAAAAAAATCAGAGTTACTTCCCTTTAGTCAGTATATGAAAATGACAACAAATAAAAAAAACCCATGACGAAATCGGCAGCAGTTTAATTAAGGGTAAAAAAAATGGATATTTTTTTTCTAAATTTTAGATATCATTCATTCCAGGCAATATTCATCAAGAAGATATACACACAGACAACTTCCTTTTATATAATAGAAGACAATAAACAAAGAGCAAATTGACCCACTTTGAAAATTTCATCCATCATACTTTTAACGAATTTATACTGGTTTACAGGCGTCATCTGCAAAAGTGACGTAATCGCCTCTTTTTGAAATCCACGTTGATGAAGAAACAGTTTTTGATCTGGTAACAGTTAATGGAAAAAGACAAGAAAAATATAAAACATGAACAAAAAAAAAAAACTATTAAAGAAATCCCGATTGTCGATCAGACATCTATCATCGCTGTAACTTTTAAATGCTAGAAGACGGTGGCTTAGGCCAATCATGCCAAGGAAACAAAAGTCTTGCTTCATGTTGTTTTGGGTACTTAATCTGAAACTAGTAGCGTCTCAAAACTGTACTCAGATTCTGTATCCCCATCTCAAACACAGGGATTGGAATATTTGAAACAGAAGTTGGACTCTGCGGTGGATAGCAAAGCACAGCACCAAAGAATGATTCTATTTTTCTGGAAAAACAAATTCAAAAACAAAAAGGGAAGGTGAAATGCTTTAACCTAGAGATGGTGTCTCGATAAAAAAATACTAGTCCTCATATCCTTACTTGATTGGCATTGATTAACTATTCTGTACTTTTATTTAACAATTTAATGAACAGAATAGTTAATCAACCCTCCACCTCCCCATGTTAAGAATGGCTTTCTAAATTATTTCAGTCCGGTCTGTAAACTGCATAAGTACCCTTTTTTAAATTTATTTTCTTACTAATTCTCTGAATTTTCCTTATGGGTTATGGTTACAACAAAAAACAGTTTGAATTATCTCCCCTTGTAACTGACTCTTCTAAAATGAAATTTCATCTGCCCCAATAATACAGAAGCACCAATTGAAGTAAGCTTATGAGATAAAGAGAAAGTTTATCGTCAGTGAAACACGAGTTTAGAGACCAAGTGATTGAGTGTTCATTTAGCAGATTCACTTCAGGACGTGTACAAGAACAGTGGAAGAAATTGAAGGAGACACCGTTTTGTGGGTGGACAAAAAAGTCCCCAAAATATAGGTTGACATGGTGATAGAATGAAAAAGCAGAAACGATGGAGTGAGTGGAGAAAAGGTTTAATTAATAAGGATATGCATCTGGTGGCAAATACGACAGCAAAAGCAATATAAAAAGCCTAGAAGGAGGCTGAGCAAGGTAGGTTTCCAGATATACTACGAAGGGATCACCAAGAAAATGAAGTATTCAGGATGGCTAAACAGATGGTAAAGAGAAATATGGAGGTTATTGGAGAGAGGTACAATCGAAATGACAATGCAGTGTGAGCAACAAACGAACAAGACAAGAGGGATGCTTGGAAATGTCATTATGAGAGATTGTTGAATAGTGAGTTTCCATGGAGTCGAGAAAATCTAGAAGTTGCAGAAGCAATTTCTGGTAAAGCTATCAGATTTGGTTTTGTTGTTTGTTTTATGGCAAATCAATCCTTTTCAGGGTTATTTAATTTTGGTAAAAGTTTTTATGCTTCAAATTCTTTATATCTTCAAATATTTATTCATGGTGTTTCGTTGGTTGTTTTGTAGAAAAAAATTGTTGTTTTTGTTTTTGGCTTTGCAGAACATGATTGAGTTTTGCAAAAGGGAAAGGAAAAAAAACAATAACATCATTTGTTTGATGCATTTTAGGGGCAGGAAGCCAGTATCTTCAGACAGTCTGATCTGGTAGCACCAATCATCTATAAGAATTGAGAAACAATGGTAAGGGAAGCTGTAAGATGAATAAGGGTAAGGCTGGAGGATCCTCAGGCATAGTTGCAGAAATGTTGACGGTTGCAGGTGAAAAAGGCATTGAGACGATCACAGACTTGACAAATCAAATCATAAGAGAAAAGGTTGTTCCAAAAGACTAGAAACTTTTAACTGCTACAAAAGTAAAGGGGGAGCTCTGGATACAAGGAATTAACGTTGATCGACCAGGTCTTGAAAGTGATTGAGATAAATAAATTTAGTACTTGACCTTTAAAGCATCACGGTTGTCAGAGTTGTTGAGACGACTCGTTTGCTTAATATGTTGCATCACTACGTCTCTTTTTATATAAAGTTAGGTATGTGTTTATATATGTGTACCTACAGGATTCACACCCGTCATTAGGAATTTTGGTACATAGCTGCTAAACATAAGGATGGGTAATGTAGGCTGTTTAATTTAGTTTTATGCAATAGGGGTGAAAGCCCTTCGTGAAAATTAAGATACCTTCAATTTTTGTAAAATATTAATAATAAGCATTAGACGTCAATTAATTAATATTCCCGATTTTAGTTTTAAAGGGTATTTAAAATGTTTTTTTAGGGTATTTAAAGGGTTTTTTAGGGTATTTAAAATGTTTTTAAGGGTATTTAAAGGGTTTTTAGGGTATTTAAAATGTTTTTTTAGGGTCATAAGATGAGCACAACCTTCTTTTTAAAAATTCAAATATATCAGATTTGCATTAAATTTTATCCACAGCAAATAAGAAGTCAAATAAGCATAGATGAAATGCAGTTTGACTTTATGCCTGAGCGAAGTATCACTGGCACTATATTCATTATGAGACAAATGCAAGAGAAATTATCTTGGTAAAAAGAAGAACATGTATTTTGCTTTTGTGGATTTGGAGAAAACTTTTGCCAAGAGAAGTTATCTGGAGGGCTTTGCATAAATTAGGGGTAGGCAAGAGATTGGTGAAGGTTGTTCAAGCAATGTGTTAAAATTAACAGCATTTTAGTGACTGCTTTAATGTTTAAGTGGAAGTACATCAGGTTTCTGTACTGAGTTTGTTGCTTTTTATTTGTCTTAGAAGCGCTGTCTAGGGAGTTTTGTATGAATTGTCCTGGCTGATGATTTCCTGTAAAACAATGGAAAGTCTATTTGTTAAGTTGGAGACTTGGAGGAATACCATGGAAAGTAAAGTGATTGTATTATTGGAATACCATGGAAAGTAAAATGATTGTATTATTGGAAAGCCCCAGAAAGATGTAAGTTCCTATGTTCAGTTTATGGAAAGGGAGTTAGGTGCAATTCAATTTTTTGTGGTACCTGTAAGCATTGGGTACACAAGATAGGTAAGGTAAGGTAAGATATTGCTTAATGGCCCATCAACCCTTTCTTTTTTACAGGGACTCATAACGAAACGATTATATTCAAATTTTTTTCTTACAGGAAACTGTAACACAGATGGAGCAGCAAGAGAATTTGTGAGAAGATGCATAAAAAAACAGTATTTTTGTAATAAAATACATTACGAAACGGTATTAAAATGGAAATAAATTCTATTTATTTAATTAACTTTAACATCACATAAAATATAAAAATATTAATTACTTGAAAAATGATTTACACTGGGTACAATTCAACTATCTGGGAGAGAATACTTCCCATATAAAATACATATTTATAAAAAGTTTTACACTGGGTACAAATGCAAAAAATCTACTAACTTTGCCTTATCTCTAGTTAGATATAGAATGTCTTGAAGATTTAACGCATTGACATCCATTTTCGGAAAATTAAGTTTGAATTATCTCCGCTCCGAAAAATTCAAATTATCTCCCCATTCGATACTCTTCTAGAAATAAGAAAGGAAATTTGGTTCGTTGCCATAATGCATAAGCACCCAGGTTTTGAATGTGGGAAAAATTCAAGTAAATTCCAGTCTTTATTAATTCCCAATTTTTTTTTTTTACTTATTAAATTGGTCAGAATTCCCTCGTCATCGTGTCATATTTTTCTTTTCTCACCATTAATATTTTCAGTGGGTGGGGTGCAAAAAAAAGGATCCCAAAGGTGGGAGTGCATAAACTACAAAAAAAAAATGAGGGTCGGGGATAGCTGTACATTCAACTCATAATTCAAGAAAAACAAGAAAACAGCTTCAGCAACGGGCACTTTTTTTTAGAGGGGACAAATTCTGGGTTGACACCGGCAATTAATAAAACTTGCCTCATTCCCACGAGAGCAAACTATAAAATATAAAGTAGAACAACTTTTAGATTAACCAAGCAGCCGATAACTTTTGAAAGAAATTAATCGCGTTCAATAAAAAAAAAATGAATTTCTATAATCTCTGTCAGCTCGTTGAATCTCCCGAAGGACAAATTGAGTTTTTTTTTTTAAATGTAAAAAAACATTAAAAAAAAAGTAAAAAAACATTTGCTTTTGATGAAACTTTCCGGTGCACAAACAAAAAACATTCGATTAACAACGGTTCCTTTGACAAACAAAAATAAACATCTAATTAATAACAGTTGTTTAGCTAATAGCTATGGCGTGTTCATTATTTTATTTGGCTCTTGTGCACAATTCATACAGGAGCGAGAGTTCCAATCGTGTAAGGGGCAGTAACTCTAAGTCATGCAAATTCAATTAGAAAAGCAACAGTATATTGATAGAACATTTATTGAACAAAATAGAATATAGTATATTTTTTCAATTTTTCTGGGTTTTTTTTTCTTCTCTTGATTTTTTTTTTTTTTTTTAACTTTTTTTCATTTCAAAATCAGCAAAACGAACAGTCCTATTGTTTGGATTAAAAGATTTTTGATTTTTTAACAGTATATTTCTATTATGTAAGAGTTGTCCGCCCTTTCTTACACGATTGGAACTCTTCTAAAATAAACTTCGCTCGTGTACGGATTGTGCACAAGAGCCTTTTATTTTTATATATGTATTTTAGTTTGATTTTAAATTATCGGCTGCCAGTCTTCAATTTATCGGTTGGCAGTTTTCGCCTTATTGTCGCTTCGTCAACCTGCCCGAACGTTGACGACGTGAAGTCACGGAAGCATGATGCGTCATCTATAAGAGTACAACAAAAAATCGGTATTATTTAGAAAGCCATTCTTAACATGGGGAGGGGGCTTTCATAACCAAAATAATTACCGTTTGGCATTAGTTCAAAACATTGAAAACCACTTATTTCATAAAAAATCACTATATTTACTGGGTCGTGCTTTTTAGCTCTCGTAATGAAAGGTTAATTTGGGACGCTAAAACCTACACAATCGAATAATCGTTTAACAAAAGCCCCACATCCTTCTCATGTTAATGTATTTCTAAATAATCACGTTATTCTAAACATGAGGGGGTGGGGGTCTTTGTTAACTATTCTGTACTTTCACAGTCGTCTGATTTTTTACGTATTTTTCGCGGCTTTCAGATCTTAAACTGCTTCAACTATTTCTGGGACTGATTCGGGATTTTCCGTCAAAATATTTAAATCTTTTGGATACCCATTCATTGCAAGTACTCTTAATTACAGCTATTCTTACAACTACTCCATTATAAAATGATATAATTAAAATAAAATAAAAATGCGATCATTAAAACCAAGCGGTGTCAACCGGAAAATGTCTCCCTTAAAATAAAGTTTGTTTTTTTTTCAGGGTGGGGGGGGGGGGGGGCAATAAAAAAAAAGGATACAAATCAAAACATTGTTGTTGTTTGTGTTCGCCTCGTTTTTCATTTCGGAAGATTTTGAAATCGATTCGTCTCCTTCTTTGGTAAAAGTGAAATTCGAAATGGGCGGATCTGTAAATGCTTCGGGTATTAGGAGCATGATGACGAGAAGAATCGGTAATTGAACCATAAACATCTGACAGCGTTCCATCATTTAGAAATATACAAATAAATAAAAGCGGCTTTCCCTAAAAAACACGTGTACATTAGGATTACTTAACCGGAAATGGACATCAGTGTTTACTCGTTTTTGATTGGCTGGAAATAAAGAAAGATTATTTGAAAATTTTGGTAACGGATGTTTAGACTAACGGACAATTTGGCCAGCTATTATTTTTGCAAGCGAAGAGGACTTTTTAGTTGTAGGACAAAACGGATAACTTTAGGGGAAAACCTAAAAAAACTACCTACATTTAGAAGGCCTGTTCGATCGATAATTACGTCATACACTTTGGGCAAGCACCTCCTCTACACCCTCTCTCTTACAGACGTGATGTTGCTAGTCTCAGTCTTTTCTATAAATACTACTATGGCATGTGTTCTTCAGAATTATGTGATCTATGTGTGTAAATAAAAAATAACATTCCAGTTAAAAAAAAAAGTAAAATTCTAAATTTCCAATTACAGAAATCATTTTGCTTTTCTTATTTGTTGACCTAAAATATACAGATGGCATTTTCCGGACTACACCGGTCTGATTTAGAACTCATGTTAGAACGGAAGTTCATCGGCACGGTTGTAATGCTTCTAACCTCAAAACTTTAACGCTAAGTTCGATTGGCAATAAACAAAATGTTTTCTTCATTTCCATTTCAAAACAAATAAAAAAATTTTAAAAATAAAAATTTCTTCGTATTTCAGATTTCGAGTTTTTGAGTTTCAAAATTGCGTCTAACTAATTTTTGTTTTTCTTAAATTCGTTTAATATTTCTTCAGATATTTTTTCAGCGATGATTGTAATGTCAAAAAGCAATATATTTCATAATAAAAAATAATACAATATTTTTTCTTTAGTTTTTAAATTAAAATAATGAAAATAAAAAATGTAATAAAATTTCATATTTCGGGTTTCGGATTTTTAAGTTTCAAAATGGCGCCAACTACGAAACTTTGTCTTTCAGTTTTTGTCAAATGTGTTTCACAAGTTAAAAAAAACAAAAAACTTGTTTGAATAATAATGTTTCTTCGCATATTTTTTCATGACTGCTAATACGTAAATATCCAGCTAATCTCCCCGATTGGATCGCAATACAATGTTTAATTGTTTTAAAAAATATTATTTTGGCTTCCAGTGATGCCGGAAGTTTTGAAAAAAAGAATGTTTTGGGTATTGAAGTTTTTAAATTTTGATTTCCTCCTTTATTCGTCGACTCTTTTTCTGCTGCCCGTCTACGAGGTGGACACTGTCCTTCGGGTCTCCTTGCTGCTCGCCATACTTTCTATTATATCTCACCTTGTGCCTTCATCAACGAAATACTTCTACCTTGTAAAGCCAGTTTCACAGGTAAGCGTATGTCATGGGGGAGGGGTATTAATGTGTGGCTCCTATTTACTTGCCTCCGCACGACGGCAGAATTAGACCCAAGTTCGGTTTTTAATGTCGGAAAAATCCAGCTCCCCAAAAGGGACACTCTGGATGACAATAATTAAAATTGCCTCAGTCTAAAAGATGAAATGGTGCTTCTGCTGTTTCACAGTTACACGTTAAAAACAAAAGCTAAGGAAATGTATAAACTTTTGGGTATCTTTAAGAATAGCCCTACAACGAAAACAGTGAAAGAACAAATAATACAACAAATAAAAGTTACCGTAGCCGATAAAACTGAATTTCCAAGTTAACTGTGACAGTTATTAATGATTATAATCCGTTAAAAGTGCTATTTTTTTAATAAATTGATAGTTTTAGCGTACGTGAAGTGAAAAAAAATATTAATGGCCGCTTCCCGATAGAAGCTGGAGCCTCGTTCTCGTTTCGATTGTTTTTTTACTGGGACTCATAGTCAAAGCGCAATTTTTGCATTTTTCAGCCAAGCAGAAGAACAAAACAAAACTACATTTTAAACAAAAGGAATAAAATAATTTTCTTTTGATTTACATGTCAGTGTGCTTTTATTTACATATTATTTTCATTCGTCACACCGTAATGTTTTTTTTTTCTCCTGTTGTTTCTGTAAAAAATTCCATACCCTAACCTAACCCTAGGTACGTGCAAAAATGGCTCCTTCTTGTACGGACTATGCTTATTATGAAGCGCTTATCATTAATTATTTAATTAGTTTCCGTGTAAACTTTGATTGTGTTTGAAAGATAAAAGCCTAAACTTAATCTCTAAACGAAAAAAAACCCTGCATATTTACGTGTGAAAAATAAATTATAATAAAATATGGGTATTTTTTTGCTATCCATTCCCAGCGCAGTTTACCACTTAAAAAAGTTCAAATCCTACTTTTTTTGTGCAAATACATTTAAACAGCCTAAAAAAACATCCGCAAAGAAGGAATTAAAAAAAAATTAAATATTTAAGATTTTAGCGTGGGGGATCACTTTCCTTTATAAATTTAACGTAAAATGAGCACCCATTTCCTGGCCACTTAACATTAAACGAGACATGTAACCGACTTGAGTTTCTAATTCGAGACTGGAGATTTTCCTAGTTAGCTATTCCATTCGTTTTTTATTTTTACGTAGGGATAAATGGTTTTTCATTAGACATGAAAAAAAAAAAAATTTCTGGGCACGGATTTTTACAGCAAAAACATGGCGTCGACAGTCTTGTTTTGTTAGCCTCGTTTCGGGTTCTCGTTGTCAAGTGTGTGTTTTTTTTTACCGGGACTCATAATCAAAGCGACGTTTGTTTTTTTTTACGATCAGGGCTGGGGTTAGGGCTGGAGTTAGGGTTAGGGCTAGAGTTAGGGTGGGTTTTTTTTATTAAATAAACACGTAGAAATTTAGCCAATTTGGGGTGGGGGGTATTTATTTATTTAATAAAAACACGTAGAAATTTAGCCAATTTAGTTTTCTGTTTTTTTTAGGGGGGGGGGACTCAAGTCAAAGTTTGCCCACCCCCTCCAAAACAAACACGAAAATCGCTAAATTTTTACGTGTTTTTATTAAAAACTCAAGTCGGTTACATGTCTCGTTTGACGCTAACTGGCCAGAAAATGGGTGCTCATTTTACGTTAAATTTATAAAGGAAAGTGAACCCCCACTCTAAAATCTTAAATATTTAATTTTTTATTTTTATTTCTTCTTTGCGGATATTTTTTTAGGCTGTTTAAATGTATTTGCACAAAAAAAGTAGAATTTGAACTTTTTTAAGGGGTAAACTGCGCTGGGAATGGATAGTAAAAATTTACCAAAATATGTAATTACGACGGTCAAAACCCCCAAAAATTCAATGAATTTTGAACTTTGAAAAAATTACTTGTAAAAATCCCTTAAAAGATAAATATAAGTTTTGGGGAACTATTTCAAAGATAATTATTAGGTAAAAACGTATTGTAGTATCCATATTTTGGGAGGCTCTGCGCATGCGTCAGATTCATTCATTTAAAAGTCGTAGTGAGTGATTCAAGCATGCACACACAATTCAGTTTGTAGGAAAAAAAACGTGTTTCATTTTTTGTTTTAGATAAAAAAAAAAAAAACACGTTTCTTTCGTGTTTTTCATTTTCAGTTGTTTTTATTCTTAACTCCTTTCGTTTTCTTCACTTTTAGCGTGTTTATTTTCAGCGATAGTAACTTAATTGTTAAAAATGCCTACTTTTTGTTTTAGCGTGTTTGTGTTCTCATTCTGTTTCCTCTGCGCATGCGCATCTTTGAATCACTCACTACGACTTTTTTATGAATGAATCTGACGCATGCGCAGAGCCTCCCAAAATATGGATACTACAATACGTTTTTAACAATTATTAAATTAAAGTCATAAGACACGTTTGACTAAAAATTAGCAAAATTATCCCTTCAAATGTGATAAATGAGTAAAATCCGCCATAACTTAATCGGAAAAGGACTTTGTTTACAAATTGACTATCGCTATGCAAAATATATGGAAGACAAAAATGTCATAATTTATCATTTTTAACTTTATATATAAAAATGTAATAATAGTTATAGAAGTTGAAAAAATATTAATTTCTTTATTCTTTTTAAGGTTATAAACAAATTTAAGTACCCTTATTTTGTTAAAACGGAAATGCTTATTTAATTATTTGTGAGTGTACGCAATTATTTTTAACTGAAAAGGTTCAGTTTTTAATTTCGTAATACTCTGAAATTATTGATAACGTCTGTTTAGTGTTTACCAATGTTTTTCCTTAGAATTTGAAATAAAACTATTTTTTAAATGTTAAAAATATTTTTACGTTACGAATTGCGTCAATTTTATCAATTTTTTTTTACATGATTTAAAACTTTAGTTACTCGATTTATTCTTAACGTGTCGTAACGATAAATTACATTGATTCTTTTAAAAATAAAGTGTTTTTATTTTAAGTGTGAAAAAGTAAATTGAAGTCAATGACTACACTGACAATTTATTGATTGAAAAAAAATATATAAAACAGTTATTTATTAATAAACAGAATTCAATTTTGAAAGAAAATGTCATGTTTGAATTCTCTTTATTTATTAATAAATAATTGTTTTTAACTTAAATATTTATTAATGAAAAAAAGACAAAACAAATACAAATCTTTCCAAATAATTGACGATGAATTGTGAAAGAAACGAAATTGTTGAATCTCTAAAAAAAATTTTTTTTTAAATTGAGTGATTGTTGGAAGGCTAATCCCACCTGGTTATTACAGAACGCCAACGGGCTACCATACTAATGAAAGTTCATCGTTAGTAGAAATTATTCAATTTTTTAAATTCTTTTTTTCGTTAAGTTCCTGGATCTCAAATTTGTCAATTTTTGGTTTATTTTCAAGATTATAAAAAAAAATTCTTGCTCTGATGATGCCATGTTCATAAAGAAATATAATGTCGCATTTTTTATTTTTCCAAAAACTCTAATCATTAAAATCACATGAAATATTTTTTGCAATTTGTAATAAAAACTGGACGCCGAATATAACTTAAGGATAAGCTTTATTTAACCATTTGTTGCTTAGCTAGACAAATAGTGTTTTAACATTCACTCTTAATATACACGAATGTAGAACATTCCATTATTACTCCAAGGGGGAGACAGGCATCAATTATCTTTGTTACTACATTCTCCCCCATCTATCTTCTTATTCGTAGGGAACAAAATCATCCCATCGACCTGGCCTCCTGCGGGTTCTTTGAGGGCGTCTTGGTTGTTCGTGCCCGACATCCATTTCTAATCTAGGCTCCTCGGGACCTGACAACGTTTCGGGACTGTCTTGTGTTGCTGGTTTAGGGCTAAAATATCTTGCTCCAAATCGCTCTCGTTTTCTACGGCGCTTCGGTCGCTTGGTGTCTGAAGATTGAGTATCTGTCTCAGATATTGGGTGAAACCGCTTTCGTGGTACCCATCTGTCGTCCGAACTAGAGTCAGAGACGACTCTGTTAGTATATTCAGATTCGTTTTGTTGGGACTCTGAACTTGACGTATCTGGCACACGATCACCTAAGAGGGTCGGACTTGTTCCACGAACCGGAGCTCTATATCCATCTGAAGCAGTTCTACGTTCATATACATTTCCTGCTGGGGCTAGATCCCTTAAGGAGACAGTAGATTGCCTTCCTTCTGAATTTCTGACCAGTGCATACTGAGGGTTCGCTTCGATTAATTGTACCTCGCTTACCAATGGGTCATGTTTACTATGACGAACATGACGTTTTAATAAAACTGTGCCAGGTTGTGCAAGCCACGAGGGAAGTGATGTGCCTGCTGAGCTTCGTCGTGGGAACGAGAAGAATCTCTCATGTGGGGTAGCGTTTGTCGCTGTACATAATAGAGTCCTAATAGCGTATAAGGCCATGGGGATGAGACTTTCCCAATCGGAGATCGGACTATTGCGATTTGCTGCCGCCAACTGTACTGTCTTCCATATTATACCATTGTATCTTTCGCACTGTCCGTTTCCTTGAGGATTGTGAGGAGTTGTTCTACTTACAGCTACTCTTCGTTCATGCAGAAACTGCTTGAGTTCGTCCGACATAAAAGCAGACCCACGATCTGAATGTATATATGCAGGCACTCCAAAAACGGCAAAAATGGAGCAGAGGCCTTGAATTACTGTTGCAGCCGTTACGTCTGGGCAGGGGATGACGAACGGAAATCTTGAGTACTCGTCTATTATTGTGAGCATGTATTTATTTTTAGTTTTAGAGGGTAAAGGGCCCTTAAAATCCAGGTTAAGTCTTTCAAAAGGCTGTGTGGCCTTAATGAGTGTTGCTGGAGGAGGTTTGTAGAACCTGGGCTTATTTTCTGCGCATATCCGACAAGAGTTCGTAATTCTTTTTACGTCTTCAACAGAATATGGCAAGTTTCTGCTCCTGACTACGTGAATCATTCTTGTGATACCTGGGTGACACAATTCCCTGTGTATATACTGAAGATCATCTGAGCCAGTTACCAGGCCACACACCCTTGAAAGCGCGTCGACCGCGGCATTCTCCTTACCAGGGCGGTAAGTGACGTCAAAGGAGTAGCAAGAAAGCTCCATTCTCCATCTCGCTATTTTCTCGTTTTTTATTTTACTCGTTGTTTTTGGGTTAAACATAAACGAGACCGACTTTTGGTCAGTGATTAATTCAAAATGTCGGCCGATTAAGTAATGCCTCCATTTTCGTAATGCCTCAACTATGGCGTACGCTTCTTTTTCTATTGCAGAGTGTCGTCGCTCGGATTTCGAAAGTGTTCTTGAAAAAAAAGCTACAGGACGACCGGATTGTCTCAGTGAGGCAGCTATCGCACAGTCGGAGGCATCCGTCTCAACTAATAGAGGGATAAAAGGATCCACAGCAGAAATGGCAGACTGAGCAATGTTCCTTTTCATGTTTTGAAATGCTCTGATGGCGGAACAGGACAACGGAAAAGTAGATACTTGTGTCAATGGGTGTATTTTTTCTGAAAAAGACGCAACCCATTGGGAGTAGTGAGCAAACATACCGAGGGCTCGTCGTAAAGAGGGCATGTTTCCAGGGATTGGTAATTCCATTAGCGGTTTCAGTCGCTCGGGATCCGGCGTCATGGTGCCATTTTTGACAATGTATCCCAATAATTTGATGCTTTTCAAGTTGTAGGAACATTTTTCACTGTTCAAAGTCAGATTATATTTCTTGACGGCAGCCATGAATCGTTTAAGGTTGTGGTCATGTTCAGCTTGGTTATGTCCGCATACTGTGACATTGTCTATATATGCAACAGTACCCTTCAATTTTTCATTGGAGATTATTTCATCTATTACCCTCTGGAAGCTAGCCACACCATTTGTTATCCCAAAAGGAATTCGGCAGAACTGATATAGGCGACCGCAGGCCTCGAATGCCGTGTAGGGCTTATCCTCTGGCTTGATAGGTACCTGATGGTAGGCACTTCTGAGATCTAAAGTACTGAAAGTGTGATATTTTGCAATATTAGAAATCATTTCGTCAATACGAGGCAGTGGATAGGCATCGAGTAATGTGTATCTGTTGATGGTCTGGGAATAGTCAATGACCATCCTTTTCTTGTGATTTTCAGTGGCTGTTACGAGGACCTGTGCTCGCCATGGAGATTCACTTGGCTCTATAATTCCTTCCTTAAGTAGTTTTGTTACTTCTGCTGCTATGAACTGCTTGTCCGTTTCTGAATAGCGTCTTGATTTTATTGCTATTGGTTTGCAGTCAGGAGTTAAGTTTGTAAAAAGTGACGGGTGCCGCACTTTGACAGCTGCTAGTCCACATACGCTTAGGACTGGCTTGGGGCCACCAAAAGGAATTTCAACGCATGAATGTTGTTTTAGAAAATTGTGACCCAAAATCACTTCGCAGCAGAGGTTTTTCATTACTGATAATTTGATCCCTTGATAGGAGTTTCCTTTTAGTTTCAGGTTAACCATGCAATATCCAATTACATGGGACGATAAAGATGAATTTGCCATTGATATTTGGTTGGAACAAGGAAATATTTCCCATTTATTTGCTTTTACAATACTGGCATTAATAAAACTTTCGGAACTGCCTGTATCAATAAGCGCATGAATAGTCAATCCATTGATTTTTACCCTCACGATTGTTTTTGAGAGGCAGCCGGGGAATGCAGCTGATATTGTAATTGGTGCTACAGTAGCAAGAGTCGCCGAACGTTTTTTTTGAGAAGCTGACCGGCAAACTTTCGAAAAATGTCCCTGCTTATCACACTTGTGGCATCTAACATCTCGAGCCGGGCAGGACGAACGAGCATGTATACGAAGGCCACAAAAGTAGCATGTGGATCCAGCTGAGGCGGCAGTGATAAGTTGTTCGTGATCGTTAGAAAGGGGGGTGGCAGCATCTTGGACAATGGAAGAATTTTGAACATGCAGAGGAGGGGCTACGATAGCAGCTCCCAAAATATCGGGTTGTAAATAGAAGACAGACTGCTTCTGTGCCATGTCCAACGTTAGAGCTTGTTCATAAGCTGTTGGTAAGTCTAGGTTTTTATTCTCTAGTAGTCTTTGTCTTATTTGGTTGGACTGTATTCCATTAATAAATGCGTCCCTGATAAAAACATCTCTCGCTTGGTTCGCAGTTAAGGCTGTAAATTCACACTCGCGACTTAACGTCTTTAGAATCTGAAGGTATTGTTCAAGGCTTTCTTCTGGTTGTTGACGCCGGGTAGCAAGTAAATGTCTAGCAAAAATAGTATTTTTTTTCTTTACAAACATGGCTTCTAAAATGTCCACCGCAGTTTCATAATTTTCACATTCAGATAAATTTCTATAAATAGCAGTAGAGACATGATGTAAAAGAAGGGTATATTTCTCAGTACCTGTTAAAGCCGCGTTTGAAGATAACTGTAGAGCTGTAAGGAATCCTTCGAACATTTTTCTCCAATGCCGCCATTTGTCAGTAGATTCCGAGTCGGCCGTATCAAGGTCTAGACGATCGGGTTTCAAGTAACGTTCCATAACGAATGGTTAAATAAATTGTAATAAAAACTGGACGCCGAATATAACTTAAGGATAAGCTTTATTTAACCATTTGTTGCTTAGCTAGACAAATAGTGTTTTAACATTCACTCTTAATATACACGAATGTAGAACATTCCATTATTACTCCAAGGGGGAGACAGGCATCAATTATCTTTGTTACTACACAATTATATTATTTTTTTGGTGAAAATATTGATTAAACAATGCTTTATTCAATAATAATATCGCTAATTTAAAAAATTAATTTTTCTTCGAGTTATAGTGATTTTATTAACACGGTATTTACTGGCCTTTTTCGTAATATATACGAAATATTTTGAAAAAAATATTTAATTGGTAACATCTACGATGCTTTATTTACATAATCAACATTTAAAAAATCATGCATTTTTTTTTTATTAATATATAAAAATATAACTTTAGTAAAGGTGTATTTTCTTTTTAAAAAATAATACATTTTCACTAAGATTTAAAAAAAAAAAATGGTTCTATTATATTCCGTGATTGTTGATAAATAAATATGGAAAATTTCAGTAAAATTGGTTGATTTCCTGAATTTTAGTGTATTTTTAAGTGAAGGGGGGGGGGCTCAAAATGTTTTTTCATTTTGGGAATCGGCCATTGATTTTGCACGTACCTACCTAAACCTAAATCTAAACCGAACCCCAATTTTTCATATTTCAGTAAAGCAAAAGAACAAAACCAACAAAAAAAAAACGCCGCTTTGATTATGACTCCCGGTAAAAAAAAAAACACACCACGTGACAACTGTTGACGCCATCTTTATTAAGTAAACATTTTGTTGGCGAAAAAAAAATTTTTTTTTTTCATGTCTAATAAAAAGCCATTTATCCTACGTAAACATACAAACAAATGGAATAGATAACTAGGAAAATCTCCAGTCTCTACGTACGTCGCATTTATTTGTTGCATATTCATTTTTTTGACTACGTTCTATAACTTTTTTTTCCAACCCGACTCACGAGTTGTAGGGCTATTGTTAAAGATTCCCAAACTTTGTTATGCACTTACGTGGTAGCTGAAAAGAAGACTGTATACCAAAAATTACGCATATTCATCCAGTATTTATTAAATCAAAAATAAACAATGATTTCTATCGGTCGTCGCCATCTTGTATCTTTCAAGCTTAAAAAAAGAACGAGTTATCTCCCTTGCCTAAACTGGTTACAAAATGATACGTAAAATCGTTTCTTTTTCTTATAATTTAATAAATACTGGACGAATTTGCCTAATTTTTTCTGTAGAATCGTAAGCACATAACAAAGTTTATACATTTCTTTAAATATTTTAATGTCACTGTGAAACAGCAGAAGCACCGATGAAATGTAGTAAAGAACATATACTACACTTTGCTTCGAGTCAGAAGGCAAATGAGAAAGGTCGCATATTATGAGTTTAGAGTTATTTCTCCTGATGTATCTTCGAATATTACTGTCGGCCATATCGTATTTTTCCAACATGGCTAGTAGCTACACTTGATTGAATGTGATTCAAGTTGCTATAGCTAACTTAGTTAATGTTATTTTGGCATTCATTCAATACAGTTGGTACTTCTCTAGAATTTTCACCGAACTGTTTTTTTTTTGTACCTAACCTAAGTTTTAGGTGTTCAGCGAAAGTCGGTTTGGTTCGGTTCAAATTCTGTAGAAGCTCTATATCGTTAATAGCCGAGAAATCGAAAACAAACAAAATATATAACAAATAACTTTTATCAAATGCAAGAAAATCTAATTTTAATCGACTTGCATAGTATTAAAGTTCTGAAACTTTTAAAGTTTTTGTTTTATTTCAATATAAGATTTCGTCGATATCTGTCTTTTGAAGACACTAAAAATCCAATATGGCCAACAAATTGTGTATGTTTGTTGGTGTTTCATTGCCACTAACCCTAAGTCCAACTGGTACTTACCCTGAATTTAGGGTTAGTGGCAGGATAAGCCTTTTTTTTACTATCTTTTTAAACCTGAAATTAACGACCATCTCAAACAAATCGACCGCCATTTTTTATTTACTCTTTTTTTGCCGAAGTGAAAATGACGATAACATAAATAAATAAATTTTAGTTTCCGCACTTAAAAATTATACAGGTCGGTAGAGAATTAAATTTTCTTGCGTTTGGTAAAAGTCCTTTGTTGTATATTTGTAGCGACGAAGTTTACCCTTCGGTGCCCAAAATAAAAAACTTGTTTCTGCGCACGTGGCTCGATGAATGTACTTGCCTGAATTAATAAAAACAAATAAAAACATTTTAAGCCAATCAGATGCATTTCTCTGAATTTATAAAGTTGCTGTTTTGATCCACCCAGAGTAAATAAAAAAGGTGCTCCTGGATAGAACATAACCGACTTTATGAGAAGCAGAAAGAACAATGGATTTAATGTATGAACTCCAAGAACGATTTGATGAGAACGACCAAGAAGCTGGCTTCTCCTCAAGTGCAGAGCCATCCATGAGAATCTCGGAAAGAAAAGGGGCACGCCTATGATTAAAAGACACGAGCTGAGTCTTAACTGGATTAAATGAAATAAGCGATTTCGTACCCCAATTCACAACTGAATCCAGGTCAACTTCTAGATCAGCTGCATATTTCGACTGATCAGAGAGAGATGAACGAGAAACAACACCAGAATAGAGTTTTATCATCAGCATAGATGTTAATTTCCTGAATAATATTCTCTGAAGAAACAGTGTTCGGCCTAGAATAGAGCCTTGAGGAACACCAGGATTATTAGGAAAAGAGAATGAAGAGACACTGTCCAAAGTTACTCGCCAGCTTTGATCAGAAAGAAAAGACCTAATAATGTCAAGAACCTCACCGCCAATACCATAACCCTGATGTTTCTGTAGGAGACCAGAATACCACACTCTGTCGAACGCCTTATTATTTAGAATATCCAGATTATCATTCTCATGGTTTTTAAATTCACAACATTTCGTCTGGTGTAACCTCTGGCATTCTTCACGTGAATCTGTTCTAACTAAGGAACCTGAACCTTGAACTGAACCCTTTCTCTTTTTCTTTTTTTAACTTGAGTTGACCCCAGACAAGGCATACTGCTACTGAGACATAAGGGCCTACTGTGGATTAGGTGCCAGAAATTAAAGTGGGCATCCTTAGAGAGGAGTTGTGTGGCAAGATGTTTGTTTACATTACATTTAAATTTCTGCATGTCTGTACAGTCAGGGAAACAGGAAGCAGGGAGGGAGTTCCAAAGGCTGGCAGCTCGAGGAAAGAAGCCATGAGAGTAGAAAACTCTCCAGCATCTGACTGTCAAGTTGGGCGGGTGTATTTATGTTAATGGGGGGCACCAGAGTAGCAAGTTCATCGGAGCACATTCCATTAAAGTACTTATAAAACACGCACAGGAATGCAACATTGTGGTGATGGGACAGGGGTTGGTGCTTGATGAATAGTGAGGGAACTATTAATTAGATTAGCGACTCTTTTTTTGGACTCTGTCTAAGAGGGAGAGACTAGTGGATGCTGCCCCAGCCCAGATGTGATAACAATACTCCATGCGTGGGTGGATGGTGCACCAGCCCAGATGTGATAACAATACTCCATGCATAGGTGGATGGTGGCCTTGAGAATTTTTCTAGCACAGTAGAGGGAGCCCACTTTCCTTGCAGCAGCCTTGACAATATATTCCATGTATTTGTTCAAACTCATGTTACCTGTGAATGTTAGACCGAGGAGTTTGAATGTTGAACTCACGGGTAGGGTGTTTATTATCCATGGTAATCAGTGGTTGAAAAGGTTTATTGTAGTTGTTAAAGTAAAGGAGCTTTGTTTTAGTGGCATTAAAATGTTACCATCTATTTGTGTCCCCTTTCAACTACAGACTTTATTTATTACACAGGGGTAGATTGTTCTTATTTCATCAGCTATGAAGTAGAATTGTGAATTTGTTATTCTTAGTTATTGCCTGTAGTAAGAATTGAACCTTCAACCTCCAGAAGACTGTCACTTAGAACTGATTCACATTGGTTAACAATTAGTATTCTTCCACTAGCAATAAGTTATTAGTGATGTGAGTTCTCCACTTTTTTGCAGAAATCCGCTTTTTTATCCAAAAAGAGGAATTCTTACAGTTTTGCTTGTATTTCAGGCCTTGAAATGGAAGATCAAGCACAGCACTATTGACATCTAATGTTTTTTTACTACAGAAAAAGAAAAAAAGCGACAGAAACCTGCATGAGAAAGGAAGGATGAGAGTAATCCGACCTAATGGGAAACGAAAAAGAAAAAATCAAAAGATGTTTTTTTTTTATATATTCATCAATGTTTTGTCTTTATTTGTAAGACTTTCTCAGGATGATAATTTTAAGAAAAATGTCATGCAAGTATATCGAAATATTGGGTTGATGAGAAGAAGTAGTAGCCGTGGCTACTTGGAGTGCAGGACTTCTCTTAGCCCGGACCTTGGTCCTGCACTCCCAGTAACCACGGCTACTACTTCTTTTCATCAACCCATCATCTCAACCCAATATTTCGATGTACTTGTATGACATTTTTCTTAAAATTATCATCCTGAGGAAGTTTTACAAATAAAGACGAAACGTTGATGAATATATAAAAAAAAACATCTTTTGGTTTTTCCTTTTTCATTTCCCAGAAACCTGCATAAAGATATGCCATGTGTATGGGGAGAATGTTACAGAACGGGTGTGCCAGAAATGGTTTGCTCGATTCTGAAAAGGAATTTTTTCAGTAAGAAATGCTCATCGCGCTGGTCGGCCAAAGATGATCGACAGTGATCAAGTGAAAGCCGTAGTTGAAAAAGATTGCCGTTTGACAACCAGACAAATCGCAGACATTCTCAAGATTTTCAAATCGAGCGTGGAAAATGGATTGCATTAATATCCACTTTAAAAAAACAAACAAACTTTTTGGACAACCCAATATTATTTCAACCAAAACAAGCGTGGAATGTCCACAAGATCTCGCTATTAAATATTAATATATTATTTAATATATTATTTAATCTTATATATTAATATTTTATAATAATTAGTTTTTATGTTTTAACTGTAATTTATCGAAGTAACATTGTTGAACTTTTTTCTGTTATTTTTAAGATATTAAATCTGATGTATTTTGTTTTTCAGCTCGGACTCTTTGCTCTGCTGTGGTCTCTTCCTGTTAACCTTCTTCCATCTTCCGTCGTCTGGATTTATGGTTTGACCCTTGAATTACTTGGTCCTGTTCTGATTTTCCTAGAGGTCCTCTTCGTGATAGTCCTTGCCACTGACCTATTCAACTACCTTACGGATCTCGCTGAAGATGAGGACAATGACGACAACTACAAAAGCTTATATGAAGGGATCATCACATCTCTTTCCATCCTATTTTACGCCACAGCTTCATATATTATCGTTACATACTTCAGCCACGGATGGTTGCCGCTGGTCATCCTTGCGGTTACCCTCTTTAATAGCTTCTTAATGTGGGTGTCCAGGTGCGGCCAAGCATGGGAAGGTGGCGTCACGTTTTTGCTCAGCACTTTCATATTCCTAGCTCTGCTTCAGGAGCAAAATGTAAATGTTGATGTTCGGGATGCCTTTGAAACATTGTCAGGCCTCAATCCAAAAGGTCCGCTCCGAGAATTCATTTCTAGTCTTTGGATTGTGACTTTCGATAAATTCCAACAAGTTCGGACATGGATCTTTCATTTTTTTACGCCCGTGTTTGTAGTCAGCTTCTTCATCCGGCTATTCTCTGTGAACTGGCTGATCCTGAACAGGCCGGCTCCGTCAGAAGACGGTGAAGATGGTGACAAGGAGACGGATATCATTGAGGAAGGGAGCTTTTCTTTGTTCGATCGTCAACCGGCTTTGATCAGTACACTGTCTACGATAGTTGTCCTGACGCAGTTGATCTGTAGTCACTTTTATGAGCTGACCGGCCGTGAGTCGCTTTTTCATCATGATTTTATCAAAACCTGGTTACCAGATCAGCCATTTGGCCGAATATTGCAGATAATCTTGGCAAACGTCATTCTACAACATTCCATCTATAGACGATGGCAAGACGATGATACGCGGGATAGGTACTCTGACTATTAGTATTAGTATTTTTGTTTGTTTATTTATTACTGTACTAATGAGTCGCTACTTATCAAGCATAGAGATGCAACATTGCGACGATAGGGGCTGGAGCTTGGTAGACAGTGCAGGATCTATTAGGTTAGAAACTCTTTTTTTGGGACCCTGGTGAAGCTTGTGGTTGATGTATCAACCCAGATATGACGACAATATCTCATGCATGGGCAAATGGTGGCTTTATAGAGATATAGGATACTGTCAGGTGTGAGAAGTTTTCTAGTCTAGTAGAGGAATCCTACCTACTTGGCAGTATCTTTTGCGGCAATATGTGAGTGCATGCATGATGTGTAAACTTGCGCAATGATGCACGTTTTTTGCACCCTGTCTAAAAGGGAGAGACTAGTGGTTGGTGCAAAATTCTATCCTGATCCAAAAAATAGTTTTTGAGTTATCAACGTTTCCATAGCATAACTTTGGGAATACTTCATACAATATGGAGAAGTCAGACCCAGATAAGACTTTGGTCCATCCTTACGTTGTCAGGCGGAGGTATGCACTCTCACGACTGACTTATGTTCTTGTTAATAAAGTGGAAAAGTGTTAAAAATATTGTAAATAAGAATGCTTTGTTAAGTTATACAATTTCTTCAAATCTAATACATGTTCTATAAACTACCAATAAAAACAACTTATTTTTTAAATATCTGTCTACAAGTTGTATTTACCCGACGTTGCCAGGGTGAAGACATATCATCAGACGGAGGGCTGAGAAAAAATAATTTTAAAAAAATAGTTATGTTTACAATTTTTTTTCTTTTTAAATGGAGGTTTAAAAAATTTGTTTTAGTTTTCCATTTCTTTTATTTTTGATTTCAATAAATATTTTTAAGTAATGAAACTGCTTGAGCATGTTTTCTTTTAAAACTTTTTATTCACTCCAAACAAGGTATTGCCACTGAGACATAAGGGCCTACTGTTATTAGGGGCCAGATTTATAGAGGGCATGCTAAGTGGGATGTTTGTTCACATTACATTTAAATTTCTGCATGTTGGTGCAGGACGGGAATTTAAAAAGCAAGCGGTCCAAGGAAAGCAGCTAGTAGATAAGAAATTGTTCAAGCATCTACAGTCAAGGGGTGTGATTTTGCTACTAGTTAGGTTGGTCTGGGTATATGTACGTTGAGAGGGTACAAGTACAGCAAGTTTGTCGAAATAAATTCTGTGGAAGTATTTGTAAAACAAACAGCGATGGAACAAGCTGGAGTTTTTGTTTTTTTTGCACCCTGTCCAAGAGAGAGAAACTAGGGATGCTTCCCAGCTGACTACAACATGGTCGTTTCAAGTCCAATGCTAAAACAAATTTGTTGTGTCGTCCTCTTAAATAATCAAATTCTTCCTAGTTCAAACCATCGTTACCAATCTTCATGCTGTTGATCCAACTGTCCATCTGTCAAATTAATTAACCTTTATCCTCGAGTGGCCTTTGGGACTTGATAAGCAGTGACTCCTTAGTACAAAAAAATGTAAAAGATTCAAGACTCTACCTGAATACGTTACTGCGATGATGCTCTGTCGCAGTTAGGAAATAATATTAACCTTTAACTGTTGTTATTAAAGTGCTCAACTAACTGGAGGCCATTCCTTTTAGGTCTTAACACCTTTTTTCGGAGAAGGGTGGGTTTATTGCCCGTCGCATGAGTGCCGATGAAACCAACCATGATATTTTGTATCTCTCTGTCTATTGTGTACAGTTGAATTAACTTGAAATAAGACGTTTTCACTTTATTGTTAGTGCAAGAAATGGGCCCAACTTTAGCATTTATTCATTTAGACTAGCTAAATCTACCTTCGTTTCGTTCGTTTATTATGATTTTTTTTTTTTTAATAGGATTTTGACAGTAAAATTCAATTATCTTTGGTCATTAAATTATTAATGGAACCAAATTGTTATAAAACTATAACTAATTTTGTTACGGTAAAGTTGTTTTAATCTCTAATGATTGGATGTAAAAAACTTTAAAACCTTTCATTAAAACCTTTTAATTAAATGAAGATTTGCTAAGGATTTTAAAGCCAGCTTAAATGACTTTATATTCGACAGTTCAAAAGAATCCAAATTTCGAAGGTTCATGAAGTAATTCATTCTATTTTTGTTTTTCAATTATTAAAAAAAGATTAAAATGGCCGACTTGTTTATGAAAAAATCGAAATGCATTGTGGGACATTTCATTTCGTTTGTTAAATGGGATTTTTTTACCATTCCTTACCCGTTAAGTCAGTATTTATTATATATATATATATATATATATATATATATATATTACTAAATATAGAATTTCTTAACTTTGACATTGGTTGATAATCATGTTTTTATAAAAGTATTACAAAGTCAAAGAATTTCACAATACATTGTGATGCCATAGTAGACCATTTTATCTCTCCCTTCCCCCTCTCTCCCTTCCCCTTCTCTTTTTTTTCTTCTCCCTCCCATTTCTATATCTCTTAATTTTTTACATCATTCCATCCCTCTCATCCCTTTTCTTATCATTCTCCTTTCCCCCCACCATCTAAAACATTCACGTACAGATGAAAAGTGTGCACGGTGACAAACAAGCAGGATAGCAACATCCTTAGAGTTTTAATAGTATATAAATTGTTGGTAAATTAAACTTGTTTCAATGAATAAGTGAGTAATCTAAATTATTAATCTAAATGAATAAATGCAAAAGTTTTTTTACATTTATGACAACTATTCTACCATCAAAACGAGTTACTCTAATTTAAGTCAAATACATAATACTCTTTGGAAATACACTGTATATATAGTAAAAAGCAAAAGACAAAACACAATTATTTTTTTACCTCATTTGCATAATTATTTTTTTTAACATGCTTGGTGTTATTTGGTTGTAATTGAATTGCTCCATTTTCTTATATATGTGGAAAAGTTTTCTCGATATTAACAGTAATTAATTCAAGTGATTTAATAAAAAACGGATAAATTAGAAAAACGTTTCTTAAATTAAACTAACATTGCTCGTCACGAGTCATAAGTGAGAAGAAGAAAAGGGAGGGAGAGAATAAGCTACTTGCCCCCCCCACTCTCACACACACACACACTATTACCAAAATGTTAATGTTTATCTATGTATGTCAGTAAATGCGAAAGTTTTAGTCTTGTGTTTACAAGAAACTTACAAACAAAATGTTTATTATTCAAAATTTTGGTTTCAAATACTTCAAGTAGCAGCGATAGTGATAGCGAGCTAGTATTAAATATGACAAATTACCATATAATTGAACCATGGCCATCCCTACTACAGGCCAGGCAAACGCACATCTGACAGTTTAACTGGGGGCCAGTCAGTCAGTCACCAGATAAACTTTTAGCTGGTAGCACTTCTTTTCACTGCTCCAAGGAAATTTCATTCCCAAAATAACTTTTAACTCATCAAATTTATTTCAGCTGAGGTTCTGTTATTTTATCATTATTTACATTTGGATTATAAGTTTGTGAGTATACTGTTAAAACTAAGAATTTAATTTTTAATGTTTTAAACGTTTTATTTACATGTAAACAGCTTTGTTCATTAACGGCAAAACTTTTTTTTTTTTAAGTTTAAAAAAAATATTTTCTTTGAGAATTTGTCAATAAATCTTACTTTATTAATTTTAAATTTTTTCTATATTCTTAGGAAATATATTCCACATGTTTTAAACGTTTTATTTACATGTAAACAGCTTTGTTCATTAACGACATAACTTTTACTTTTTTTTTAGTTTAAAATAATTTGTTAAATATTTCTCAAAATGGTAAAAAAGTGCTGTGTGACAGCCTGTCAAGGCAATTATAATGAGAAAAATAAAGTCAGAGTGTTTCGTCTCCCCAAAGATCAAGATGAGAGAGAAAGATGGTTAAAGGTAATACCAAGAGCTAACACTCTGACACTGTTGTTTGTGAAAGGCATTTTCCACCTGGTTATGAAACTGTATTTGTTATGGGAAAAGCACGACCCAAAGATCCTCCATCAATATTTAATAATTTGCCATCAAGTGTGATACCAAGTCCTTTATCAAAAACAAGGACAACAAAAAAAAGTTCCGCTTCTGTGCGAAGTGTACAAAATGATGAGTTTGCCCATTTCTTAGATAAAGATAGAATTGATAATTTTACAAATTTGTGTGCTGATATTGACCATCATGATTTTGTACCAGCAGTTACCTGCTACAAATCTAACAATCAACAGTTCATCCAGTCTTGTCATTTTTTTATTGGAAGTATTCCAATGTTTTTGATTAAAATCTTTGAAAATTTAACGTTTGAATGTTACCATGCAAGTATACTCACACACATTTCTTCCCTGTTGAAAAACAGAATAACTAAGTTTCAACATTGGTCTCAAATTGAGGAAGCAATTCGTTACCTTAGTAACTTGAAAATTGAACAAGAGAAACAGGTTTTGAGACAACATATCGAAGTTATGTCACCACGAATAGTTGGCAAAAAAGTTTACGAGTCGGAAATACTTGTCTGAGCATTCGAATATTTTGCCACATCTCGGTCTCTTTATAACAAACTTCGAGATCATTACAAATTACCCAGCATGAAAACACTAGTGAATATGACCTCAAAAGTTTCGAAGGTAGATGATCTGAATTTTCTTGGTGATGTGTTTAGCAAACTGTCAGATAAACAGAAAAAATGTATCATCCTAGTTGATGAAGTTTATGTTAAAGTGAGTTTACAATACCAAGGGGGAACCATATTTGGTGGTGCCAAAGATTCTGAAGAGGCATTAGCAAAAACTGTATTGGGTATTATGATCAAATGTTTACATGGTGGACCAAAGTTTTTGATTAAGATGATCCCAGTTGCCAAACTAAATTCGGAATTTTTGTTTCAGAATGTTAGAAATGTTGTTGATTTAGTCGATCATTCTAAAGGTCATGTAATTGCAGTTATTTGTGACAATAATCGGACTAATCAAGCCTTATTCAAGAAATTTGATACTGTTGAAAATAAGCCTTGGGTTACTAAAAATGGTATATACTTGCTTTTCGATTATGTACATATATTTAAAAGTATTCGCAATAACTGGATAACTGAGGCTTGTTCAGAATTGCTGTTTTATTCTGATGGTAAAGAAATGACAGCAAAATGGGAAATAGTGAAACAACTTTTTGCGCATGAAAAAAATCAATTTGTTAAGTTATCAAAACTAACAGAAGTAGCGGTTCTTCCAAAACCAGTTGAGAGACAAAAAGTTTCCCACTGTTTGAAAGTGTTTTGTGATGAGACTGTAACTGCAATGAAAACTCATCCATTATTACAGGATGATGATACAAAAGAAACTGTTACTTTCATTGAAGAAGTTTTGAAATTTTGGAAAATAGTGAGTTAAAAGATATTTATGGAAGTGTCAAGACAAATGATCCACTGAAAAGAGTATTATCAGATCGAAATGATGGAAATTTGACATTTCTTGCAAATTTTGGAAGTATGGCAAAACAAATGAGGGGAAAGCAAGGAAAGAGAATAAAATCCTTAACAAGAGACACTAGTATGGCTATCGAGCATACATGTAATGGTTTAATTGATGTTTGCAGACATTTACTTGACAGTGGGTTCAATTTTGTCAGTCAGTGGTAAATTCTCCAAGAATATCTTGAAACTGAATTTTGTAAATGTTGTGGTTGCAAGGTTGAACCACAATTAGTGAGGAATACAATGAAGACGCAAACAACACGGAGAATGCAATAATAAGTGTATTAAAGAAAAGGTATATTTACAGTATGTACAAATGAAGGTGTCGAGTCAGAGAGTCTTGGTGGGAGGACATGTACGCTCTTCGGCGTCACTTCCGGTGGCATTTAGATAACACACTCTAAGGCCAACCTAGGCTTGCCATTTATAGTGTAACGTTATTCGTATATGCAAATGAGTGGTTGCCACCACAACACCCCCCTCCCAAGATTTGAAGTCACACAGATTTCAATATCTTTTTCTTTTTGGGTTTACCATCAATGGTTCATTAAATTTTCTTTTCCTACCTGATCTTCGGGGTTCAGGTGTATATTGAGGCGGTTCCAAATTAAAGGATTCGTATATGACATCTATGGTTTCCTCCTCTTCGACTGTTGTATAATCATCATCTTGGATATGACGTTTTTTTATCTGATTTAGGTGCCTTTTATGTATACTCTGTGGACCTTTAATCATATATGTACAATCACCAATGCGTTTATCCACTACTCCACATTCCCAGTAAGATGTGTTATTCTTGTAGCACTTAAAATATACTCGATCTCCCGAGTTATATTTCTTTCTTTTCGTGTGTGTAGTGTTTCGGATAATTGCCTGTCTTGGCAACAGTTTATCAAACGCTGATTTTACCTTTCTGGCAAACATTAGATCAGCTGGTGATATGTTTGATGGTGTACTAGGATGTGGTGTAATCCTATAAACTTGCAAGAATTGTTGCAAAGCTTTTTCTGTTGGTGTTCCCTTGGTAGAGTGTAATGGTGATCTTTTAATAGGGAGTTGACCCCGGTCGAAAAATCTGCGCACACTCTAACTTCGTCATTCTTTTTCTTTACGTATATGGTGGGAGCTGCCCACTCGCTGTGTTCTATTTTTGATAGAATTCCTGTCTGTTCCAATCTATCTAATTCTTTATTAATTTTTTCCAACCCAGCGAACGGAACGTTTCGCTTCTTTCTAAAAATTGGGCTGGCGTTTTCTTTAAGTTCAAACGAGGCCTTGAATTTATTACAGCGACCTAAGTTAGTCGTGAATGCTTCAGGAAATAATTCTTTTAAATCGTCTTTTATATTTACTGTTGTTGGAGAAGAACATTCTATTTTTTTACAGAATGTATTGATTGGCTTATCCCATAGACCAAATTTCTCAATTAAATCTATTCCAAAAAGATTTTCACTATTTTTCAGTACGAATATTTTTAATTTCTTCGTAATCCCTTTTAATTTTATCGGAAGAACAACTTCTCCTTCAAATTTTATACCCCCACCAGTTACCGTCCGGGCTGATTTACTCGTTTTCATCATGGTTGGTTTTTTACCCAACTTTTTCCATGTATTCAGGTTTATAATAGAAATATCGGAGCCAGAGTCGAGTTGTAACTTTATTGGTGTTTTAAATATTTCCACTTTTACGTATTTTCGCCGATCTTTGTCTAATTTTGTATTTGATTTTGTTTGCTGTACTCTCTTTCTGGTGTAATCTTTATATCTGCAGCAATCGCTTTTGTGTCCCACCTTCTTACAAATGTAGCATTTTTTCTTCTTATAAGGACAATCTGATTCCCAATGCTTTTCTGCACATCTCTTACAGTTATATCTAGGAAGAGGCTTGTTATATTCTGTCCTATATTTATGGTTATTAGGATTGTAATATCCCGTTCCATTTTGATTGCTTTTCTTTGTAAAGTTCTTGGTTGGTGTGTATGGTTTTCTAACTTTTCTTACATATGCCACTCCGGATTCTTCTATATTTTTTTAATCCTTTTTTAGTGTAATGGCCCTTTCACACTCCTCTGCTAGTTTCTGGAGGGTTGAATCGTGCTCAGATTCCAGCTTAGACAACACTCGTCTGCGTATTTCTGCATTTTTCGTGGAAACTAACCCTTGTGCGAAGATTAGACATTTAAAATCTTCTACCGTTAGTTCCGCAAGCTTAAAATTATCGCAGTTTTTATTGACAACTGATGCGTATGTCAAATAATCTTGGTTGTCCATCTTTCTTAGATTCATGCACAGCCATCTTTTATGAAAAAGAGATACATTTGGATTAAATAATTGTTTTAGTAATTTCACAGCTTCCATGAACTCTAATTCCGCAGTTTTTTTAGGTAATATGTAATCTATGAATTTGCTGTGTTCTGATGTACCCAATTTCCTGAGTAAAAGGCTCACTTTCTGGCTATTTGGCCAATTTTTGCAGTCCAGTTGAAAGACATCCTCGTATCTTGTATAGTATGCTTCAAAAGTATTTCCTTCCTCCGGCACATAATTAAATGTGTCCATACTATTAAAGATAGTTGTATGGGAGAAATTAACACTGTCGACATTTTCTTGATTACTCTTTAGTAGTTCCAGTGTTTTAGCAAAACGTACATTTTGTCTTTCCTCGCTTTTTTCTAAACGTTCATTTTGTCTTTCCTCGCAGTCAGCTTGTGCCTGATTTTGTCTTTCCTCGCTTTTTTCTAAACGTTCAATTTGTCTTTCCTCGCGGTCAGCTTGTGCCTGATTTTGTCTTTCCTCGCGGTCAGCTTGTGCCTGCAAAAATTGCATGAACATTTTTGATAATTCTTCCATTTTTTTTTTTTTTTTTTTTTTTTCGTGACGTTTTACTGTATTATCCGTTATCCAGTGACAACTTAAAAAAAAAAATCCTTTCCTTGAGCTTTAATTTCTAGCTATGGTATTTCCTTTTAGTACCGCCGCCAAACAAATTATTAATTAAAAGATTCCTTTAGTTGTTGTTTTGCTAACGGGGAGCAGTAATTAGAATCCACCAGTGAACTTCTTTTTTTTTTTTTTTTTTTCCGTAGGTTACTTCCTTGCTTTTCGCAATACGAGTCTGACCTGTCGTTTTGCGACAGAACAAAATCCGCTTTTCGTTTGCAAGTTGGTCCTTTAGTAATACAAAACAGATTTGTCGTTTAGCGACAAAACAAAAATTCACTTTTACATTCGTTTGTAAGTCGGATTCCCAGAAAACGGCGTAAATTGTCTCTTTTGCCACGTTCGATTTTTTTTTTTTTTTTTTTCACTTAAGTTGAAAACTTTTCTTTAGCGTAAAATCCGTTTGCTCGTCAACACTTTGCATTGTACTTTTTTTTTTATAGTTCTTCGTCAAACTGTTATATTTGATGCTTCATATCTCGTCGCCAACTGTTGTGGTTGCAAGGTTGAACCACAATTAGTGAGGAATACAATGAAGACGCAAACAACACGGAGAATGCAATAATAAGTGTATTAAAGAAAAGGTATATTTACAGTATGTACAAATGAAGGTGTCGAGTCGGAGAGTCTTGGTGGGAGGACATGTACGCTCTTCGGCGTCACTTCCGGTGGCATTTAGATAACACACTCTAAGGCCAACCTAGGCTTGCCATTTATAGTGTAACGTTATTCGTATATGCAAATGAGTGGTTGCCACCACAACAGTAAATTAAGACAAGGTTCTGGTGGTACTTATTTTATTACCGTACAAAATGTTATTCAGAAATTCCATATTCATAAAACAAAATTACTTCTTCGGTTGAAAGTTGATGTTAGAGAGTATAGCCATGATCCAGGCCATACTTGCTCAAAATGCGGATATCTGTTGGATGAATTGGCGTGCCAAACAGTTGATCACCTGCCAGACCTAGAAACTGGTATCCCCAAAGATATTAAAATGTCGCTTTTTTATATAGCAGGATATATCACCCGAAAAGATTGTCTTACAGAGGAGGAAATATTCAATGATACTGCTTTTTATTATCATGAGTATGGAAGTTTTTTGAAAGAAATAGATCGTGGTGATTTAAAAGTTCCACTGGATACCACTGTTCAGTGGGTGTTTTTCTGTTTCATAATGTTCAATGCTGTCAAATCAAAGGTTTGCAGAAATTCTTTAACAAAAATTTTCATGTTGGTGTCTGAAATGTATCATTTCAATACAGAGAGAGTGCATGGAATTATATTATCAAATATATTTTTCAAGAATTATTGTTTGTTTCAGTCTCCCAAGTCAAGTAAAGAACCAGCACTAAAGGTTTTGAAATTATCTTGAAATTTTAGCAGTCTGATCAATTATAAATAATTATTGATCTGTAAGAACAGAGGATTATTTCTTAAAGAGCCTGGTGTAAAATACATGTTGAAGTCAAAATAGTTTTCTTATTGAATTAATCTGTTTGTTTATTTTGCAGTATGGTATAAGTATGGATTTTGAAGCTTTTATTTCTAAATTTTCATCAGTAAAAATATTTGTTGTTTTGCTTTATGATCAGTGAAAAATAATTGATCATTAGAAACAAAGGACTCGTTGATTCTGTGATATGGTGCGAATATATATGTCAAAGCTTTTTTTCTGATTTATTGTAAAAGGTAAACTCACTTTCTTTTTAAATACAGGAGTTTGTTGTTTGTGCTTTATAATCAGTTAGAAAAGGTAATTGATCATTAGAAACACAGGACTCACTGTTTCTGCAATACCATTGTGTACAAACTTTTTGAAGAATAAAATGATTTTTTCAGTTTTTGAGTTTTTCTTTTATGGTGGAGCATGGGGATCCGGGGAGTGCTTTTTCTCTTTTCTATACCGCAAAAAGAAAGAACACTCTTTGGGGTAGATTCTTGATGATAACAAATCATTAGTGAGACATTAAAATAAGAAGTTTTAATTACTACTTTCAGATTTTGAGGTGAAGAACTTTCCTTGGAAATTTTTGTAAGTAGTGTCCTCCTTGTTTTGCCACAACATTCTGGTTATCGTAACTCATTGCTGTGAACCCTGTCCATTTTATAGGATAACCTATAGATTTTTAATTAAACCTTCTATTTAATCTATGGACATTGTATCATCACATTTCATCTTCCATTTCAGTGAATCTGTTTATTTTTTCTAATTCCATCTTCCATTTCAGTGAATTTGTTTGCTTAGATTAATCGACTACGAGACCTCACTAGAGATTTAGATGCTGAAATTTTAGTTTGAACTTTATTTTTGGATTATTTTATGATGTGAAATGAAGACTATAGCCAAAATGTTGTGTTTGAAACAATCAAAATGAGGACAGTTTAAGTTTTGGGTTAGTAAAATACATATCACATTTGAACAAACTGTTTCTCTGCTTGATATCATCAACTGGTGCGGATCCTTTTTTTTCTTTTTAACCACAATATACAAGTAATGATCTTTTGACATAAGTACAAATTCTCTAAAAAAATCTAACATTGAAATAAAAATTCTTCATTGAAATATGTATTTGCCTTTTTGTTTATTCAAAATTACCTGTCTCTTCATTTATAGGAATTTGTCAATAATTGTAAAATTTATCAATTAGCTCATTGTGGTTCTTATTATTTGGTATGTAAAACACATAAAAACATCAAACTAATCTCACAGAGGAATTTTACCTTTGTTTGCAACTTCTATATCGAATATTTAAGAAAATTCACATGGCCCCCAGTAAAAGACCCCAGTTGCACGATTGCCTGGCCTGTAGTAGGGATGGCCATGAATTGAACACACCAGTAAATTGTTACACATTGCTTCCCAGTGTCATAGCTCATTTGTGACAGTCATCCCCCCCCCCGCCCTGGTACTACAAAAAAAAAAACAGTTTTATGGACTTCGTAATGGTGGAGGAAATCAGTGATCCAAATAGATTTCATTTTTTATTGCTTGTTTATTCTATGTCAATTTCTCAGCAGTTCTCAATTTCCATTTGTCCCCCGGGGCATGTGACAATTTGTGACAATGTTAGTGTAATGATACTGCCTGCTATGCAATATGTCTAATTAGCATAATAGTAGAGAAAAGGGAGGCCACCGTGTATTAGGCCATGCAGATCAAATAAGACCAGAGGGAGAATATGAAGAGCAAAATGATGAAGAGACCTCTACGATCACTTCCGGTACTGATTTATCAGAACAGTCTCTAAAGAACGAAACGTCAGAAAACGAAATAATGCATGATCAAGCAGGCCAGAATGAGTTTGACAATTTAGATAAAGATCAATTTTTTTTTTAATGGAAATCGCACCAGACAAGGCATGAAGCCACTTGATGTGAGGAGCTAAAAAAATATCTACTTCAAGATCAAAAACTAGCCAACGATAAGTGTTAGATAGATTCCGACCCAGAGAACAGCAATTCTTCCCCCTTTGTCAGAAACATAGCTTATGAAATGTTAGGACTAAAGGAGAAAATAAAAGAAGCGAGAGTTACGAGGCTGCTGAAAGTAAACCCAAGGTTCACTTTCTACTCTACTTAAATAATGCAAGAAGCTGACTCTGGTTACAGCGGAGAGTAAGATAGATCTAGATCTCCCAGAGAAATAAATACGGGAGAGGGAGAAGGAAAGGAAAGTAATCCCAAAAATGAAACCATCAAGAAATACAAGTACAGGGCATAGAACCGTTACGTTTCAAACAGATGTAGTAATACGGGCTATTCGGTATGCCTAATTAGCATAAGAGTAGGAAAGTGTATGTGTATATATATATATATATATATATATTATACAAAAATTGATGACTCGTCCGATTAAGGGCAAATTAAAAATGCGGTCTTCTGCATATTCTTAAAAATAAACAAATCGCTCAGGGTAGCGACAAATAATAAAAACACCGGTAAACACCAGTCGACTATTGCCAAAAAGACAATAACAAAAAAGTCAGCATATATATATATATATATATATATATATATATATATATATATATGAGGGTTAAATGCACAATATATCATAAAAATGAAACGCTGTGAAAGACAAGATGTGTGAAAAAAGACAAACGGAAAACACATTTTAAATACAGGAAAAAATCATTAAAAAAACGAGATTTTACCGGTTTCATTCAGACTAGCGAGGCCGGTAAAATCTCGTTTTTTTTATATCATTTTTTCCTGTATTTAAAATTTGTTTTTTCCATTTGTCTTTTTTCACACACATATATATATATATATATATTATATATATATATAATTTGTCTCTCTAATAACAAGGTTAGAAGAAGCTTGACTAGCCACTAACGAGGTTAATCCTACACTTCTCAACAGTTAGTTTCTGGCCAGCATTTTCATACAAGTCAAGAGTTTCTTTTTAAATACTAATTTAGCCGGAAAAAATGTAATAAAATTTGAAAGCGAACAAAACGAACGCGTCAGGAATTGGACTAAGTGCCAGGCGGAACAGATTAGCATAGAAAGGTTTTGATTCTAAAGCGATAATGGTTACTGAAATAGAGGAAAAATTGACTTTACCTCATTATATAGATGAATCCCTATTTACTTGCCTCCCCACAAGGGAAAAGTTAGACACAAGGTGCTCACAAAAAAGGACACTCTTGATGAGACAAAAATTTAAATTACCCCAATTTGCAGAAATATAAAAAAAAATTACAACAAATGGGGAAAATGGGTCATCTTTGGTCAGAAATAATAAAAGAATGTCTATCTTACTCTTAATTAGAATCATGTCAGTCACCACAATACCACATTTGCACTAGGGACCGTCCTGCTTAAGATATCCCCTAATTGATTGGAAATTTTATTGTTTATAAAATATACATATATACATAGATTTCATTGGAACACACACTTTGATCCTAGTTCGAAAACCAAGAAAATATATAGGCCAAAAGCCACTCAAGGATAAGGGTTATTAAGTGTCAGTTGGATGATGAATAATACCATGAAAGGATTGAAAACAATGGGTGGGATGGACAAAATTTGATTACTTAAGAGGATGTGTTAACAATATCAGTGTACATTGGACTTGAAGACGACCATGTTGTAGTCTTCATGGAAATTCCGTTTGGTTTGAGGTATACAGAGGAAGAAAAGGAAAGTTATTTGCAGTGGTGGTAGTAAGACGTGTCATTGCTGTGAATGTCTTATGAGGAAGATCGAAGCTCAGTCGAGCACCTTCCGTGGAAATAACGATAGAGTAGAGAAAGACTAGCAACGTCTCTGCTGTGAGAAAGGGGCTGTAGAGAAGGAAAGAGACCCTACTAGATTGCGAAGTCGGTTTTGTACGCTGTCAAGGTGAGAAAGAGTACTCTGAGCGGCAAGTCCTCAGATGTGGCAACAGTACCTTCCCATCTTATGATGTATTTGTAGGAGTCACAAACATTTTAACGTAAACTAATCACCCACTTCCAGACCAGATAGCGTTTCTAAAGACATGTTGTAGCAGCCACAAACATTAATATTTATTTCGCCGTGCAGAGAGCAGTCCCTGTTAGGTGATTGTGTCACACATTGACCAATCAGCTTCCAGGGCGCATTAATTTCATCCGTCCCCTGAAGGACTACTTCAGACTCCTTTGGGAATCGCTGACAACAGCCAGAGAGTTTCCTGGAACCAGCCCAAAAAAAGACGTATTCTCTCCTGCCTTCGTCCACAGGGCAGCTGAGAAACGCTTCTCCACTGGAAGAAATACAACTTGACAAAAAGCGGCATCCAAACGAACTTTCTTAATTCTTTTCTTCACTCGGACACTGGCCTAACTTTGCTAACCTACACCATTGTAGGCAGTTTAAATAAATATCTTTCGTTGATGTTTATAAAAAGGTTCTGTTTTCCTTTCGTGTGATGACCGTGTAGCAGTTGCATGAGTGAACTATTTTGTATCGATGTACGTTAGTTTCAACTGAGATGGTAATTTGGATTTACGATTGAATTGACGTTTCTACATGTAGCGAGATTCATATGCGCTAACACATTTTGACGCCAAGATGATACACGAGTTAAACTTGAGTTCCCAGTTTTCCTTCAAGCAGACAAGACGTACTTTATCCTGTTCTCAACCTGATTCAACAATGAGCAGGCGAGATGCTGAACCTCAGGATACTACATAATCTAACCGACATGAATCGGCTCATTGTACCATCTCAATTTTGTTCCTGTGAATAAATATTAGCATCTATTTGGTTGTGGAGCCATTATTTATTTCGAGGAAGAATGGTGACCCTTTTGTTGTGTAACATTTTTATTTCATTTCATAAGAATTGCGAATTACTGAAGACTTCTCCCAGTCATGGCTGACGGAACAAGAGCATGCTACCCCCGTAGATTAAATAAAAGGTTCCGTTCAAATTCTGTCCAGATTCCCAAGTTCGAAGAGATACACCTGAAGACGGTTCAGTCGGATTCGGCAAAACGTACTAGCTCTTCCAAGTAAGTTTGTCATTCTGAGCTAAAATTGGCGACACAGCTAAAACCGTTTTAATTAATAATATTATAAGAGTTAGTCTTAACAGTCTATGCTAAGATTTGCTCTTATATATCTGACTATTATACAGGTAGAGGATTGCGTCAGAAGTCAGGTACTTTCTAGAGCATTGGCAATCATTCCTGCAACCTAGGAACTGACCTTCTTTGTTGGAGTGAGGTATTGCCTGGCTCGGTCCTAGGGTGTGCACCCTCCTAGGGATTAACCTGAACCTGAACCACCAGACCTTGTCAGAGTCAGGTATGGCTCCTTTTTTTGAGAGGGGGGGGGGGGTAGGGATAATTTCTGATCGTCTGAGGCGCCCCTACCAAGGAATGCTGATGAGTCTTCATGTACCAGCTCGATTGCCCTTTCAGGGGAGCTGTGTAACACTTTGTTGCAATAGCCAGTAAGTAAATACAGCAATAATTAGAGCGAAGATGAAAACTGGCCATTCTGTCTTTTTACTACCTTTCTAGTTGCCATGGAGACTGCATCTGAAAGGAGAGAGAGAGAGAGAGAGAGAGAATGCCAACATAAAATAGAGAACAAGGGTCAATGCCATGTTTGTCATGGTGTTGGATAACGCTCCCAAGTGTCTGAGAAAATTGCTTTGATTTTCTGACTAGCAAAATTGCTTGACCACTTCTCATGTGTATGTTGAAGTGTTTCTCGCCTCTATGTGACTTACGCTTTTTTTTTATTTACTATTTATCAGATATTTATTGAAATCAAAAATGCAATAGCATGTAAATATAAAACGGATCTTTTTAAAATCTTATTTAAATCCACCAAGATGCATTTCAATTTTTTCATAAAGAAGTTGGCTATACTAATCCTTTGTTAATAATTGAAAAGAAAAAAGAATGAATTACTTTGAAATGGATTAAAATAACAAAATTAATTATAGTTTCATAACAATTTGATTCAGTTAATAATTTCATGACCAAACAATAAAGTAATGTTTTGGAATTTTTTAGATAAGGATTGATAATTTGTATGATTTGGACTACTGTTCTCATCTTGGATGTGTAACCTCCGACCTTCTTCGGGTGCATCTCATCGAACCCGTGGCACTACGGATAAAGGTGCTAAGTAATAATCAGTTCTAAGTGACAGTCTTGAAGATTCAATCCCTAGTACTGACGAATTACGTAATACCACCAGGTCATGGTTGATGGAACAAGAACAATCTACCCCCATGGAATAAATAAATAGTTTGATTCAAAATTCCATACCGATTCCCGAGTTCGACAGAAAGATTCCCGAGTTCCACAAGATACACTTAAAGAAGGTTGGAGGTTACATCGGCCAAAACGTTGTGAGAATAACATCTAAATAGTACAAGATACCCTAATAATAAAAATTTAAATATCAAAATCCTATTTAACAAAACGAAAACAGCAAAAGGACTAATGAAAAAGAAAATGGATCTTTTTAAGAAGCTCCCCGCCACTAGTGCTAAAGTTAGTCGGCTGCTAAGAATAACCCCGCTGCGAAGGGAGACAACTTTTCGGCTTGCTAAATTCTTTACGCGTTAACCCTTTTCACACGTGTTTGAGGGCACCTTTCCTTAAAGTTTTCTTTGCTCATGAATTTTCTAAGACTCACAACCCTGGTCCACGACAAGGAGTCTGCTGTAGTTCTTTTTTTGCAAAACCACGGAGTACTACATCAGCAGCGTCTCTGCAACAATGGCCATCAAATGGTTTTATCGAGCAATTGGTCCAGATGCCGTCAATATAACATCCCTTAATAATAAAACATTCTTATTTTGTTGATTTATGAAAAATTTAATTACAAAAAAAATAAAATCCATTTATACTAAAATCGTATATAATAAGTTATACATTCTTATTTTGTTAATTTTTTTAAGCAAAAGTGGCTGAAAAGTTGTCTCCCTTGAATAGCGGGCTTTATTTTTTGGCGGGGAGCTTCTTAAAAAGATCCAAGAAAATTTTAAATAGCGAAACAAAACACAAAGTAAAAAGGCCTCCAAACAATGTCAGGTAAGTAAAGCTAGTTTATATATAAAAAAGATAAGTGATTGTAAGAGTTAGGAGCACAGTGTGGAGTAGGTGCTAGTGTGATTGCAAGAGTTAGGGATGGATGGAGTAAGTTCAGGGAACATTACTAACCAGCAGAGCGTTACCATCGTCAAGCAAGAGAAGAGTCTATAAGACATGTGTAAGCAGTGCGATGATGTATGGAAGTGAAACGTTGCATGATATGAGAATGATATGATAGGTGTGTAATGTGAGTCTATGAGCTGAGAGTAAGATTAAATCTGGAAAGTATAGAGAGATGTGTGCAGAAGAGTAGACTTTGATGGTATGGCCACATTGAAATAATGGATGAGAGTTCTTGGGTTAGTAGATATAGAACAGTTGAGGTAGCAGAGTCAGTTAGCATGGAAAACGTGATAGAAAGTGATAAGGATGGACTTTAGAGAAAGAAAGATAAATGAAGACACTGCTAGAGATAGAAATGGCTTTGACATTTGAAAAGTATTTGAAGCATTTGGGTGTGACACTTGGCCGAGACTTAGACCTGCAAGATCATCCGCTAATAAATTTTGTGAGAATTGGTGGAATAATGTTGTGTCTGTTTCTTATCTTTGATTTTATCTTTTGTTTTTTTTCTGTTGGAGATGTTTCCATTGTATATCATGTGGTACTGGAACATTTTGCGATGGCAAGCATCGTC
Organism: Sepiola atlantica; assembly: GCA_963556195.1. Taxonomy (NCBI): domain Eukaryota; kingdom Metazoa; phylum Mollusca; class Cephalopoda; order Sepiida; family Sepiolidae; genus Sepiola; species Sepiola atlantica. The sequence goes on from OY744546.1 coordinate 436,632, forward strand.
GTTATTGTCGTCATCATCATCATCGTCGTCATCATCATCGGTTTAATGTCCATTTTGCATGCTGACGGACTCCGAAACTAACCTAGTTCTGGCCAGATTTTTCTCTCTTTTTCTCCCAAATTCATCCTAATCAGTTCCTCACATGTTTTCTATATATGCCCCTGCTACCTCAACTGTTCTACATCTACTAACCCAGGAACTCTCATCCATTCTTTCAATGTGGCCATACAATCGAAGTCTCTTGTTCTGCACACTGTCAAAGTGTAATCTTTTTCTGAGGTCATCAGATCTAAGCCTGTCTTTAAGACTCACATTACACATCCATTGTTTCATTCTCATATCATTTATGTCCATGCAACCCTCACTGGCCAGGTTTCACTTCCATACATCATCACATTGTGTACACATGCTTGATAGACTCTTACATTCGTCGACAGTGGTAATGCAGGAAGGTGACAGTGATTCAGAGGTTAACAACACGGACTTACTCTTCTGATTATACTTTATTTTTTCTGTCCTCAGTCAGTGAAGAAAAAATCCTTCTAGACTGCAGCAATTTTTATTTTTGTCCAAATCTGGAGTGCCCCTTTTTGAGGAGCTAGATTTTCGCCACATTAAAAACTGACCTTGTGTCTAAGTCTGTCCTCAATTTCAATATTTGCAGATTTTACAATATCTTTTCCTTTTTATTTTATTTTTATTTTATATACAAGCTAACTTGTTCTTTTCGTTTATATTTTGATTTCTTAAACAATTCCAATATATGTTTAATTTTCAATCTGATTTTTTATTGTATATATTCTACAAGAGAGTAGAAAGTGGACTTTGGGTTTACTTTTGGCAGCGTTGTAACTCTCGCTTTTCTTATTTTGTCTATTAGTCCTAACATTCCATGAGCGATGTTTCTGACAAAGGGGGAAGAATTGCTGTTTTCTGGGTCGGAATCTATCCATCTAACACTTATTGTTGGCTAGTTTTTGACCTTGAAGTGGTATTTTTTGTTTTTTTAGCTCCTTACATCAAGTGGCTTCATGCCTTGTCTGGAGCGATTTCCATAAAAAATATATATATATATAAATACATTGTTTTAGTTTTTTTGGTATTTTACTGATGTGTCACCACTTATCAAGGCACGGGGCCACTCGAGGATAAAGGTTAAATAGATCGTCAGTTGGACTATAATCGCCTCTACTCACCACACGAGATCAAAGTGTAGTATCTGTTCCGATGGATACTGCACCCCATAGACTGGTATTGTCTTGGCCTTCGGGGCTTGATTTACGCCGGTCTATGGGTCTGTCCTGTGCAGTTCTAGGAGGTCCACCCTCCCAGGCTTCGCCTCCCCTCTTTGGAGAGGAGTAAGTTTATTGCTTACTGCCTGAGGCGCCCCTACCGGGGAATGCCGACAGGGCTACCCAGGCAATTTTTAAACCCCACTTTCCCGACCCGACCTTGGGTCACATCTTACTTGTGGGAGTAAGATAAAAACTGGCCTTGTGCCTAACTTCTGGAGAGAAGTAAATCAATACTCACCACACGAGAGGATCGAAAACAAATGAGTGAGATGGTCAGAAGATTACCTAAAAGGAATTGATTATCCAAGCGGACAGTTCATCAAGTATTTGTTCACATTAGACTTGAAGACGACCATATTGTAGCTGGTTGGGAAGTGGATTCCAAAATGATTCAGTAGGCGAAAGTCGGCTGATGATTGTACCGCCTGAATAGCAGTTGAGAATATCTGTCGGATTGAGGTGTTATGTCTCCTGTCGTCCTATGGGGGTCCACCCTCCCAGGCCTTGTCTTCCCTCTTTGGGAAGGGGTTAGTTTATTGCAAATTGCCTGAGGCCCCCTTACTGGGGAATGCTGACGGGGCCACTCAAGCTATTTTTAGAGGCTAGCCTGGCTCTTCCGCTGGGTGCTGGCTTTTTCTCTCACCTTCCGGCAATGTGCCACGTCTTTCTGCAGTGGAAAGAAAGTAAATAAAGCAGACTCATGGTACCTTGTTCCACTGATGTGTAATTCTAGGAAAGAAACTTTGTTCATGGAAGTTTCGTTTGGTTTTTGGTAAGGGGAGAGAGAGAAAAGAAAGTTTTATACTGTGGTTGTAGCTAGACGAGTTCTGCTGTGAATAATGTTTTATAGTGGGGTACCAGTGATTGGAGCTCAGTCGAGCACCTACAATGAACATATCGATAGAGTAGAGAGAGACTAGGAACATCTCTTCTGTGAGAAAGAGGCTGTAGGGACAAGATGTTTTATCCCTTTTATTCAACATTCATGTTCTTATTTACTTGCCTCCCCACGAGGGCAAAGTTAGACACAAGGTCGGTTTTTAATGTGGAGGGAATCCATCTCCGCAAAAAGGTGCACTCTGGATTGGTACAAAAATAAAAATTTCCTCAGTCTAGAAGGAGTTCTCCTTCATTAACCAAGGAGAGAAAAGATAAAGTATAGTATCAGAAAAGATACTACACTTTAACGTTAGTTCTATTTAGAAAAGTAAAAAAAAAATTTAAAGAAAACGAAAAAAAAGTATTGTAAAGTCGGCAAATATTCAGAGTAGACGTAAAAATCCTCATCTAAAAAATTCAGAACCAAATTGTTAATACTGAAACCGATATTTCACAGTAAATAATTCACACCCATAAACTAGTAAATACAGTTCAATGTTACATCCAGCCCTCGTTGGGAGGCAGGCAAATAAGAAATAATCTTTTTCTTTTATTTTTATAAAGGTCAATGTCATGTCCTCAATCCTAGGAGGTCATCCTCCCAGCCTGGGTCAATTCTCTTTATGTGAGGTCACTGAGGGTCACCGAAAGGTCAGGTTGGAAGGGGAAAGATTTTGAAATGTTAAAAATATATCTCAGCTCTTTCCTAACGATTTTATTGTAATTGTTCACAATCAGGGTTGCAAGATTAGCTTTTTAAAAGTCAAGTTTGACTAAGTTGGCTTTCATTATTATTATTTTTTTTTTTTACTTAAATAATAATTTTTAATAGTTTATCTTTGATAGTCAAGATTCAGACGTTGCGGGATGACGTCATAATACAATACCGTAATAATCAGGTTATATTTTTACGGTATTGTTTAGTCATTACATTAATTGAATCAATACTGTTATAAAACTAGAACTAATTTGGTTAAGATGTTGTTTCAATGGCAGCCATCGTAAAGCTGAAAAGTTCAAGATTACCAAATAAAACAAATAATAATATGTATGTACGCTTAACACTAAAAAATATATGATAATGTGTATATATCAAAGTTATGTCTGACACAACGATGTGTGTCCGTGGGGAATTCGATTAGGATTTTGAAGTCTTTAAACTGTCTATTCAAAAGATTTCACTTTAGCTTTTTTCCTACGAATATTTACTCTGTTTTTGGCCCTTTTTTAATATTAAATTTGGTCTCAACCATTTATCATAGTTTGGCAACCCCGTTCACAATAATGACTTCTAGATAATACTAGCAAACATACTGACCATTGCAAGGGCCGGCTTAACTTGAAGGTGTTTCTTTTAAATAGTCCCAATTTATGGTGTGATTACCCCAATATTCATAAACTTTTATTTTGTTTTTACTAATGAGTCACCGCTTATCAAGGCCAAAAGCAACTCGAGGGTAATGTGATGGGTAAATGTTACTATTAAATTATTTAAAAGGAAATACAGTTGAGAAATTAGTCAAAAACCATTTATTTTGGTTAACCTACTCATTTGTGACATATTTGCGTAAAAAAGTTAAATATTTAATAGAAGATAAAATGGTGCAGATGAGGGCACATATGAAAAACGCAGTTACACCGGTGAAAATCGCAGTTCTATTTAAATTAACCGGAAAACTTTTTGAAATACTTATGTATTAAGCAAAAATAGGTTTGTACACCAAAAATTAGCAAAAACCATCGAGTAGAATTTTAATCAAAAATAAAAATCCGTTATATCGTTTTTTTAGGTTCCACCATTGATTCGAGCGAAAAAAAAAAACGAAATTCAGGGGCAGTCTATCATATTAACAAGTAATAAATCAATGACAGTCATCAAAATACGATGAAAATGATGTTTATTTTTAATTAAAATTCTACTTGATCATTTTTCCTACTTTTTGGTGAGGATACTTAATTATATAATATATATAATACTGTTTTTTTTATGGTATTGATACTTCAATACTCACTCCAGAAAAACATTCAACTCTCAGTCAGCGTGCCGCTATTCCGAATTCACAACAGCAAACTGTCTCCCCGGTCATAATTTTTTAAAAGTTAAAATCTTTTTCATGTAAAACTTTATAATTAAAACTTGCTGGTAAATATTTTTTTAATGAAAATTAAATATAAAGTAGAAATGGATTATTTTTTAATATATACGATCCGACAGCACTATGATTGGTAAAAAATTCATATTTCAATGTTTCGAAAAAACATCCCACCGGCTTATTTGATTATTTATTTTTCTAAAAGAAATTATTTAAAATAAAAATACAAACTTTTCCTTTCAGCAAGTTTTAATTATAAAGTTTTACATGACAAAGATTTTGACTTTATGATCAGAGAGACAGTCTATTGATTGCGGCTTGCTGTTGTATATTCAGAATAGACTCAGAGTCGAATATTTTTCTGGAGTGCCAAACATTTTAATTTAACTCACTTGTGTTGCTAAACAAATATTTTAATAACTCTTTCAATTGTTTTAAATAAATCAATTTTTATAACTCACTAAAAAACTTATTTTCGTTTGACCACTTTTCAATTCCAATTTTTATATTGACTACACGCCATGTTGATCTATGCCACTATGTCGGCTAAGTTACTACTTTAAAAAGTGTTTTTTCTTCCTATTTTATACGTAATACTAAATTGATGTTAACGCCAATAAGTCGAGCATGTCACAATCTTTAAAAAATGACAATTTTTTAGCATATCTCTTTTCTGATAGAATTATCACGTTTACCAAGAATTTATGTCGCCAATAGTAACGTTTGCACTTTTATTCATATAGATTGAGACTACTGAATACAAACAAAACTGTATAGTCCAATCGGTACTCCGTTACAAATGAGGCAATACTAATACCACCCTTACCTCCATAAGGAGGGGATAATACATGGGAAGTACAGAAGGAGGAGAAAAAAGAAGAAAAAACGTACAGAAAACAAAATGCCAAGTTCAGTTCAAGCCACATTTGTTCCGCGCACTTGACACGGAAGGGATAGTGGGAGACGTAAAGAGAGACGGTGGAATAGAATGATAATTAGAGAAAAAGGGGGTGAAAATCCCAGAGAGAGAGAGAAAGAGAAAGAGGGAGAGAGAGAGAGAGAGAGGGTGGTATTTACTTGCCCCCTCATGGAAGCAGAGTTAGACACTAAGTCGAGTTTTAGTGTTGGGAAAATCCAGCTCCCCCAGAAGAGGAACTCTGGTTTGGGGCAAAAATGAAAATTGCCTCAGTCTAAAAGGATTTCTCCTCCACTGACAAAGGACAGAACAGATAAAGTGTAGTATCAGAACAGATACTACACTTTGCTTTGAGTCAAAAGACTAAGGAGAAGAAGAAGACAGAAAGCTAACGAGATGGAGAGAGAAAGAGAGGGAGAGGGGGGACGCTAAAGAGAGAAAAGGAGAGAAAGCGAAAGAGATAGATAGACACTAGATATATAGAGAATACTAAAATCTAGACAGAGAGAGAGAAAGAAAGAGAAAGAGTGAGAGAGAGTGTGTGTGTGCGTGATATCTGAAGACATTTCGAATTTGTTTAGATCACACCTCTCCTCCCTCGACCTAATTCACTGTCAAAGTATGAAAATGTAGCCCCCCTCCACACACACACACATATCGCCGGATTCCCAACAACAACAACAACAACAACCTGTTTTAATAGAATCCTTCTTCCCCCTCTCTCACTTTTGTGGACTTTTTAACAAATAGAAAAGAAAGTTATACTTACTCCACGATACTTACTTGTCCCACAACTATGTAAAACGCCTTTAAAAAAACTAGTTTTCTCTTTCTTGTTGTAGTTTTTGTTTTATATCTTAAAAAATGTTTCTTTTTCGTCTATTGGATTTCTTAATTATTGGATCAATCGCTGCTTCCGTGACGTTAGCGGAAAACTCAGATGATGTAAGTAACAATTTAAAAAAATTTTTTTAATTGTATTATTTGTTTTATTCGGACTACTGTCCTCGTTTTGGTAATTCTAATCAAGACTAGCTATGTTTATTTATTTGATTTCAGCAAATATTCGATTGATGGTAACTTTAAAACAACAATTGAATGTGTATATTTATCAAAAGTTACGTGTAGGCGAGAAACACATAGACATGAAGTTATCTAATAATTTTATTAATACATGAATAACAATTAATGCAAGAATGATTGTCTGAATGATCAAATCAATCCTCATCTAAAAAATTCCGAAACCGATTTCGTTTAAAGTGAAAGGAAATACAGTGATTAATTTCTACATGTTAGAACAACGACGACGACCGAACCCCGAAAAGTTTTTAGCTGGTCGATATATACACACAACAAAATGTTTATGTTGATATTAATAAAACTATGATCACTTCTCGTGTGTATGTATCTCTTGTGTCAACTTGTGTTAGATATACATTGAATGGTTATCTTGAACTTTTAAGCTTTAAGATGGCTGCCATTGAAACAATATTTGGTAATCGTTCAGATTCGCGTCGGGGACAGATTCGTCGAAAAGGCGATTAAAAAGTGTATATTAGGCGATAATATTTTTTTCTTTTAAGATTATGACATGATGAACGTTTTGAAGTTAAAGTCAATTTAGTATTACGTAGTAATAGGAAAAAACATTTTAACACTTTTTGCGTCATAGGCGATATAAAAACGATCATGGCGTCATGAGCGATACAAAAGCTTGAACGGAAACTATGTGTAATGAAACGAAGTAAAGTCTTTTATTGAATCAAAACAATAAATTATTTAAAAAATGAAGACTTTAAAATGTTTTCATTGTTTTTTTTAAAAGAACTTGTATTGAGATAACAAAGATTTTTGGTTTGTAACATATTTTTAATTTAATTTTTTTATACTTCGTTTCAGCTAACGTACACCTTATTCCGCTTTTTAGCTAATAACATACTTCAGTTCAATCATGCCGCCATCTTGGAAGCCCGTCGATAGCATATTTACTAGCATATTTACTCATTTAAAAGTGCTTTTATTTACATTTCATTCGTAATACTAAATAGATTTTAACTCCAAATGGTTCATCGTGTCATGATCTTTAAAAAAACATTTTTATTGCCTATAAACAATGTTTTTATCGCAATCTATCCCCGACGCGAATCTCAACGTTTACCCAATATTTCTTAACCAGATTAGTTGTAGTTTTATAACAATGTGGTTCAATTATCTAATAGCTTCTTTCCTCGGACCGTTTGTATTTGGAATCCCCTCCCTGCTCCCTGTTTCCCTGACTGTATCAACATGCAAAAATGTAAATGTAATGTGAACAAACATCTCGCTGCACACCTCCCCACTTAGTGTACCTCCTATAACCCTGAGTCCTAATAACAGCCGTTCCTTACATGTAAGTAGCAATATGCCTAGTTTGGTGGGAACAAATAAATAATTTAATGACGAAATATTATTACGGTATTGTTTGGACATAAAATTATTTAGGAACGAACCGTAACCAAATTGTTATAAAACTAGAACTAATAATGTTGTTTCAATGGCAGCCGTCTTAAAGCTGAAAAGTTCAAGATAACCCATTTTATTATTATTATTATTATTATTATTATTATTATTATTATTAATCGAATATAAACACCCGAATATTTATAGATCAACCTTCATGGCTGCCCGTTAAAATCCGGTTATGAGTTACAACAGTTGAAGGGCGCCCCAAAAAATGAAACCCGGGTTCCTGAAACGGAAATTGAAAAAAAAAACAGAACAAAATAAACAAACAAAAAACACTTCCTGATTTATTTACATTGTATATATATTTTAGGTAAAATTTTACCTTTACACTCTATGCTACCACCCTCTTCCAATGAGATTTTACTTTTTTAAGGCGATTACATGTAAACAGCCTGAAAGACTTGACGGTAAAAAACAAAACAATTTAAAATTTAAAGTGGAGGATGAGTTCCACATATAATCTAACTTGTATCATCCATATGATCACCCACTTCCGGAACAAATAGCGTTTTCAAGGACATATAACCAATTTGTTTTTTAAAGGAGATGCATTTTGGTAAATTTGTAGATGAGCACTCTTAGTCACCCTTGGGGGGGGGGGAGCGCCCCCCCAAAAGAAAAAAATGAGATTTTACTTTTTTAAGACGATTACGTTTGAAAACTTTGAAAAACTTGAAAAAATGTATATATATATTATTTTAAAATTTAGAGTGCTGGATAAGTTTCGCATATAAATTTTATGTAAAATTATCACCCATTTCCGGGACAGTTCGCTATATATTACAAATTTTGTCTTTTTAATATTTATTTTTAAAATATTAATTAAATTATAAAATCAAACATTTTAATTAAAAATGGAATTGAAATACATTATAAATTTTCTTTTTTTTTTTCATTTTTATTTAAAAAATATTAATTAAGAAATAATAAAATCAATAAGTTTTTTTAAAACTGGAATTCAAATATATTACAAATTGGCGTCACCTGTGTACCGGCGTTGCACGAGAAAGTATGTTTACTCAAAAAGTTCTGGGTCCCAACATTGAACTATGGGAGTGATTCTATGATTTGGTTTTGCGGTGATTCATAATAGTCGCCAATTTGTTTGTTTTTTAATCAAGGAATACCGAGCCTCAACATTAAACAAAAACAGCAACATGTTACATTAAAGTTATAAAACCAATACCCCATTGTAAATTCTAAAATAGTTAAGATCTCCATTATTTTGTTAGTGATTTAGAATAGTTGTTGATTTATTTTTTTGTTTTTAAATCAAGAAATTCCGGGCCCCAACATCGAACTACATAAGTATAATTTGTTAAAGGAAAAGGTGAAAAAACATGTAAAATATGATTAAGAAGCGAATTACAGGTATTTTTTTTATATATTTATGTATTCTGGAATACTTCGTAAGTTAATAAAAAAACAGCAACATGTTAGGTTAAAGTTATATGCAAAACTAATGTAAATTGTACAATAATTGTGTGTTTATGTTTCCGAATTTTTTAGATGAGGATTGATAATTTGTATAATTAAGAATGCTCTCGTTCTGTTAGCCATGACTAGGCGAAGTCTTCAGTAATTTGTATCGCTCGCACCGAGGATTGAACCTTCAATCTTCAGATGACTATCACTTAGAATTTTACTTAGAACTATATCAAATGCGCCATGGGTCATATATTACTTATATTCATCCCCAAGAAGGCACATTGTCACTGAGACTGTGAATTAGGGGCTATACATACAGAGGCATACTAAGTGGGGAGTTGTACAGCTCGATGTTTGTTCACATTACATTTACATTTCTGCATGTTAATATAGTTAGGAAAACAGAGAGCAGGGAAATAATTCCAAAGTCTAGCAGTTTGAGGAAAGAAGCTATTAGAGTATCTGGGGACCTATACAGTGAAGGAGTGGGATTTTGCTGATTGCCAGGTCGATCAGAGGTATTTACGTCGAGGGGGCACCAGTGCAGCAGATTCATTGGAGCTCATTCCATTAAAGTACTGGGATGCAACATTGTCGTGATGGAACAGGGGCTGGAGCTTGGTAAATAGTACAGGACCTTGAATGGGATCGGATACCTGCCCCCCTCCCATACACACACACACTGAGCAACGCCAGGTAGGCATGCTAGTCTGGGTCATTTAGGCTAGGTGTTCCTTTTTATCTGTCGAGTTGAGGTATGGTTCTGTGCAGTTCTAGGAGGTCCATCCTCCCAGGCTTTACCGTCTCTCTTTAAAAAAGGAAATTAGTTTATTGCTGATCGCCTGAGGCGCCCTTACCGGAGAATGCCGACGGAAGTACTCTTCCTCTTGTGAGCTGGTTTTACAATCACCATGAAAAGGATAACATGAAAAAGATACAAGCTTATATCAGCTACTCTCTTTCATTCTCCATTTGTTCGGCTTACGCCATCCTCTTGTTTCCTTTTCTCTTCGTTAAAATGCCTTTTTTTCTGGTTTGAGTATTCAAAAATAATTTTTGATTTGTTTTCTTAATTTTTTTGGATTTCTTTTTTCTTTCAATTTTTACTTTTAAAATATCCCGAATTATGATTAAAGATTAACGTTATTCAGCAACTTAAACCCCCCTTTATTCATCCTACAATTAACCCTAAGTCCGGTTGGCAACGCCACCTCCCCTAAAAAAACTCCCATAACCCTACCACTAACCCTAAGTCCGGGTGCCCCAACCCCCCTCTCGGCACTTTTGAACTTTCTTGATTGGATCAATATCCTTTCGGTTGTTATCTGTGTTGTATTATCTCTTCTAACTGTTGTTTAGTCATTTTTGTACCTGATATTTTTTTAACTCATTTGTAGCCGATATTTTGGGGTTTTAGGATTTAGAAAGTAATTGTTTTATTTCTTTAACAACTTATTTAATGCAAAGTGATCATTTTTTTGCACAGAAGAGAACAATGTTTTTAAGTGTCTTTTATGTTTTGTTTTTTTAGATTAATAAGTTCTTGTTTGTTTTTTTTCAATTTTTTTGCATGAAAAACACTCGCTCTCTGAATTTAATCTCTCTGGTCTTGTATTTGCCTCCTACGTTCAAGCACAGCCTGAAACGATGCCCAAATGAACCCCAAGTGCACTAGTTTGTCCATGCGACAGAGACTTGTGGATGAGCTGAATTCACCCCCCCCCCCCCACCGCCACCTTACTCGGCATAGCCTCTACGAGCTTCGTTTGCAAAAAAAGATCCTTACCGGCATTTCATTGAGACCACAAATACAAGAATGATCTGCTTCAATTTTAATTTCGACCCCTTAAAAAGTGTACTTCTTATCGAAAAGTATGTTCGACGTACAGGCCATCTTCAGTGAAATATATGAAACGAAATTGATCCAGTCAACAAAGTTCAAAAATAGATTAAAACTTCTCCAGCAACGTAAAAAACAAACAACCATCTCTAAAAAAAACTCTTAACGAACAGAGAAAGAAAGAGTAACTTATACAAACTAGTTTTTTTTTGTTTTTGTTTTCTCATCTCATGTGCCCAAAAGCAGGTTTGCCGAGTAGAAGGCAACAAAGCCATTTTGACCCCCCCCCCCTCAAACACACACACACACACACACACACATTGTTCAGCTAAAGGACCGTCTGGTCGAAGGAGGGAGCAGTAGAATGTTTCGGGATGAACACTACTTGTCTGTTTGATAGATAAGAAAATAATGATGTTTTAGTGGTCCGACAAGAAACTATTTTAAAAACCGAAAATACTTGACATTTTGCCCCAGTTTAAAGAGTTCAATTGTAACATAGAGGCCAGTGGAATATCTCGCATATTTGGTTTCGTTGGCTTCGTCAGATATTGGATACAATTGACGACCAACCAATCGTCGTATTTCTTGCCCCGAGATAAATTCTGATAAATGTGTCCATGAGAATTCTATGCTGCCCCCCCCTCTCTTCCCCGAAGTAAAATGGGATTCTATGTTATTTGACGATTACATGTAAACACTCTGAAGAACTTGGTGGTAAAAAATAATTATTTCAGAATTTAGAGTGTGGGACCGGTTTCGCTTCTAAATTTTATGTAAAACTATCAACTATTTCCAAGCCAGAAGTTTCTGACCGAATAGCGTTACCTGAACTTATCTGTGATGGGTTTTCCATACCAAGTCAAGGATATGTCCTGAACAATCAGTCTGACAGAGTCGGGGCCATTTAGCTAGGTGGCCTTTTTTCTGTCTGGCTGAGGTACGATTCTGTTCAGTACTATTTTGAGAAGGGGTTAGTTTATTACTAATCGCCTTAGGCGTTCTCTAGCAGGGAATGCCGATGGGCTGCTCAGGTAGGCCAGAGTGCTCTTCCTCTTGGGCGCTGGCTTTTCAAGCACCACATTCCGACCTTGTGCCACATCTTCCCGTGGTGGAAGGGAGTTGAATACTAGCAGTTTAAGGGCATATAACCAAGCGCATGAAATCAAAACCTCGAACGCATGCGCATGTCAAAGATACACAATTTCTAAGAAATAGCCTGAAAAATTCGTCCGTATATAAAAAAATATTACATGAACTAACCACAAGTCCGAGTGGCAAAGATTTAACTAAAACCAGAAAACTTAATTTGGTTAAGATAATGGCGTTTCAATGGCAGGCATCTTAAAGCTGAAAAATTCAAGATAACCAAGCTATAATGTCGGATTTTTCGTGGGCGTTAACGAAAACCGCTCTAAACAACAGTCATGTTACCTAGGAGAATTATCACAAAAAAAGTTATAACAAGAGAGAAGGAATGGACGAGTACAAGATGTTCATAAAAGTTAAAACAAAGTTTTATTTACAAAAAAAAGGTAGCTTGGACTGCTTTTTTTCCAGAGCTGGAATAAATAAATTATTCCTAGATAACGTACAAAAAAAAATAAAAATCAAAAAATTACAACATCAGGATTTCTTAACATTAAAGTTATATACAACAAAAATAGACACAATCTTAAAAAGGGAGGCAGATAATAAAACCTTACTTTTCGTTCGCAAAATAAGTAATCCTTTTTTTTTTCACAAATAAAACACAATCTAAGACTATAAAGGCAGTATTCTTACAAAATCAATCAAATAGTCTCTTTTTTTTCTTTACACCAAAGTTCCAATCAAAAGTAATAAAATTGACAAATCGAGCTGAAGGCCGACATAATTTCCATGGTAAAAATAACCTCTTTTTTTTTTATTTTATCAAACGTCTGTCACAAAGTTCCTTTTTTTCTTTCCTTTTCTTTCCTTTTCTTCTATAATTTTCTTATAGCAAACCCAACGTAAGAAATACGTCACTAGAACAGTCCAAATTTCAGATAAACATAATACTTGATTTTTTCACAGTTTGTCCCAAATAGCTTCACACGCGATCATGTGAAGATCCAATTTTCAAAGTTATCTCTTTCAAATCGATCTGTGTTGCAAGGACGATCACACTTTACGATTCTTAATCTCTGATTTAGAATCTTCTTAACAGCAAAGTATTTCAGTTCCCGGGAGCTAAGCTCTTCAACATAGGCAATTTCGTGCCCGGAGATATTTTTATCTCGTTCAAATTCTCCATAATTCTTCATTCCAAGTCTCTGACCTGAAACATCTTCAAAGGGAAATATTCGTTGACCGAAGGAAGAATATTTCATACATAAAAGGCAATTCTTGCCAAGAGATACTCTATTTCTTAAATTTTTTCAAGTAGAAATTCTTCTCAAAATTTAACGTCCCAACTATGGACGGAGAAACAGTTTTAACAGGTGTCGACTCCGACGCCCAAGTCTGTTCTGGTTAAACTTCGCGCCGATATCAAATCGAGACAGAACTAATGCATCATTTCTAAAAATAGAAACCACGTGACACAAATGGTTTCAACCTAACCCAACTCCTACGCAAAATAATCCATGTGACCTTCAACCTGGCATGTAAGCAAAAACTGAAAGTCTTCACCCTCAAACGGTTTCAAACAAAGGGAAGCAACCCATGACTTACTAGAAAATATACCGAAATTTCCACAATAACTAATTTGGCCAAGATAATGTTCCCATTTACTTGCCTCCCCACGAGGGCAAAGTTAGACACAAGGTCGGTTTTTAATGTGGAGGTAATCCAGCTTCCCCATAAAAGAGCACTTTGGATGGAAACAAAAATCAAAATTGACTCAGTCTAGAAGGACTTCTATTTCACTGACCGAGGACAGAATAAACTAAGTCTAGCATCAGAACAGCTACTACACTTGGTTCATTGGTTGATAATGTTGTTTCAACCGTTTTTAATGACACATTTTTTTGTAAAAAAAAATTTTTTCATTTAAATTTTTTTTTTTACGAACAAGTCACCGCTTATCAAGGCTCAAAGGCCACTCAAGGAGAAGGGTAAATGAGTTTGTCGGGTGGATGGTGAGACAAGATCGTGAGGATTAGTAACGATGGTTGTAATTGGTCAGAATTTGATTATTTAAGTGAGCTGTTCAACAAGAATTTGTTTACATTGTACTTTAAAATGATCATGTTGTAGTCGGCTGGGAGCAGCCCCGTGGTATTATGTTCCACAAACAAGTAGTTCTTAGGAAAAAAAACATTGCTCGTTAGAGTGCCATTTAGTTTTAGGTAAACAGAGGAAGGAAGGGAAAATAATTTATAGTGGTTGTAGCTAGACGGATTCTTGTTGTGAATGTTTTACAGGGGGGGGGGGGCATAGATTGGAGCTCAGTCGAGGAGCTACCATGAAAATAACGATAAAGCAGAGAAAGACTAGCAACGTCTCTTATGTGCTAAATAATAAAATACTTTTCAGTTTTTGGCAAAGCTGAAAGATTGTTTTTCTTTTTCATTTTTTAAAAAGTCACATGAACAATTTTCGGCCTGGAAAGCCTCCACAAATCACTTACGTAAGTAGGATTGTCACGTTTCAAGTGGCGGATTCGGTTACTTTTCAAAGTGTGACGAATTTAACCTTATTCCGAATGAAACCCTAAAATATAAAGTAAATTTAATGAAGTTTGTGTCAGGACCGGCGGGACAGTTATAAAAGTGTGTGTGTGTGTGGGGGGGGGCTCTCCTAAAAAGTAGGGGGGCCCGGTTAAACACATGCATATATAACTTCATTATTGATGACCGTAAAGTGGGGGGGGGGGACCAAGTTAAAAAGGGGGGGGCTCAAGCCCCCCCCCCCCCGGTGCCGCCGTCCATGTGTGTTTACTTGCGATACGAGGCCATAAAGTTGGGAAAACGTGCTCCCCAAGGGGTGGGCACACTGATTGGGTACGAAAATAGCCAAGAACAGACCCTTTGGCATTCCTCAGTAGGGGGACTAGAGGTAATCGGCAATAAACTAACTCTTACTCCCGAAGGAGGTGGTAATGTATCTTATTTCGACACAGAAATGTCTGGTAGTTCAAGTCAGCCCATAAGTTGTCACAATGATTTTTTTTAACATTAACTTTAGGGGAGCTTAAAAATGTTGACCTGTACTATTTTAAAACAACTTATTACATTATAAAGGAGGAGGTAATGCGTATTAATTAACTAGCAGGGAAACCCAACATTGCTCGGGAATCAATGAGGGACGCTGTGTCCGTTTTCACTATGCCCATGACATCATATTACTTTCTTTTCTATTTTTACTGTCCACCGTTTCGCCCCCTAATATAAACAGACATTTTGAAAAACTCTCTGAATTAGTGTCTTACACGTATTTACACAATAATAGACACAATATATATATATATATATATATATATATATATATATATATATATATATATATATATATATATATATATATATATAAACTACATACACGTTGGTTTTTATTATAGAGCGGAGAGTAATATCATGAAAAACGACCGAAAATCTATTCAAAAGTAGACATAGTTATCATATGATTATATTGGAAAAGTAAAAATATGAAAACAATTTAAATTTAACTAGCAGGGTGACCCGACGTTGCTCGGGATGAAACAAGGATCACTACGATGTACTTTTTCACTATACTCATAGCACCTCACCCGAATCTATTTCTTTCTTTTTATTCCCCCTTTCTCTCGTTTCGCCCCCTAAAATAGTCAGAAGAAGCTGAAATGTTGGAAAATTGTCTTAATTAGTGTATTATGCATATGGTTTAAATTTCATTAGAATCGAATATACGTATTTGAAGTTATAAGGAGGTACAGCTATCTATTTCCCTTAGAGGTACACACAGAGAGTCGGCACATTAAGGGACACTTAGAAATTGGGGAGCACTTTCATTGTCTTTCCCTGAGAAATTTATACTGATGATTTAAATTTCATCAAAATAGGATATATTTGAAGATTAGCAATAAACTAATCACTTCTCAAAGAGAGAAGGTACAGCATGGGAGAGTGGACCTCCTAGGACTGAAAAGAACCATACCTCAGCCCGACAGCAACAAAGCCACTGTCAGACTGATTGTCGAAGACGTATCCTGGAATAGTACAAACAAATTCGGGCATGTTCACTGTCCCATTTAGTTTCCTATAAAGTGTCAACCTCGCAGTGTACGCGCATTGTTTGGTTGAAATGGTTTCTTTTTAAAGTAGGTAATTCACTTTGATGGACCAGAGGTGGGAGTGTGAAAAGGTCATTTTTGTGAGATTTATTTTTTAACTGTCAGGGGTGAGCGTGTCTAGGAAAGTGGAGGTGGGGGTGTTATTTTTTTTAATAGTCAATGGTGGTTTTTAACAGTCAGTGATTTTTTTCTTTCTTTGTACAATAACCGACCGCCCTACCTCTGAACTAAGGGTTTATTTCAGCATTACTCCTCTCTCTATTCGTGCCAGTGAGTAAAGGTTTTGCGAACAACAATAACCGCTTTAGTCTTGGCCGAAATAATCGTGTTCTCTGTCATCTCTGTAGTGTAGCTGATACCAAAATGTATTGCCCACCGCGGCCGCTGGTGACGCCCGTTCTCTTCACACGAAACGCCTCCACACTGTGTGATGTGTCTGTGGTGGAAGGGACGGTAGCCTTCTCAAAATGAGCGAAATCGTCACGAACTCGGGAACGTTTGCTGGTAAAGCAAATAATCAGGACAGTCGACTAATCCGTGTCGCCGTCTATGCAGATGAGTAATGTCACTAGCCAATGACGGCATGCGTAATACGCTTGTTCAGTAGTGTTGTCTTCTGCGTATAACATCCTGTTCGAGATTCCAAGATCGTGTTATTTTCGTCACTCGCGTCTGTGGTGCCTATTTATAGTTTCTGTCCGTTTAAAAAAAGATCTATAGGTCCCTGGTTCGTTCCTTATTCTGTATGTAGCATAACCATCGTAATTGCCTTTCTCTCCATCCTTCTCCCCTAATCTCCCTCTCCACTCCTTCTCAATCTCCTTTCTCCGTCCTCTTTCTCGCCACCTCCTCTCGTTGTTCCCCCATCTCTCCACCCCTTCTATCTCCATCACTCCTCTCTCTCCACCCCCCTCTCTCTATATATGCCTCTCTCTCTCTCTCAATCTATATCTCTCCTCTCCCCTTACCCTCTCTCTTATATATATATATATATATATATATATATATATATATATATATATATATATATATACACATTTTAGTTGCATTCCAATGACCAAAGAAAGATCAGTCCACAACCATAATTTTTATTTATTTTTAATTTCGGCGAATGCCTGTATTTTTTCATTTCGTCTCACAATCATAATTTTCCTTTCGTCTTACGCGCGTTTCACAACCCGTAAAGAAAATATATAGTAACAGACTGCTCATCAGAGAATTGCTCATTTAATAAAAACAAAGAACACTATTCCAAAACAGAAGGAAGAAAGATGTGAAAAGCTTGATAAAAGAACAGCAAGTCAAAAATACGAAAAACTCACATTAAAGATGAAATTCAGAGAAAATACCCCCTAAACATCGGACCAAAAATTTAGCTGATTCTCAAACCGCCATCTAAGACTCAAACTAGTAGAACGAGGATCGACCTGCTTTAATTCAAGACACAATACCGATGAAAACAAAAACTCTCAATAAAATTTTTAAATGCCGGTTGATAAAATATTGTTAGTTCTCAAGTTCGGTAACCTTCCAAACTAACCGTATTTTCGTATTCAGATCTAATTTTTTTTAATCATTATTATTCAACTTTAGAACTAACAATATTTATCAACCGACATTTTCAAATTTCTATTTCTTTCTGTCTCTATCTGACTCTGTCTGTCTGTCTGTCTGTCTGTCTTGCTGCCTGTCTGTCTGTCTGTCTGTCTGTCTGTCTGTCTGTCTCTCTCCCTCTCTCTCTCTCTCTCTCTCTCTCTCTCTCTATATATATATATATATATATATATATATATAGTCTAAAGAAGCTTTAAGTCATTTTAACAAAAAAAAAAAAAAAGAAGTAAAATGCAGTTTAAATTCCCAGAGAAACTAGCTAAATCCAAGATATTGCAGACTTAACATTCGTTGGAAAATTCATAAATAAATAAATAAAATATGAGTAAATAAAATTTAAAAAATGTGGGGGGGGGGGGTAACTATCTAACAGTGAAACAAAAACAGGAGACCTTAAGCGTCTAATATTAACACGGGGATCATCAGCTGTTTACCATGTAACTGTTTCGGAGATTTAAAAACAGGACAGTTATAATATTCATGGCTCTCCAATGGTACAGATTAAACTACCATTTCCCCATAATCAAGTGTCGAAATAATTCAGCTTGATATTTTACTAATATATACATAAATAAATAATAATAATAAAATAATAATAATATTAAGACTACCGTATTATATGGTAATTTGCATATCAAATAACATTAATTATAACAATAAAAAAATAAAAAATAAAAAATAAATATAATAATACTATCTAAACACTAAACCCAATAACCATTCTGCAATATGGTAGCTAGCAATAAAATTATATAAGAATTAAAGTTGCATTTAAAAAAATAAAAAATAAATAAAAAATAAAGCTTAGTACCTTTGGTACCAGAAAGGTAAGTATATATATATATATATATATATATATATATATATATATATATATGAAGCAATCCAACAAAAGATATAAGCGTCAACTAATATCTTATAATTAGTGAAACAGTTTCAATTTCACGTATTTGGACTGCTGTTTGTATCTTGGAGTAATGTCCTTCCTGATTATGCTTCTCAACTTGTATGACCTGGATGGACTGTATGGATTCAACAAAAGTATGTTTTTGGATTGATATGTTTGATGTTATGTATTTTTTGTATATTTGTGTATATAATTTTATATATTTTCAAAGCGTAATTTTATTGCCTGTAGTAGTATAACTGCGGTAATGGTCCTCTGAAGAGAAGAATTATCTTTGAAAACTCATGAGCTAAGGACTTAAGGATGCTTTGCATGAACTTTGAATTCTAATAAAATTTGATTGACACCTTATTTTATTACTTCATTTTATATTATAATATATATATATATATATATATATATATATATATATATATATATTTATATATATATATATATATATATATATATATATATATATATATAACGTAAAATATAATAACACGAAATTACATGATTGTCGATGTAATAATTTATTTCAACCTTGCGGTTTTATTCAAGCATCAAATTTGACAATTACATTTTTGAGACTGACAGAAAACTGAATTCACCCTCGACAATTCAAATACAACCAGAGAGAGTGGTGGTCGCAGCCAATCTGAACACCCATTACAGAGCGAGTAGGAATTAACATCTTATATTTAATTAAGGCAATCGAAAGGGATCTTATGGGTTTTTTTGTTTGTTTGTTTTTATTAAAATAATAACGTCTGTGTTAAACGCACATATTCGTTCTACATTTCCGACTTGGTGACATATATATATATATATATATATATATATATATATATATATATATATATATATATATATATATATATATATGTGTAGAGATATGTGTGTGTATATGTGGGGATGTATGCATATATAATTGTACTTTAAGATATTCGTTTATTCTGATTATTTACTTAAAATAAGATAGTAAATTTTTCGACTGATAATACACTAATCATTGAATTAAATTAAGTATAGTGTCTAATATTATCACTAGACAATATTAGATTGGAATTAGGCTATAATTATAGGCTTCCATAGATTATAAAACTAATGTAAGATGAATTTTGTGAAACTCAGAGTATTAAAATATTACATTTAGAATATAATCTTAAATAATTTTTAGTTTTCAAATAGATACTATCACTCGGATCTAGACAGAATGAAAGCACGACAAGTGTCAATCGGCCGATGACACGCTAACGTGTGTTAGTGTCTTATCTCTCTTCCTCCTTTCGGGCCGAAAACTGAATTTCGAGCTAGCCAAAAATTGTGTGTGTGTGATGTTAAGAATAGGTATATGTGTGCGTGTGTATGGAGGCGTATGAACGTTAAATGTCACCAAGTCGGAAATGTAGAAAGAATATGTGCGTTTAACACAGACGTTATTATTTTAATAAAAACAAAAAAAAACAAAACCATAAGATCCCTTTCGATTGCCTTAATTAAATATAAGATGTTAATTCCTACTCGCTCTGTAATGGGTGTTCAGATTGGCTGCGACCACCACTCTCTCTGGTTGTATTTGAATTGTCGAGGGTGAATTCAGTTTTCAGTCAGTCTCAAAAATGTAATTGTCAAATTTGATGCTTGAATAAAACCGCAAGGTTGAAATAAATTATTGCATCGACAATCATGTAATTTCGTGTTATTATATTTTACGTTATTCTTGCTCTGTTTACCACATTGAGCTCTCTTACCTGGATTTCTTCCTGGAATTATTCCATTATAACACAAATATATATATATATATATATATATATATATATATATATATATATATATATATATATATATTTCTGTCTTTGTCTCTATCTCTGTCTGTCTCTATCGACAAAGACTGTTTGAAATCAGAATAAATATTATCTAGTTTAAATGTATTTTTTTAATGAATAACATTTTTGCTTGTTTGATAGAAAATGTTATTTTGTTTTATAGAATAATAATTATTATATATTGTATATATATATTTTTTCAATGTTGATAATATACAAAAACGGTGTTTTGGGGAAAATGTGTCTTATTACATTGGGCGAGTAAGAATACATCTTAGTAAAATCTTTATCACCTTCCTCTAAATATGGCTAGAAAAAAATTGCTCAGTATATTTTTTAATCGATCAAAAGTAAATAATCAATCACGAGCACTTTGTTGTTTGTGTCCAAATTCTTGATCCTGTGACTTTTCAATCAAGTACTCATTTTGTTGCGAATAAAAAGTGTGATGAAACAAAAGGCATTGAAATTGCGAAATTCACCCAATAAATTTTATCTAAATTGAAAATCACATTAACCAAAATGATTACTATGGGATCAGATTGGAGATGTAGCATTGACTTTCGTTTCGTCTTTAATGTTCAAAGACTTTTTCAAGATGACTGATTTAAAGAAAATCATAGAAGTTCAAATGTTAAATACGTGGTGTAGTTATGATGTGAAAAGAATGATTTTTAAATTTATTTGCGAAAATACATGTTAAAATTCGAAATATGTGGTGCGTCTATGAAGCAGAATAACTTTTTTTTTTATATCGATGTAGTTTGAATTATGAATAGAGTTTAAATTATTTCACATTGGTCAATAAAGTTTGAATTATTTCACGTCAGTCAATATACTTTGAATTATTTTACGTCGGTCAATATAGTTGTAATTATTTCACGTCGGTCAATATAGTTGTAATTATTTCACGTCGGTCAATATAGTTTGAATTATTTCACGTCGGTCAATATAGTTGTAATTATTTCACGTCGGTCAATATAGTTGTAATTATTTCACGTCTGTCAATATAGTTGTAATTATTTCACGTCGGTCAATATAGTTGTAATTATTTCACGTCTGTCAATATAGTTTGAATTATTTCACGTCTGTCAATATAGTTTGAATTATTTCACGTCTGTCAATATAGTTGTAATTATCTCACGTCTGTCAATATAGTTTGAATTATTTCACGTCTGTCAATATAGTTTGAATTATTTCACGTCTGTCAATATAGTTTGAATTATTTCACGTTGGTCAATATACTTTGAATTATTTCACGTCTTTACGACTGTGAAAGCTACAGCATAAGATTCACCCGATTTTGCACGGTAATCAATGAGAACCCATGTGTTGTCTTCTTCCCATTTTCTTCTCCGAACAGAGCAGTTCTGCACCACTTTTTTATGCCTCATTATTAAGATTTAAATCAAGATGATGATATTATTATTATTATTATTATTATTATTATTATTATTATTATTATAATTATAATAATTATAATAATTATAATAATAATTATAATTATAATAATAATTATAATAATAATAATAATTATAATAATTATAATTATAATAATAATAAAAAAAAAAATTAAAAAAACCTACTGTCTAGAATTTCTATTACAATTTTTTGATCAAAGACCATTACATGATTTTGATTCTAGAAAATGTCTGAAATTTAAGGCTTACTTACGCTTAAGGGGACTTAAAAAGAAATTGAAAATGGATCCAATTTAATTCGAATGTAGAATATTTGAATTTTCAAATGGAAGGTTGTGCCCATAAATCTCTTTAACAAATTCCAAAGAAACTGAAATTTGGAGGATATTTATTAATTGATGTCTGATACCTATTGTTGATTTTTTACAAAAATAGGAGGTATCTGAATTTTCACAAAGAGCTTTCACCCTCTTTGCATGAAACTAAATTAAACTAATGACAGTCCACATTATCCACCCTTACTCCTCGCAATATGATCGGTTAATTACTTTAAGAGTCCATCTTCTCTATAAATATATACACACACCTAATCTTTATATAGATATAATATTTGAACATATCAAAAATATTTTTAATTATTCAAAGATGAAAATTCTCTGAATTTTTAAAAACTCTAAAAATCTAAAGTAGGTTACGCTTTACGTAACATTTTTATTTGGTGAACATTCTTAACAACCATATTGCATTTTAATTTTAAGACCCCTTTAATAGAATTTTCCTTCGCTTTTTTTTTGTATCTGAAAATCTTGTCTGACCAGTTTGACGGGCTTTATCTTTGTGCCTTGTAAATTTGACTGGCTTCTATCTTCTGTATTTCTGTGTTTGTGTATAAATTTAAAAAAATACAATTAAAAGAAAATGTTTTAGGCTTAACTGTTCCGTTAATTATGTTTCAGAAGTTTTCAGATGAGAATTAATAATTTGGACTACTGTTTTCATCTTGGATGTTATTTTTACAATATTTCGGCTGATATAACCTCTGACCTTCCTCAGGTGCGTCCTGTCGAACTTGGGAATCTTTCGGCATCTAAGGACTTCTACATTGAAGGAGGGGGGATTTTGCTTCTAGTCGGGTGGACCAGAGTAGAGTTTTCCCTATTATTTTCTCTGTTAGAACTAATACTCTCGTTACAACATAAGTTGTTTACTCAAAATTTTGTTGTTTACCGACATGCTACTGTCCTTGAGGCATCACTCCCTCCCTGATAGACGAAATCGGATATCTCTGCAAGTGGATGCGTTTAATAGATCTTGTTTGTCTAGTTTTTTTTAATTCTGTTTTTTTTTGTTTATCTCTCTCTCTCTCTCTATATATATATATATATATATATATATATATATATATATATATACAGGGTGGGCAAAAATAAGGGTCCTATTTTTAAAAATTCATAACTTTTTTATTTATTGATTTAAAAAAAAAAATTTTTTAGAATAAGTAAAGGACCCCTTCCGAAGCAAGCATGAGCCGTATTAGCCCTAAGGAACGTACCCTCATTTAGAAAACATTATTTTTGCTTAAAAAACTCAAAACAGTGTAAAAAAAAAATACTTTAGTGTTTGTAAGTTTTAAGAAGTGTTTTTCGGCTAAAATTTGTTTTGTTTATTTCAAAAAATCTCGGAAGGGTCAGTCTACACACACATAAAGTTTGGTGAGTTTAACTTTTATTTTGTGGAAGTTATTCAAATTCAAGTTATTCAAATTTAAAGATAGGACCCTTATTTTGGCCCACCCTGTATATATATAAGATCAATGTCTGTGTTGTCTATATAGAAAGATAGTTTAGAGAATCTACATAAAAACTAAAAGTGTATTCTGATGTAAAATTTTCCTGGGAAGACAATGGAAGCGATCCCGAATCTCTAAGTGTGCTCTTAAAGGGTCTATATGGATAGAATCTCTTTTTAAACTTCAAGTATATCTTATTTTGATAAAATTTAAATCATATGTATAAAATTATCAGAGGAAGACAATGAAAGTAGTTTTGAATATCTACATGCCCCTCAATGTGCCGAATCTCTATATGCCCTCTCTAAGAACCCGCTTAAAACTTCAAATACCTATATTCGATTTTAATGAAATTTAAACCATATGTATAAAGAGACTAAGTTTTACATATTAGGGGGCGAAACGAAGGGGGGGGGGGGAAGCAGTAAAAAAGAAACGAAAGTAATATGGTGTTATGAGCATAGTAAAAAAAGGACATCGTAGTGTTCCTTATTAAACCTCGAGCAACGTTTGGTCCTCTTATTAGTTTGTTTATAAATAACTAGCAGGGAGACCCGATATTGTTCGGGGTTAAACGAGGATCACTACGATGTACTTTTCCACTATACTCATATCACCAAACCGTTAAATCATCTTAAGCCGGTGTTAGTCTTGGTGTCTTTAAAAATATCTCTTTACTGTTGAGTGTTTTTTAATTATTATTATAACGGCTAGTAATTTACAACTTAAAAAAGAGCGTCTATAATATTGAGATGTTACATGAGAGCGTGATTACGTCCTAAGAGCGTGCAGGATTCAAAAGTTTGATTGCTTAACCGCTAATAATTTGATTACGTTCTAAGCGCGTTCAAGATTCAAACGTATAATTGCTTAATTGCTAAGAATTTGGTAATGTTAGACACTTTAAAATGGTGTGACTAGTTTCGTAATTCACATTATTGATTGTGAGATTTTTAATCTTTTGATGTTGGTATCGTAGTGTATTATTAGTATTGTTAACTAGTATATGTCTATATTGAGAAGGAACAGTCATGTTTTTTTTGTTTTTTTTATTAATATACACAATATATATTTACACAATAATAGACACAATATATATATATATATATGTGTGTGTGTGTGTGTGTGTGTGTGTGTGTGTATGTGTGTGTGTGATTTTTTGAAGGCTTACCAAAGCATTCCATTCAGGAGCCCAATCATCACCACAAAAGATCTTTTCATTCGAAGATTATTTATTTATCATTTTCAAATTAAAGAGTTTTTTCCCTACACGTGTTTCACTACCAAACAGGTCCTTGCTTGGCAGATCATCAGGGAAATTAAGTACCTGGAATAAGATTTACAACAACCGACAATACACAATGTGGTGTTGCTTTAATTGGGGTCACTTAAGAAGAGAAGAAAAGAATAAAAGGATAAAAAAGGAAAAAATAGAAAATGTCTTGGAAAAATATCTCACAAGATTTCCGCAGCTTCTAATCAAAACAGCAAAACATTAGTCCCAAACCAGTATCATCGAGCTTGTTTTTTATTGGCATAATCCCGGTCGTCACTGAATAATCTATCTTCTAAGTGAAAAATCCAAATCTCTCTCTCTGTCTCTCTCTGTCTCTCTCTTTCTCTATCTCTCTCTCTCTCTCTCTCTCTCTCTCTATATATATATATATATATATATATATATATATATATATATAACTACATACACGTTGGTTTTTATTATAGAGTGGAGGGCAATACCATGAAAAACTACCGAAAAGCTATTCAAAAGTAGACATAGTTATCATATGATTAGATTGGAGAAGTAAAAATTGATTTAATTTAAATTTAACTAGCAGGGTGACCCGACGTTGCTCGGGATTAAACGAAGATCACTAGGGTGTACTTTTTCACTATACTCATAGCACCTCACCAAAATCTATTTTTTTGTTTTTACAGCCTCTTCCCCCCCGTTTCACCCCCTAAAACAGTTAGAAGAAGCTGAAATGGCTTAATTACTGTCTTATGCATATGGTTTAAATTTCATTAAAATCGGATATTCGTATTTGAAATTTTAAGGGGGTTGTGTTCCCATAGGTCACTTACAGGTGCAGTGCACATAGATTTGGGACCACTTCCATTGTCTTCCCCGGAAAATTTTATACATATGAGATGAATTTCATCAAAATAGGAAATATTTGAAGGAGATTCGGCCCCCATGGCCCCCTTAGGTGTGTACTTAGAGATTCGAGAACACCTCCATTGTCCTCCCTGGTAAATTTTACATAAGAATACACTTTTAGATTTTATGCAGATTCTCTAATATTTCTTTCTATAGGGAACATATAAACATTACACATACACACACACACGTTGAGTTTTATATAGTAGAAATATGATGCAAAACAACTTATTTATTTATTTATTTTTTGTTTCCTCCGGAATAGGTGGGATATTAACATTTCAGACAATGTAAATACAACACGGCTAAACACGTTCCTTTCGGACACTTCTTTTGAAGTACACACTTGAACATTTTTGTATCATTTTTGACACTTGTTTATTTTTGTTGTTGTTGTTTTTGTTATCAGGTCGATGGTTGTTTTTGTTTTATTTGCTACGTCCTGTGAAATGGTATTAACATGCTACGTCATGTTAAGTGGTGTCATTGTTACATAATATATTTTGTGTGTGTGTGTGTGTGATCATCGTATTCAATTTAAAGTCCGTTTTACATGCTGTCATGTGTTGGACAGCTTTTAGAAATTGATTTCCAAAGGAAACTATCTCTGGCCAGCTCTTTATTTATACCTTTTTCTCTCAAGTCCATTTTTATCACTTCCGCCCACGTTTTCCTGTGAACTGAACCTGCTACCTCAACCATTATACATCTACCAACCCAATAACTCTGATTCATTCTTTCAACATGTCTTCTGTTCTGCACACATCTCACTTTGATCTTCCTCTGAGGTCATCAGATCTAAGCCTGTCGTATCATTCTCATATGATTTCTCTCCATGTTATGCATGCCCTCAACCCTCACTTGTGAGATTTCACTTCCATACATCATCACACTGTATACACATGGCTGATAGACTCTTCTATTGGTTAGTAATGACAGAAGTTCCCTGAACTTATTCCATCCACTCCTAACTCTTGTAATCACACCAGCACCAGCTCCTTCCTGTGCTCCAATGTTATCACCAAGGTAGCAAAACTTCTGGTTACCTTAATTGGTCTGTTAATTGAATAATAAGAAGGCACTTTTATCATGTTGATGTGTTTCTAAAAAAGCCGGTACTTTTCAGGAATAGGTATCTAAGAAAATGTCAGTACTTACGTCATCAATTCCTAGTTTCACCGGAGACTTCCGAGACTGGTGAACGTTAACGAACTTAACCAAACAAACCGAATTTATTATTATTATTATTAATTTTGTTGTTTCTTTTTTGCAATGAAATTATTTAACGAAAGAAATTGTTGATTTTATGTTGTATTTAAATGTATTATGTAATGTTGTTTTGGTACTTCTACACAATACGAACCGAACTGTTTTTCTTTATCCTAAACCTAAACTAACCCTAACCTAACCCTAATCTAACCCTAAACTAACCCTAACCTAATCCTTTTAGTAGAGGTAAATAAAAAGGTATCCAAAAAATTCCAAATGAAAAGGGACAAAAAACTTGATCATTCTAATTGCTTGAAAAATAGTCGTCTGGCTAGTAACAGTGCCTTTTTTATTTGTATATTTCAGTAAAAGTCGGAACTTGATTCGTCTTTCTCCATTCGTAGTTAGAACTGCTTATGTCACACCTGATAATCTATTCGTAAAAAGCACCAAAAAGCCTCCTACTTCTGTCATAAAACCTAGGTATGTTTATATATTTCTATGTAGAGTTTCCACTCCATAACTAATAAACTAATCATTATGCATTTTGGAACACAGTTGCTAGGTGTAAGGGGTCCAAATGTGAGCTATATTTTGTTTAATTTAGTATTCTGCAAAGGGGGTGGAAGCCTCTTATTCCTGTCATAAAAATGGTAAAAATCTTGATTCAATCTATATACTGTTAAAAAGTAATGGTGTTTTTTCTTTTCGTATGTAAATAGAAACATGTAATTAGTTGAAAGGAATAGGCTGAGTCCACATTACTAAGGCAGTAGTTTTTATGATGTGTTTTATTTTAGATCGAGTTTTTAGGTACTGTTGACAAGTTTTGTTACAAGAATAGTTTTAGATTATTCGGACTACTACCTTTGTCTTTGTTGTTGTATTCACAACGTTTTGGCTGATGTAACCTCCGACCTTCTTATGGTGCATTTTTTGTTCGAGCTTAGGGATCTTTATTTCGAAAACGTACAAAATTTCGAACTGAACCTACGGAGGTAGATTGTTCTCATTCCGTCAGTCATGATCGGGTAGTCGTGTTTATTTATGTTATTCTTAGTTCTTATCGACTGTAATAAGGATTGAACCTTCAACCTCCAGAAGACAATCACTTAGAACTGATTGTAAATCAACGCTTTTAACAGTTATGCCATGGGTCAATTTGGATCATTCTAGTATGAATTTAGGAAGCTTTAAACATATTCTTGTTTTACAAAACAGTTCAATCCTGAACAAAGGCAGTATGACGATTTAACATTTAATCGGAAGAATGTAGAATGGAGTACGAACAATGTACACACAGGGCACCAATATAGGGCTAGATTCAAAATTTCATGAAGAAGGCCCGAGGACAAACGGGTCGAACTCTTATGATAACAAAAATGAGGATACCTGTCTGAAACTTGGAAATTCATCTAAAAAATACAGACAAATATTACACATATTATTATACAAATACAATCCAAAACATTTTTTAATATATATATATATATATATATATATATATATATATATATATATATATATATATATATATTCCATGAAAAATGCCAGTATACTGAAATCATATGCTCTTAATAGGGTTAAGATGAAAATTCATATACACTAAATGTACAAAAGCAAGGAAATTCCCAACTTTTATTGTCATTAAGGGTATGCGAGCACAACAGGGCTATGTATTTTACTGGTAGGAATTTTTCTTCAGCGCACCTCACACACTTCATCCACTCATGCATAGAGATTTATACTGTAGTGATGTGATAATGAAATGGTTTGGTTGATATGTAGTCATACCCTTAATGACAATAAAAGTGTAAAAATTTGGGAATTTCCTTGTTTTTGTACATTTAGTGTATATGAATTTTCATCTTAACCCTATTAAGGGCATATGGTTTCAGTATACTGGCATTTTTCATGGAATTTCACTACTTTTGTAAAGGCTATGCCTCAATACAATGCCTTCTCATAACTGATATAGTTGGTAGTTTGACTAATCAAGGTATATGGTAAACTGAAATTAAAATGCCATCAACTAGACACTAGAACCTCTATCTTTGCAAAAAATCAGCTGAATCCATCAAATGGTCGATAAGATATAGAATAAAGTGTATGAATACTGGTCATTTTTAAAGCTTTTTGGAATTTTCTGGAAAACTAAGGTATATGGTAAACTGAAATTAAAATGCCATTAACTAGACCCTAGAACCTCTATTTCTGCCAAAAATCAGCTGAATCCATCAAATAGTTGATGAGATACAGGATGGCACATACGTACGTACGTACACACGGATAACATGATTTCACGATTGACCTTTCTGGATCTCTGGGTTGCCTTGACTCATGATGCTGAAATTCTACACTTATAGAATCTATCAAATTTTGTGCAAAGTTTTAACTAATTTGGTTTATTGGTTTTTGAGTTATGATTGATCAAAGAAATGAGATTTCCAGCATAGACCATCTGTGAAGTCTATTAAGGGATAGAGCGCTCTTGCGCCTCCCTTGAGATATATATCAAATCGTGCGACTGGCATGAATGGTTATCTCTACACTGATAATTCCGCAAGGATGAAACGTATACATATCTAGATAATATTTAAATAATTATTAAAATAATTACTTGTTACCCCTTCTCACCTGGGCCCTTTAATGAGTAAATAAAAGAAACCGTCAAAAGCTATGATGCATGTTCCTTCCTGTCGAACACTGTTATGACGGCTAACTATAGCTGTCCGCCTTCTTGACATATATATATATGGTTTATTTCTCATCTGGTTGGTATTCATTTACGGTAGCCTCATTAATTAGTGGACTCAGAATTGGAGTTAATTGTGACTCTTGTTCTGGGGTTCGGATCGTGCGACTGGCATGAATTGTTACTTCTACAATGATGATTCCACAAGAATGAAACATATACGCATGTAGATAACATTTAAATAATTATTAAAATTTTATGTGGATACATGAAATAGTAATATATATATATATATATATATATATATATATATATATATAGTAATCTAGGTAAAGTAAAGAATTTCAACCGGGCTTATAAAAAGTGCCCACTATCAGATAGAGCTTTTATATATATATGATTATTTTTATTTATACAGACATGTACAAAATCTGCGACAATGGCATGTCGATGTTATCGATCACCATCTGTTAGAAACTGAGATCTCATCAGGCAAAATGAAAATCCAATCCTTACCTCAGATCATATTTGGAAAGAATACATCGACATGCCAGTGTCGCAGATTTTGTACATGTCTGTATAAATAAAAATAATCATATATATAAAATTAATTCCTCAAACAGAACAGTTTTGCACCATTTTTATGTTCCCTTACATAATCAAGATATATTGCTACTAAAACTTATAACAAGAAGCATCATCATCATCATCATCATCATCTTGAGTTTAATCAAGTACACAGTGTAATGATGTATGGAAGTGAAACTTGGCCAGCGAGGGTTGAGGACATGCGTTGCATGGAGAGAAATGATATGAAAATGGTACAATGGATGTGTAATGCGAGTCTTACAGACAGGTTTAGATCTGATGAACTCAGAGGAAGATTAACTATCGACAGTATAGTGAGAGGTGTGCGGAACAGGAGACTTTGTTGGTATGGCCACATTGTAAGAATGGATGGGAGTTCTTGAGTTAGTAGATGTAGGACAGTTGAGGTAGCAGGGCTAGTTCATGGAAGGAAGTGTTAAGGATGAATTCGAGAGAAAGAGGTATAAATAAAGAGCTGGCCAGAGATAGGTTCGTTTGGAAGTCAATTTCTAAAAGTCGTCCAACACATGTCACTATATAAAACTGACGTTAAACCGATGATGATGATCATGATGATGATGATAGCACCGCAATTTTAAGGAGGAACCATTTTGTGAGCTGACCTTTAGAATTCCCTCTCTGCGTCCCTGACTGTACCCACATGCAGAAATTTAAATGTAATGTGAACAAACTTGTTGCTGCACAGTTCCACACTTAGGATGCCTCGTCTCAGTGGCAATATGCCTTGTTCGGGGTAAATAAAAGTTAAAAAGAAAAAAAATGTGCAACTAAGTGAATAAAACAGTCGAGCAAATAACCGAACAGACATTTACGAATGAGCTACTCTGATTTATTGCATCAAATTTCGCACCAGAGTCAAGATAAAGTTTGGTATGTGTGTATATGTGTATATATTTGTATGCGAGATATTTCAAAACTGAATGGGAACCGTGTAATTGTTTCAAACAAGACCAGATTCTTCAGATATCTCCTTCAGTCGGCGTGTTTAGTGACAAAAACGTCATTGACAAACGGACATGCTATTTTGAACTAGCTTGACAGAAGGGGCGCGTAGAACTAAAGAAAGAACGACAAATATTTGAGTCGCAGAAGAGAAGAAAACAGTGACTTAACAGATTATGGCTACGTCTAGTTTTTTGTTTTTTTTACTTATGGCGTACGATCATTTCCAAAACAATTTGGAAATACTTTATTTTATTTTATTATATATTTTTTTAAAGTTGGCCCAAAACATCTCTTCATCAGCGCCTATAGCAACACGTCTTACAGAAAATTTAAAAACTTAGTTCTAGAGAAACATCCGCTGACAGAAAGAATCACAGGTGGATATGTTAGTAGCATAGGAGAGAAAAAAAAACACAATGATACTTATCACCGGTACATATAAAAAATATAACACACAATTTTCCAAAGATCTTACCTTTTTAAAAGGAGATTTGAGAATTAAATATAATAAAACAAAATAAAATAAAATAAAAATAAATAACAAAATAAAAAAGTAAAAAAAGTAAAAAAAAATAGACGTAGCCATAACCTGTTATGTCACTGTTTTCTTCTCATGTGTCGAAAAGAGAGTTTAGAACAAAATCTAATTTTTAAATAAAGAAAATCTTACAAATAGTTTCAGTACATTAAAAGTGTACAGGTTGGTAGATAATTAAATTCTGCTGCATTTGTTGTTGTTTTTTGTTTACGATTGTGCTAAGTTTAGGGTTAAGGTTTTACCAAATATTCAATTAATAGTAAATAAATAAAAATAAATAAATGTGTAAATCACGTAGTCGCGAGAAAAACACACACACACACACACACTTAAAGTTGTCTTATAATTTTATTGATATAGAGATATGCATACTTATACCCCCCCCCCCCTAAAAAAAAGGAAGAA
Source organism: Sepiola atlantica (assembly GCA_963556195.1). Lineage (NCBI taxonomy): Eukaryota > Metazoa > Mollusca > Cephalopoda > Sepiida > Sepiolidae > Sepiola > Sepiola atlantica. The sequence continues at coordinate 468,922 of OY744546.1, forward strand.
ACCCTCTTGATTTGAAGAGGAAATGAGTTTAGTAAGTACAATCTGTCTATTGTTTTCCATCAAGTGAGTTGTACATAGAAAAAAACTTAAAACACATCCTGGTATTGAACGTATTCTCAGCTGAAGGGTTGCTTGCATGTTTTGAACATATCCGCATCAGTGTCATCCTCCACTCTATAATAAAGAAACGCTGTGTATTGTTTTATATCTAGTACTAATGGAGATTTGGTATCTGTCTGTCTGAATCCAAAACTATACTATTACTTCTATTAACAATGGAGATTTTGTATCTGTCTGTCGTAACCCAAAACTATACTATTACTTCTAACAATGGAGATTTGGCATCTGTCTGTCTGAAGCCCAAACTATACTATTACTTCTATTAACAATGGAGATTTTGTATCTGTCTGTCTGAAGCAAAACTATGCTATTACTTCTATTTTTTCTCGCAAGAGGCCTAAAGGCGATTCTGCTGGCCTTGTACCAAGTTTCTAAATGAATGACTATTTAAACTTCACCAAATAAACCTGTTACTTGTTGCCAACTCCGAGTTTTTGATTTTATTTGAAAGAAACTCCTTTTGTTGCTGACATAGTGGATGCTACAGCCAGTGTCGAATTGAAGTATTACTGGATGATCATGACCAGTGAACAGTAGACAGGCATCCATATACATCTTTTATCCAGTACCTCCACGTCATCGGCAGAATCAGCTCGTTGAATTTCTGTAGTCGTAGTGGTGATGTGACAGCCGAAATTTTTGTCTTCTTTTCTCTCTGTCGTTGACTTCCTCTCAATAACAGCTGTTATGAAACGTTATTAATAAAGAAACATCGACAAATAAAGTTGGATGTAGAAAATCTCTTTGGTGTTTATTTATTCATTGCATCGATGTATACGCATCAAACAACCCCACATCTCCTCTGCCTGGTGGTTCAGTCGACAGTGATCGATCTTCACCACTTCCTGTCTGTGCGATGTCATTGCTAAAAGAGACCGATCCCATCTCTCCATCACTGCTTCCTGTACCTATTACGTCCCTAACTAATCCAATCTTTACACAACTGCATTTAAATATTATTAAAATTTTGTGGCTTTGAACAGCTAAAAGTCGTTGGTTTCATGACGTTTAAAAAAAACAAAAAAAAACAAATAGCAACAATAACAACAACAACGTGGTGACGTGTTTGAAATCTTCGCTCCACTTTGAAAACAAGAAAGTAAATATCTACCGGAGACTTCTCCCCTTACAGTCTTTTTTATAAATGTAAGTGGTTTGGCTTCAGGCTAGTGACCTGCTACGAAAACAGTCAAAAGAATGTCAAATTCAAATTCTTATGAATGTGATGAATCACTTTGACTGCCTCATATCTCTCAGGACATGGGAGTGCCTAAGTCTAAGTCTAATGTATGTATATGCATACAAGACCAAATCCCCTCCATAATGGGAGAGGCAGAAGCTATCCCCCATTTGTGGCATAACTGAGGTGTACTTCAATCTCCACAGTGTGTTCACTTCGTCAGCTGGTTGAATTTCTGTAATCGCAGTGATGATGTGGCAGCCGAAGTTTCCATTCTTTTTCTCAACAAAAGCTTTCGTAAACCTTATTAATCAAGAAACATTACAAATGCGTTTGGGCTTTAAACTCTCTTTAGGCTTTTATTCTTTCTTCAAAGTATACCTATATGCACATAAAACATCCGCCCACCTCTTTACCCATGGGAGGGGCCGGCGATGAAGCAGCTATCCAAAAAAACCAACTGCTTTCTCTGTTCATTCACCTCGTCAGACGAGCAGCTTCCTGTTTGTGTGAAGTCACTACCGTGATATATAGCTCTTACAAATTCCACTTGGAAAATTATAAATTATAACCTTATGTGGAAATTTACCGTACTAACTCTATATTTAAAAACCTGTATCTTAATTTTATTATACTGAGAAATCTGTGATACCAGCACTTCTTCCTCTCCATGAAATCATCCGTCTACTCACGGCGTTGATATGATCGGATCAGATAAATGCAGAAACAAATGATGTTTAATGTTCCTATGTTTAATTGATTCATCATTATTTTTAATTTCTTTTTCTTTTTGTTCTTTCAGAGTGCAAAATCTCATTATTATCCTGTTATATGTAAGTATCTTTTTAAAAATTGATTTTATGGAAATCGCTCCAGACAAGACATGAAGCCACTTGATGTAAGGAGCTAACAAGAATGAAAGATAATTATTGCGAAGACCAGAGATGCTTATTGGCCTTAGTCTTGAAAAGACCAAGGCTATAGGTAGCAGGAAAACAGTCAGCAGGAAGAACATTCCACAAGCCTGCAGTTCTTGGAAATAAGCTATTGGAATAGGAAGCTGTATTATAATGAGGTATCAAAACAGCGAATTGATGGAGACTACTAGACCAATGAGTGAAACGATCTGAAACAAAGGAAGCAAGGAATAGATAAGACAAATCTAAAGAACACATGTCATAATAGTATTTATAGAAAAGACTGAGACTAGCAACATCACGTATGTGAGAGAGAGGGTGCAAAGAAGTAGAAAGTGTGGGGCCAATCAAATTATAATTTCATATGTAAGTGTACACATTTTAATGTGCGACATGGCCAATGAGGGTGATTGATTGGTGGAAGTTTTTGGATTATTTAGCTTACTATTCTCATGTAGGATTTTATTTTCACAACGATTTGGCTGATGTAACCTCTGACCTTCTTATTGAACTCGGGAATCTGTACAGAATTTTTAACGAAACCGTTTATTGAATCTATGGAAGAAGCTTGCCCTCGTTCCATCAGCCATGACCGGGTAGAAGTCTTAAGTAGTTTGTAATTGCATTGTGAATACCCGCAAAGGCCCTGTGGCACAACAGTTAAAGTTTTCTGGAGGTTGAAGATTCAATCCTCAGTACAAGCGATACTAAGAATGCAATTAAGATTTTTACCTTGTCATGACTGATGGAACGAAAGCAAGCTATCCCTGTAGATAAATTTAAAGGGTTCCACTCAAAAAATTCCGTACAGATTCCCAAGTTTGACATAAAGATTCTGGAGTTTGAGAAGGTGCACCTGAAAAAGGTCAGAGGTTATATCGGCCAAAACATTGTGAGAATAACATCTGCTTAACCTATTGGCTAGGAGCAAAATGTAATATCTCTTCTGATACTACACTTCATCTTTTCTGTCTTCGGTCAGTGAAGAAGAAATCCTTCTAGACTGAGGCAATTAAAATTTTTGTTCCAATCCGAAGTGCCTCATTTTGGGGACCTGATTTTTCTCCATTTTGAAAACCGACTTTGTGTCTAACTCTGCCCTCGTGGGGAGGCAAGTAAATAGGAACATCCAAGATGAGAACAGCCGTCCAAATAATACAAATAATACAAATTATCAATCCTCATCTAAAAAAATTCTGAAACATTGGAAGTTTTTGACAATGACTGACTCTGCTACATTTTGCAATGCTGGCAGGTTGACCATGTCTCAACTGCTGTTCTCCGCTAACACCTCAATCTAAAGTCTCTGCTCTCTGTCTTGTTACAGTGACATCTTCAATGGTTTGGGAATGGAGGTGATCAGCATGAGAGAGGATTAATCCTCCTTACTTCTCTACCTGGATGGTTCAAGCGTATCAGTGAACAGCAATCATCAAAGAAAGACTTGGCCGAGCACTCAGGTCCACAGGTGATTGGCCTTCAATGAAGGAATTACAATTGGCTTGTCGTCTTGTGTGACCTTGCTCAGGACCGCCATGTATTGACTGCAATGATATAGTGCAGGCGAGGGAAAAATCTCAACCTGAAAAGTGAACGCCATTATAACAACAACCAAACCAAACACCATAAATAAATATTTGAAGATATAAAGAACTTGAAGCATAAATCTTTTTACTAAAATGACCTGATTTGGCATTAAATAACCGGAAAAAGATTGATATGCTGCAAAACTAAACAACCAAACCAAACACCATGAATACATATTTGAAGATATAAAGAACTTAAAGCATAAAAACTTTTATTAAAATGACCTGATTCGGCATTAAATAACCGGAAAAGGGTTGATATACCGTAAAACAAAACATTCAAACCAAACACTATGAATAAATATTTGAAGATATAAAGAACTTAAAGCATAAAAACTTTTATTAAAATGACCTGATTCAGCATTAAATAACCGGAAAAGGGTTGTTATACCGTAAAACAAAACATTCAAACCAAACACCATGAATAAATATTTGAAGATACAAAGAACTTGAAGCATAAAAACTTTTATTAAAATGACCTGATTCGGCATTAAATAACCGGAAAAGGGTTGATATACCGTAAAACAAAACATTCAAACCAAACACTATGAATAAATATTTGAAGATATAAAGAACTTAAAGCATAAAAACTTTTATTAAAATGACCTGATTCGGTATTTAATAACTCGAAAAGGGTTGATATACTGTAAAACAAAACAACCAAACTAAATCAAGCACCATGAATAAATATTTGAAGATATAAAGAACTTGAAGCATACAAACTTTTATTAAAATAACCTGATTAAACATTAAATAACCTGAAAAGGGTTGATATGCCATAAAACAAAACAACCAAACCAAACCAAACATTACAAAGCCATTTTTTGAATGACACAAGATTGCTTTCTCTGCCTTAATCCAGGTAAAACATAACTCATGTTGTTGCATTTTTTTTAATGGAAATCGCTCCAGACAAGGCATGAAGCCATTTGATGTAAAGAGCTTAATAAAATATACTACTTCCAGGTCAAAGACCAGTGTTAGATGGATAGATTCCGACCCAGAAAACAGCAATTCTTTCCCCTTTTGTCAGAAACTCATGGAATGTAAAGTAAAAGTAAAAGTTTTAAAAATGAAACTCTTCAAAAAAATAATTGAATGAAGCTCTGCTGGTTGTTATTAGCAGAAGTTTCCTGAACTTACTCCAATTATTTCTAACTCTTGTTAGCAAAAGCCACAAACTGCACTAACAATAATAATATTTTCCTAAAAATAAAAATAAATATCATTTGTGCAGTTTGAAGCTGTTGATTATATTGAGTAAGTTAAGGGAACTTCTACCATTACCAATCAGCAGAGCGTTTACCACTGTCACCCAAAGGAAGAGTTTATCAGGCATGTGGATGCAGTGTAATGATGTATGGAAGTGAGGATATGTGTTACATGGAGAGAAATGATATGAAAAGCAAGAAACTCAAAATTTAAAACAAAGTAAAAAAGGACAGAAAGTTCTTGAGTGATGTGAAAGTAATACTTGGTGAAAAAATTGTGACACAGCATAAAACAGTTATTTATGGCTTTAAAATGAAGGAAGCTTATGAAGTAAAAGGAAAGTTAATCGCCATGAGAAAGGCATGGAGGTTGAATGAAGAACACGTGACACGCGAGTTTATGTTCGTGATCAAGTGTATGCATATTCAGTTACCAGATCCACTTCAGGAAGTGTGGAAGAACAGTAGAAGAAGTTGAAAGATACGCTGTTGGAGGTAGCAGACCTAGCTTGCAGGTGAACGAAAATGCCTCCAAGACATAGGTTGACATGGTGGTGGAATGAGGAAGTTGAGAAGTGTATCAAAAAAGTGAAAACGATGGAGTGAAAAGGTTTCGTGAATAAGTATATATATATATATATATATATATATAATAAATGTATTAAGAAGGCTGTAGGCAATAACTGGATTGATGAGAAGCTGGAAAGAACAAAAATAAACAATCGAAGGAGAAGACTTACAACTATCTATTTTTTTTCAATCTTACATAAACAACAAATATGGTGTTAGATGATGATTAGAAATCATTTGATATTTCAGAAAAATCTTCCCCTTGTTAAAAATGGACACAAAAGAAAAGTCCGACTGTGTGGAATTCACTAAGATGGATGCCAGATTAGTGAATTCCACACAGTTGTACTTTTCTTATATAACTTACTGAACTAAAAGTTAAGATTACTAAATGAATATGACGTCACATGGCTCCACAAGAGAGTGAGATAGAGAAGCAGTTCCTAGGGAATATGCAACGTTTGAACATGAGAAAGTGCGATGAACTGACAAAATATGATTAAAGAGTGATTATTGACCTCTCTCTTTCTTCTTCCACCCTCTGGTCAATGATTTGGAATGAAGATCAAGTCGAATAAGCCTCATCTGTCTTCTGTCAGTTTTGTCTTGACGTAGTCCTTTTTATTTTTTTATTTTATGGAAATCGCCCCAGACAAGGCATGAAGCCATTTGATCTAAGGAGCTAATAAAAATACTACTTCAAGGTAAAAAACTAGCCAACAATAAGTGTTAGATGGATAGATTCCGACCCAGAAAACAGCAATTCTTCTCCCTTTGTCAGAAACATCGCTCATGCAATGTGGGGACTAACGGACGAAATAAGGGAAGTGAGAGTTACGAGGCTGACGAAAGTAAACCTAAGGTCCACTTTCTACTCTCCTTTTGAAAATATAAATAAAGAGCTTTGATTTCAGGACGACAAGCCCTCAGTCTCGATGGATCACGGAAGGGGCACGTACAAAAACAAGCAGCTATTACGATATAGATAATAATAGTGAACATTCATGTGTTTTTAAGGTTCCCTTATTTTGTTCTTTAGTCCTTACATTCCATGAGTTTCTGACAAAAGGAGGAAGAATTGCTGTTTTCTGGGTTGGAATCTATCTATCTAACACTGGAAGTTGTATATTTTTTTAAGCTCTTTACATCAAGTGGTTTCATGCCTTGTCTGGAGCGATTTCCATTTTAAAAAATGCAACACATGAGTTATTTTTTACTTGAACTGAGGCAGAAAGAGCAATCTTGTGTCATTCATTCAGTGAAAGGTATTAGATTGTAGTCAGACCACCGGAGTAGCTAAATGCACTTAGGGCGTTCACAAGGAGGCTCCTCTGCTGATAGAACTTCACAGCATCACTGATTGTTTCAGTCTAATCTTCTTCGCTGAATTCTAATCACAGCTGCGCATTTCACCTTTGTATTATGCGTTTCTTTCTCACCAGTTTCATATGAACTTTTCTCTCTTTCTCTCTCCCTCTTTTTCTTCCCCCTCTCTTTCTCTTCCCCTTTTTTCCCCTCTTCCTTTTTCTCTCTCTACTCATCTTTCTCTCCCAATATTTCCATCCATCGCTCTTTCATTTTTCGTATTCTAAGAGCAATGTATTTTAAGAGCATGTATTCTGAGATCAATGTATCCTGAAAGCAATGTATTCTAAGAGCAATGTATTTTAAGAGCAATGTATCCTGAGAGCAATGTATTCTGAAAACAATGTATTCTTAGAGCCATGTATTCTGAAAGCAATGTATTCTTAGAGCAATGTATTCTAAGAGCAATGTATTTTAAAAGCAATGTATTATAGGAATATAAATAATTATCCTACCTTATAATTATATTTGACAACTTTATTCGCTATTAAATAAATGGTTGATATGCCGTAAACCAAACCAACCTTTCATTCGTCTTTGCACTCTCATTTTTCTCTTTCTCTCTTTCACTCTTTCTCCCCTCCTCTTTCTCCCTTCTCCATATCTCTTTCTCTCTCTTACTCTCTATTTCTCTTCCTTACTCTCCCCCTTTTGCCCTCTCTCTTCCACTTACTCTCTCTTTCTTTTTACCCTCCTTCTCTTGGTTTCGCTCGCTTTCTTCCTTTTACTCTCTCACTCTCACGCCCCCCCCTCTCTCTCTCATTTGTAAAAAAAACAAACTTTATTCAATCTTCAAATTGCTTTTAAACATTTTTTCATCTTATTCATTATTTTTTCCCCCAGATTCCAATGTCACTGAATTTAAATCCGAAAATGCCAAAGACTTTCCTAAACATGCCGAAAACTTTGAAATTGAATATCAAAATTCTTCAGATATCAAATTGCACTGGAGAATTGACCGAGACTGTAAGTACTCCGCCCCTCCCCCAAAACGATTCTTTGTGTTTCTTCTTTTTTCTTTATTAGAAATAGGAAGAAAAAAAATAGTGTATGTTGCATGCGTACATATGTATCGTGTGTGTATATCGATATATTTAGGCAAATGTTATTAAATAACAAAAATGTTTTTGCTTGATGCGACTTTTAAAAAAAATGCTTAAAATTTCCAAACAGCCGACTTACTATTTCGGTAAGATTGATGTATATAAATTCCTTGCGTTTCTTGTTTCATTTTTCTTCTTTTTTTTTTCGCAAGGTTAAACATAGTTGTAAGAACACCAAGACTAACCCTGCCTGATGATGATTTGATGAATCAAATCAAAAGTACTCATGAAAAAAAAGAAAGAAAAATGGAACAAGAAACTCACAGAACTTACATATACCAATTTGACCGAAATAGTCTCATCAAACAAAAACATTGTGTGTTATTTAATAATATTTACCTAAATGAAAACATGCTACCTGAATACACACAATATCTATATATGCATACATGTGTGTGTATATGTATATGTGTATAAGTGTGTGTATATGTATGAATGTGTATGTGTTTATATATGTATATATGTGTGTTTATGTATACGAGGCCTGTCTAAAGAGTATCCGACCTTAGGCCAGAAAAAATATTTCAAATACATGACAGGGGTTTGGAGCCTAATCCCCTTCAAAGTAAGCCCCTTGCGCTTGCACACACTTAGCCCACCGATCCATCCACTGCCGGAAACACCTCTGGAAGTCTTCTTTTGGAATGGTGTTCATCTCCGCCGTCGCATTAGATTCAGCAGATGTTTGGAGAAGATGCGATGTGTAACACAAATTAAGGAGTGGTTCAACCGATTCAAAAATGGCCGCACATTAGCGGAGAGTGACCAGCGTTCTGGCAGGCCCCAAAGTGCTCGGAGTGCAGCTGTTGTTGAGATGGTGCGAAAAAAGAGATAATGCGGAACGCGATGGTGGAGATGAACACCATTCCAAAAGAAGACATCCACAACGGTACAGACATATGTTGATCATTCCTTGGCAACACTGAGTTACCCTACTAGTTCTTAATAAAGTGGCTATTACAGTAAATTAAAAGCTATAATCAATGACCAAAAAAGGTTTATACATAAACTTTGGAAAAAAACCTCACTGATTCACTAAAATATAAATTAGCCAAATTATAGTGGCACATGATGCTAAATTTGCTGAGAGATTTGTTTCTTCACATCGGGATACACTGGCAGTGAGTGTTGAAGAGCACTGGAAGAGGCTCAAGGATGGATTGAATGATGCAGCGACGGAGGTGTGTGGAGTGTTATCCAAGCACAATTGGAGGAAACAAACCTGGTGGTGGAATGAGATTGTTGATCAAGCTGTTAGAGAGAAGAGGCGATGCTACAGAGCATGGAAAACGGGAGGTAGTAGGGAAGCATACAATGGAGCCAAGCGTGCTGCTAAAGCTGCTGTACACCACGCTAAGTCAGAGGCCGATAAAGAGATTTTTCTCAAAATAAATCCCAAGTCAAGTGACATTTACAAGCTCGCAAAACAGATGCGCCATGACAATCAAGATGTCTTGGGTGAAAAACCTATAAGGAACGACTCTGGTGAACTCTCATTGGATGATGAAGCGAAAAAACAGTCATGGAAATAGCACTACGAACATTTGCTGAACGTTGAATTTCCATGGAACCCCAATGAGCTGACTTATGAACCTCCTATAGAAGGTCCTAGTACCCCCATTATCCAGGAGATGATCACTGAAGCAATCCATAAAATGGGAGCTGATAAAGCAGCTGGGCCATCTGGTATAGTTGCTAAGATGCTCAAACCAACCGGTGAACTAGGGGCCAATTTGGTGCATGAACTGATTGAAGCCATCATCAGAGAAGGATGCATACCTAACGAATGGGAAGACAGCATTATAGTAAGTCTGTACAAAGGTAAAGGCGATGCATTAAACAGAGGTAAGTACCGTGGAATCAAGCTCATTGATCAGGTCATGAAAGTCCTGGAAAGAATTGTGGAACAGCTGATCAGACAACAAATACAGATTGCTGATATGCAATTTGGCTTCATGCCCGGTAGGAGCACCACAGATGCAATTTTCATCATACGCCAAGTCATGGAGAAACATCTAGCAGCAAACAAACCACTGTACATGGCATTTGTAGATTTGGAGAAAGCTTTTGACCGTGTCCCCAGAAGGGTCATCTGGTGGGCCCTGTGAAAGCTGGGTGTTACTGAGTGGTTGGTTCAGGTGATAACGTCTATGTACACCGGTAACAGCTACAGCGATGAATTTGAGGTTAGAGTAGGCGTCCATCAGGGATCTGTCTTAAGTCCCCTTCTATTCATCATTGTACTTGAGGCTCTATCACTGGAATTCCATACTGGCTGCCCATGGGAGATGCTATATGCCGATGACCTAGCGATCATTGATACTTCACTTCAGTCACTCAAGGAACGTCTGGATAGATGGAAGAGTAGCATGGAGGGGAAAGGTCTCATAGTCAACATGGGTAAAACTAAGGTCATGATCGCAGGTCCAAACCACAGCTTACTACAGAAAACAGGAAAATACCCGTGTGCTGTATGTCTGAAAGGAACTGGCAGCAACTCAATCATCTGCACTCACTGTTCAGGTTGGGTCCACAAAAGGTGCAGTGGCATAAAGGGCTCTCTTAAAGCAGATTCTCACTTTAAGTGCTTTCGTTGCACCGGCACGGTAAGACAAATAGATGGCAGACCACTGACGGAGATGGATACTGGTGACAACAAGCTGGAAGTAGTGACAGACTTTTGTTATCTTGGAGATGTGCTGTCATCAGGTGGAGGCTGTGAACTCACGGCAGCTACACGTTGCAAGTGTGCCTGGAAAAAGTTTAGAGAGCTGCTACCAATCCTGACAAACAAACACCTGCCAACAACTACGAGAGGGCATGTATACTCCTCATGTGTCAGAAGTGTGCTCTTGTATGGCTCAAAAATTTGGGCTGTCTCTGCTGGCATACTAAAGAAGCTGCGCCGTAATGACAGGGCAATGGTCAGATGGATCTGTTTGGTGAGGCCTGAACAGTACGTTTCTTTTGAATCCCTGCTCTCACAGGTCGACTTGAAAAGCCTTGCGGACATCATGCAGAAGAACAGACTGCGTTAGTTGGGTCACATTGAGCGTAGCGATGGCTGGATTGCTAAAGTCCGACAGTTGAATGTGCCAGCAGAGAACATCACCACTGGCAGACCCAAGTTGACTTGGGAGGACGTAGTCAAACGTGATAGGAAGGCCATGGGTATGGATTCCATCAAGCCTTGCCAAAGACAGGAGTGGAGAGGAAGACTTAGATTTCGAGACTAGACAATCAGGCCCCACCCTCATCAGAGGATTAATTGTGGCCTGATTCAACAAATAAACCAGTTGATGGTGATGATGATGCCGAAATTGGATCCATGAAAATGAGCAATCTTAGCAGAGATTACAAACCCGGATGTTGATACGCTAATGTAAAAATATACAGAAAATTTCCCCCACATTTATGACCGCTATTATCTATCAACTCTCTAGAATTCCTGAATGATATTATTTCTCTAGATTTTAATAAAAACGTATGTGCGCATGATTTGATTCTAAAACTACCTATGCAAATTTAATTTTTATGAACATAAAAAGCAGACTTAATCTTGATAATCACTGATAATAACAATAAAAAAGAAAACAAAGAATAATCATGTATGCAAACTTAATTTTTATGAACAAAGAAGCAGCGGCCTCATCTTAAAAATAACTGATGGACATGAGAGTAAATAATTTCTTTCACTTCGAATATAGACATAAAATGATTCCATTATTACTATTATTATTATTATTATTATGATTATTGCCATCATTATTTGTAGTAGTATAGTAGTATTAGTAGTATTAGTATTAATATTATTAGTATTATTATTAGTAGTAGTAGTAGTAATAATAATAATATTGTTATATGTAATAATTCAACAACAATTTTTTTCCAGTTGCCAAAGATAGTGAGTGAAAGGGCGATAGAGAAAGAAATTGGGTGAAAGAGGGGGTATAGGGGAGGTGGAGAGAAAGAGAGAAAGAGATGTTTTAAAAGAACGATGTTACACACACTTTTTAAGTCTTCTATTTTGTTGTCCATGCCCCCCACCCCCGAGCAACACCGGGTCGCCATGCTAGTTTCTTAACAAATTGTCGATGCCCCTGCGTTGTCTGTGAAAGGTTGTAGCCGTTATATGTAATAATTCGTTAACGATTTTTTTCCAGTTGCCAGAGAAAGCGAGAGAAGGGTTGAGAGAGATAGGGTGAGAGAGGGAAATATATATATATAGAGAGAGAGATCGAGAGAGAAAGAGGGAATATATATATATATATATATATATATATATATATATATATATATATTTATATATATATATATGCACGCAAAGAGATTTTTTTATTTTCGCTGTTCAAAATTGGCCGAGTGGCTAAGGCGTCGGATTTGAATTGTAAAATACTCGTAATCCGGGGTTTTGAATTGCATGACCGGTAGTGAATAGTCATATCTCTATGCTGATGAGTCCCGATTATTAAGGACGAAACGTATACGTACATAGATAATAAACAATAACAAATATTTATATATATATATATATATATATATATATATATATATATATATATAAGAGAGAGAGATAGAGAGGGGTATATATATATATAGAGAGAGAGATAGAGGGTATATATATATAGAGAGAGAGAGAGAGAAAGAAAGAGAGATAAGGTGAGAGAAAGCTAGAGAATATTTTTTCCCATGACCCCGTTCAACATAAAGATTCCGAGTTCGACAAGATGCACTTAAAGAAGGTCGGAAGTTACATCGGCCGAAACGTTATGAGAACAACATCCAAGATAGAAAGAGTAGTTCGAATAATCTGTTATTTACATGTTTCAGTTAATCGTCAAATAATTTTTTCTCTACTTTTTTTTTCTTTTCATTTTTTTTGTGCTTGTCTTTATTATTTCCATTGTTTTGTTGAGTGTGTGATGGCCACCTACCTGCCTGATACACATAGTTCATATGAACGTTATATTAGATGCTTAAGAGAAACTTAAGTAGAAAGTCCCCTGAAAGCTGAAGTGATTTAACGATTAGGAATGGTTAACAATAACAATATTATTTGATGTGAGATGTGCAAGAGATGTTGTACACATGTGTATAAAGAATTAAAAGATTGAGAGAGAGAGAGAGAGAGTGTGTTAAATGTATTTTGGTTTTGGTAAATTGTTAAGAATCAAATCAAATTTATTTGGCAAAAAATAGCAAAGTGCAACAAGCCATGTAACGACACATGTAAAAGATATATATCTATGTATATCTATACAGTCATCAAGAAGCTGTTTTGCTGTATTAAAGTTCTTCAGTGTAGTTAGACGAGCAATTGTTTCAAATTGATATTGAAAGCTGACCGTTTTATTAACAAACTCTACCTTCTATGCGACAAGCTATGAAGAAAGAAAATTTGAATGCCTATATGTTATTTACATATGCATTATCAACTTCCTACGAAAAGTATATATTCAAAAGCAAATTATTTTTCGTTGGATTTTTTCGAAATTTTTGCGGAGAGATTTTTTTATTTTTAAAAACAAAAACAAAGCAAAAGCAAAAGAAAGCCGGTTAATTAATCTTCGAAACAGGTCCTGCAATGGTGTACTAGATAAAGTAAATATTCAAAAGCAAATATTTTTTTATGTAAAATACCCCAGGGAGCTGCACAGTTCCAGGTCACTCTTGGGCAAGGTGTAGCACCTGTTAGCCTCCCTCTGATATTCCAGAGGGTTACCATACAGGTGTAGTCGCCTCTCAAGCGGCTAGTGAGGAAATAACCACCCTCTACCTATGCAGGTCAAAGTCTTCAGCAGCAGGAAGGAGGATGTTTCTCAGGCAGATGAATTTAAACAAATCAATGGTTGAGAAATGAACTGGCACGTGGATGACTTTAGCATAGCTGAGCCATACTGGATGGACGCGAACAGTTCACTGAGCAGACACTGCGAAAAATCCCTCAACGGCAAACCAGTCTGTATGTAAGTTTGCGAAGGCAGATGAAGGGTTGCAACCAGTGAGGGGGTTTGGTCGTCTCGATTTTCGTGCGACTGAACATAAACCTGCCTGGCCAAGATGATGAGTCTGTTGTTTGTGCATAAACCTATCCATGTTAAACAAACCTACGCACAGGCGTCTTCAAGGACACAAGTAGTGGGACATCGAAGAGAAGAATGAAAAGAAGTCTGGCGGCGATCTGAAGAAGGCGGTGGGGACATAATTGTGATATTTGGAAGTCTTTAGTGTTCAACCAGCACGTTTTTTTTTTGTGTGTGTGTTTTTTTTTGTTTTTTTTTACCACTGTATACGTAAGGAGCTATTGAGAAATGTTCGTGCCACTGAATATAAACCTGCCTGGCCAAGATGATGGGTCTGTTGCCACTGTATACATAAGGAGCTACTGAGAAATAGGATGAAAGTATAGGAGGTCATCCTAAATTGGGAGCTGTGCAGCGAGATGCTTGTTCACATTAGTTTATATTTTCTGCATGTTAGTACAGTCGGGGAAACAGGGAGCAGGGAGGAATTCCAAAGGCTGACAGCTCTAGGAAAGAAGCTATTGGAGTAGAAGGCTCTCTGGCATATGGGGACCTCCACAATGAATGGATGGGATTTAGCTGATTTTCAGGTTTGTCAGGTGTATTTACGTCGAGGGGACACCAGAGCAGCTAGTTCATCGGAGAACATTCCATTGAAGTACTTGTTAAACAAGCACAAGGATGTAACATTGCAGCGATGGGACAGGGGTTGGAGAGCTTGGTGGATTGTGGTGGACCTATTAGAGTAGAGACTCATTTTTGGATCTTGTCTAAGAAGGAGAGAATAGTGGATGGTGCACCAGCCTAAATGTGTTGTTGTGCCACCTTTGATTCTAGAGAGACAGCCATTGGAGGAAAACGGAAGACCCCAGGGACGATTTTTGATGGATTCTCCTCAGTCTTGAAGGACTTCTATTGTCTATGACTTTCATTGATTTGCCTTCAATAACAAACGGACATTTGCTTGATTGTGTTATGAAGGATGTGTGAATGGTGAATCACGAATATGAAGAAATAAATGGATGAAAACGATTTTATGGAGACCAGCAATACAAAATTTATTTAACAATTTTATGACTGAAGGAATTACTATGAATTGTGTAGGAATTAATTGTTCAAGTATCCTCCATTTTGAATTTCCTCCTGGTTATAGTCGTCTGGTCTATTCAGAGGCAGATAATCCTGCTTCGATCTCTCTCACCTAGAGCAGATCAACGATGCTTTAAAATGTCTCTTGGCAAGGGAGATAATTTTAGGTACAAAGAGTTATTTCCCTTTAAACAAAGATTTTATTTATCCATTTAACAGATTGTGACATTCAGAGTGTGGACCTCCCCTTGGAGGGGAAGTAATGCAACAACGGGATATTACTCCTTGTACATATTTTGATTTTTTTTCTTCGTTGATTTATTTGTTTCATTTGTTTTTGTTGTTTGTTTTTGTTTCGTCTACGTTTTTTTACATTGTTTTTTTTCATTGTATTTAAATAATTTTTTTAAATTCTTTGTCCTATAATATTTACCATGTTTTTGTTTTCATAGCCTTGTCATCTCTCCAGGGTTTTGGTATCGAAGTGATTCGTAATTACGGCATTAGCTTTATAAACCCTAGTCCAATGAATATCACTCCCGATGGAACAGGAACGAATTTTGATGTAAGTATTATTTATCTTTCAAATATTTTTTCATTTGACTTAGTTTTTCAAATTCTTTTTGTTTTTTAAATCTTAGTAAGTACATATATGGTGTCTATCATGGAGATTTTTCTTGTGATTTCGTTCTGTTTTGCATGAAATTTTGAACTTTTATCTATGGCCCTTACGAAAATTTTGATTTAAAATAGTTTCTTCTGATGAAAGTCAGCATTTATATAATTCATTATATGACTTAAAATAAACGCTGTTTTGAAACAGCTGTAAACACCCATAATATATTGGTGTATGCTTTTTATTTGGAACTTGATTTGAAAAATGTTTTGAATACCCAAAATCTATCTATCTATTCATACACTCATTGATCTGAATGAAACCGGTCACTCTCTAGTTGGGTTTTTATTTCTGTGTTTAATTTTTTTTCTTGTCTGTCTTTTTCACACACACACACACACACACACACACACACACACACACACACACACACACACACACACACATATGAAATTATCATTTCCTACACTGATAAAAGCAATAAACTTGGCGTCTGTAGGTAATAATAATTTAATATTTATTTATAAATATTGTTATGAAGCCCTTTAAGAAATGTAAGTTGAGGTGTTAAGAATAGACTGTCACTTAGGTTTATGCACGGTTCCGAAAAACGTTCGTTGAACCCTCTCAATTGTCTACTGTCTGCTACCTGCTTTCTCAAGGAACAAATAGAACTTAATTTCCCCTTAATCACGTGGTAATTTTCGGAATTCAATAGATTTTACAGTTTCAAGTCAGAGATTTCTTACCGATTGTCTTAGTATTAGTTTTTTAATTATAACATAAGACTATACTAGAGCTTACACCCCTTATTAGTTTAAATAGACTCTCCCTATTTCACCTATTCCAATTATATTCTAATTATATTTGAATTATATTTATTTTTCGTACACTTTATTTGTTTAGGCAGCTTAGGTTTTCTATATAATAACAGGACCAGCGGCACAGTTATAAAAGTGGGGGGGGGGCTCTCCTAAAAAGTGGGGGTGGGCCTGGTTAAACACATGCATATATAACTTCATTATTGATGACCGTTAAGTGGGGGAGCCAAGTCAAAAAGTGGGGGGGCTTGGGCCCCCTGCCCCCCCCCCCAGGGTGCCGCCGTCCATGAATAATACGCTAAGGCATTTCATGTTCGTACATACGTTATCACCTTTTACACACATTAAAAAGAAATAAGCAATATGGTGATTAGTGATTAATCTTTTGTCGCTAAGGTAAAAATCTTCCGGCTTTACCGATTTTAAAATGAATTGTTCAAAAATCAAATTATATCGCTCTGTCTACTAAAACAGTGCAATTTTCAATAATTCAAGTTATATCTGTAAACCAATTCTTTCTTTCTCTTACTTACTCTCTCTCTCTCTTTCTTCATTCCCTTCTCTCTCTCTCTCTCTCTCTCTCTATTTCTCTCTTCCTTACTCTCTCCTTCTCTTCCTTAGTCTTTCTTTCTCTTTTCCTTTCTCTCTCCTTCTTCCTACCTCTCTCTTCCTTTCTCTTTTTCTCATTCTCTCCCTTACTCTCTCCTTCTCTCTCTCTTCCTTTTTTCTGTCTCTTTCCTTCTTCTTCCATACACCAATTCTTTATCTCTCTCTCTCTCTCTTTCTTACTCTATTTTCTTTCATTTCTCTTTCTCTCCTTCTCTTCCTTAGTCTGTCTCTCGCTTTTCCTTTCTCTCTCTCTCTCTCTCATTCTCTCTTTTACTCTATTCTTTTTCTGTCTCTCTCTCTCCTTCTACCTTTCTCTTTCCTTCTTCTTCCCTCTCCTTTCCCCCTGCCCCCCTCTCTCCTTCAACTCTGTAAATGTTTTTTGAAGCTTTTTACAGATGTTTCTTTCTTCTCTTTCCAGATTCTTCTGACTGTTGGCTATGGATCCTCCGACATTATTCTTTATTCATTGCCATATAAAGACGAGTGCTTCAGCACTGTCCGCAAAACGGTTGTCATCTTGATAAGTAAGTTCGGAAATAAATTTCATTTGTTGGGTACTCATCCAGAATAGGACCAAATCTTCGGCAACTTTGCGTCAACATCTTCCGGGCAGGTTACATAAGCATCCGGAAAAAGCCGACGCGAAGACTGCCAGATGATAAATTCAAAATGCATGGCTGAGAAAATGAAACTAAACAACTCCTCATTTATTTTTATAAAACAAACAAAACATAGGTAAAAAACTGATATTAATAATATTTTTTTTTAAGAAAAGTTTCAAATAAATATTTTTTTAAGAAAATAAAACTAGTCAACTAGACAAGAATCTGTTCTTTTTTTTGGCTTTTTTAAAGTATATCAGCTTCAATATTTTAGCCAGGTCCATCCATGATTGTGAAAAAAAAGGTGTCATTCCTTACTGATGTCCATCCTCTGCATTTTTTATTAGTGCATCTCCATGCAAAATATGTCCATACTTGTCTTCCTTTTTGTGAACCTGTACATATAGTCACATTTTTTTAATGTCAAAATTTTTTGATTTTAATCAATTTCACGATTTTTTAAAAACTTGTCGACTTCTGACAGCTGATTGGCTAATCGCTTCGGCATCTTTCGACTGCTTACATAACCTGCTTGAATGCTGCCGATGCGAAGTTGCCGGAGACTAGGTCGTATTCTGGATCAGTACCCATTTTTACTTGTATTGTCTTAACATTTTTCAAAGAAAGTTTTAACGATTACCATGGATAATAACACTCTACCTGGGAGTCAAGCGTTCAAACTCCTCGACCTAGCATTCACAGATAACATGAATACATAGAAGATATTGCCAAGGCTGCTGCAAAGAAAGTAGGCTCTCTCTACCTTGCTAGAAAACTTCTCACACCTGCCAGTATTCTATATCTTTACAAAGCCACCATCCGCCCATGCACTGAGTATTGTTGTCACATCTGGGCTGGTGAATCAATCACTAGTCTCTCTCTCTCTTAGACAGGGTCCAAAAATAAGTCGCTATCTTATAGGTCCCTCACTATCCACCAAGCTTCAGCCTCTATCTCATCGCTGCAATGTTGCATCCCTGTGCTTGTTTTACAAGTACTTCAATGGAATGTGCTCCGATGGATGAACTTGCTGCTTTGTCCCCCCTCAACGTAAATACACCTGACCGACTCGACAGTCAGTTAAATCTCATCCATTTAGTGTGGAGGACCCGAGATGCCGGAGAGCTTTCTACTTTAATAGCTTCTTTCCTAGAGCTGTCGGCCTTTAGAATTTCTTCCTGCTTCCTGTTTCCCCGACTGTACCGACATGCAGAAATATAAATGTACTGTAAAGAAACATCTCGCCGCACAACTCCTTTCTTAGGATGTCCCCTTTAATTTCTGACCCCTAATCCACAGTAGCTCCTTACCCCTCAGTGGCAGTATGCCTTGTCTGGGGTGAACTCAAGTTAAAAAAAGAAAAAAGAATTAAAAATAGATCTCTTATTACCCACGTAAGTTGTCTTTTTCAGCAGCGGCAAAGTTTATCCTAATTTAAAAGGTTATAAAATGAATCTCCATTGAATTATCGAACTATATTAATCAGTCCATCTTTAAATATTTGGCAATCATTTACTTTCTTTTTCATCGGCTTTGTTGCGTGCAGGGTTGTAACCCAAATACGCCGACTCTTGAGATTTTAAAAGCTTCGACCTTACCCGCGGCCTACAAGTCTTCTTTCTTAAGCAATAATTTATACATATTGTATTTTATTTACTAGCAAGGCTACCAGGGGCATGGTAACAAAATTATTATTTATAACATTTTGATCTTGAAAAGACTTTTGACTAGGAGAAAAGTGTAGTATCTGTTCTGATACTAAACTTCATCTTTTCTCTCTTTGGTAAGTGAAAGAAAAATCCTTATAGACTGAAGCATTTTTCTTATTTTTGTCCCAACTTTTGGGGAGCTGGACTTTCCCCACATTTTAAGAACTGACCTTGTATTTTACTCAGTCTTTGTGCTGGAGACAAGTAAATATGGCACAGCATGTCGTTCGTTAACCCCAATACTAAGTCTGGATATGTCGGCAAAGTAGCCGCCAAGTCTTGGTGTTAGGGTTAGGGTTAGGGCAAATGAGCAGTCGAGTCTGGAGATTGTCGATTACGAAAAAACCCAATTGGGCAAAATCGTATGGCAGATATGGATAAACTGCTGTAACAAAAGGATTCTCCATCCAAACAAAGCCACAACACTGTCCGCTTGTTGTTTTCGTCTGGATTCGATGCTTGATTTCAACATTTAGTGTCAATCGTGGGATCTCGATCAGTGCTGTAACAAAAGGATTCTCCCTCCAAACAAAGTCACGACTCCAGTTTCAAAGAAGTAACAATCTTTTATTTTGATACTTATTTTTCTGCTACTGAACAACCGCCTGCAAATCAAGACAAACATATCTTCCAATCGAACACAATCAATAAGCTTAGGGCTCAAGGGCCCATATGTCTCTGAGAACCACAGACACCTAACTAACACCCTCTACCCTTTCTGCTGAAATATATATATAGATACTGATGTCATATGTGGTAAACCACATAACCAGCTACTTGAAAATGATAGGCCAGTTTATCTATGGACATTAAAAAAACTTACTGGGTAGGGGATCTCATATCTGGAGCGGCATTAATTTTTCCAAGACTCAAGTGGCTCACAATCACAGCATGAAATCTTGTATTCAAGAAGACATTACTATTTCAAAGACGTCAGTCCACTTGTTAGGTGGTCTTTCTTCTCCTAGCTAAATACAGGGTGGGCCAAAATAAGGGTCCTATCTATCAAAATTTGAATAACTTGAATTTGAATAACTTCCACAAAATAAAAGTTAAACTCACCAAACTTTATGTGTGTGTAGACTGACCCTTCCGAGATTTTTTGAAATAAACAAAACAAATTTTAGCCGAAAAACACTTCTTAAAACTTACAAAAACTAAAGTATTGTTTTTTACACTGTTTTGAGTTTTTTAAGCAAAAATAATGTTTTCTAAATGAGGGTACGTTCCTTAGGGCTAATACGGCTCATGCTTGCTTCGGAAGGGGTCCTTTACTTATTCTAAAAAAAAAAAAAAAAAAAATCGATAAATTTATGAATTTTTAAAAATAGGACCCTTATTTTTGCCCACCCTGTATTTCTCCCATTGCAGGTCTGTCGTCTGCATGAATTGCAACTATGCACTCCACTAAACATGCAGCATTGCACATGTTTATATAAACATGCAGCATTGCACATGTTTACACATTAATGCAATAAAAAAAAGGGTTGAATTGAAATATTTTGAAAGACAGACTCCCATCCATATGAGCAAAGTATTTCCACGGAATGTGCTCAGATGAAGTTGCTGCACTTGTACCACCTCAGCGAAAATACGTCTAACCCATCCGACTAGCAGCAACATTCCACCCCTTCACTGGAGAGGTAACTATATGCCGGAAGATTTTCTATTCTGATAATGTCTTTCATTGAACCGTTTGACTTTCGGAGTGCCTCCTTGCTCCCTGTTTCCCCGACCGTACCAGCATGCAGAAATTTAAATGTAATGTGAACAAACATCTTGCTGCCAAACTGCCCATCCAGGTTGCCCTCTATAAATCTGGCCCCTATCACAGTAGCCCCTTACACTTCAGTGGACATATGGCTTGTTTTTTTTTTGGGGGGGGGGGTGTTGACTAAAGTTAAAAAGAAAACAAAAAATAAAAAATAATGAAAATAATAAGACCGATTCTTTGCTTTGACTTTGAAAAATTATAGAGGAAAATCCTTCAACATGGATGTCTCCGGTCTTTGTCTTCACTCAAGAAAATCATGATGTAAGCATCGATTTCACCGAAGCCCCGGAAAATGATGACGTTGTCGGCTACAAAATCTGCATGCGGAATGGAAATATTTCACGCTGCACCACAGTAAAAAAGGTAGGTCAATATTTATCGCATTAATTTTCTTTCTTCTCGTTAAAGTTTTTGTCTATTAAATCGCAACATAACATCATCATCATCATCATCATCATCATCATCATCATCATCATCAGCATCATCATCATCATCATCATCATCATCATCATCATCATCATCATCATCATCATCAACAACCGGTTTAGTTGTTGAATCAGGTCACAATTAATCCTCTGATGAGGGTGGGGCCTGATTGTCTAGTCTTGATCTAAGTCTTCCCCTCCATTCTTGTCTTTGGTGAGGCTTGTTGGAATCCATACCCATGGCTATCCTATCACGTTTTACCACATCTTCCCAAGACAACTTGTGTCTGCCAGTGATGGTCTTCACTACTGGCACATTCAACTGTCAGACTTTAGCAATCGAGCCATTGCTGCACTCAACGTGCAGTCTGCTCTTCTGTATGATGTCCGTGAGGCTTTTCAAGATTACTTGTGTGAGCAGAGACCCAAAATGTATGGTTTGTTCAGGACTCACCAAACACATCCATCTGATAATTGCACTGTCATTACGGTGCAGTTTCTTTAGTGTACCGGCAGAGACAGTTCAAGTTTCGGAGCCATACATTAGCACATGAGGAGTATACACAACCTCTCGTAGCTGTTGGCAGGTGTTTGTTTGTTAGGATTGGTAGCAGCTCCCTAAACTGTCTTCAGGCAGACCTGAAACATGTAGCTGCCTCAAGTTCGAAAAATAAAATTCATTGCATCAAAAAAGAAAAGATTTATTAGAAAATCAGACTGATTTAATTAGGGTAATTTTCTTATGTTAAGATAAGAAAATCACACTAACAAGACTTTTCATTTATCTAAATGAATAAATGCGAAAGTGTTTTTTCATTTATCACTCCTATATTAACATCAAAACGGCTTACTGTTATTTAACTCAATAATACAACATGATATTTTGAAATACTGTATATATGGTAGAGACAAAAGACTGCAAAACAACTATTTGAATGCCTAATTTGCATAAGTGTTTTTGAATCAGTTTACAATAAATTAATGTTTGGTGTTATTCATTTGGAATTCTATTGTCTTATTTTCTCATATATATGCAATAGTTTTGTCTATATTAACAGTAATTAATTACAGTGATTTAGTAATAATAAAAAAAGGATAAATTAGTAAACCTTTCTAAAATATTATCTGATTAATTTTCAAGGAAGATAATTTAAATTAAACTAATTAGAAAGAGAGATATACGAGGCATAAGCAAGAGAAAGAGTGAGTGACTGTTTGCTCATTATCTCTCGCTCTCCCTTCTCTCCCTTCTCTCCCCTTTTTCTTTTCTCTCCCTCCCCTCTACCCCTCTCCCTTTTCTCTCTCTAATCTCTCCCTTCCTCCCGTTAGCGACACCATATTTTTTATATTGTTTTTAAATTCAATGAAAAAATTTTAAGTTAAAAAAACTCCCCCTCACACATGCACCTTCGTTCAGGCAAATTAATTTCTTTTTTTAAAATTTTCTTTACAATCTTATTTAAAAGATAAATAAATTTATATAAAAAAAGACAAAAGAAACCAGCTTTGAAACTGGGATGTTGGAACATC
The DNA here is from genome assembly GCA_963556195.1 of Sepiola atlantica. Taxonomy (NCBI): domain Eukaryota; kingdom Metazoa; phylum Mollusca; class Cephalopoda; order Sepiida; family Sepiolidae; genus Sepiola; species Sepiola atlantica. The sequence goes on from OY744546.1 coordinate 492,172, forward strand.
CGGACAATGATGACCGACCTTTCTGAAAAGTGTCAGGACATTAGCGACTCCAGGAAAACGTCGCTCATCGACAAGAGCTCAAGAGACTGAATGTGGACATTGTCACCCTTCAGGAAACATGCATCACAGACTGTCATGCTGAAGGAGAAGGACTACAATCTTATTTAAAAGATAAATAAATTTATATAAAAAAAGACAAAAGAAACCAGCTTTGAAACTAGGATGTTGGAACATCCGGACAATGATGACCGACCTTTCTGAAAAGTGTCAGGACATTAGCGACTCCAGGAAAACGTCGCTCATCGACAAGAGCTCAAGAGACTGAATGTGGACATTGTCACCCTTCAGGAAACATGCATCACAGACTGTCATGCTGAAGGAGAAGGACTACAATCTTATTTAAAAGATAAATAAATTTATATAAAAAAAGACAAAAGAAACCAGCTTTGAAACTAGGATGTTGGAACATCCGGACAATGATGACCGACCTTTCTGAAAAGTGTCAGGACATTAGCGACTCCAGGAAAACGTCGCTCATCGACAAGAGCTCAAGAGACTGAATGTGGACATTGTCACCCTTCAGGAAACATGCATCACAGACTGTCATGCTGAAGGAGAAGGACTACAATCTTATTTAAAAGATAAATAAATTTATATAAAAAAAGACAAAAGAAACCAGCTTTGAAACTAGGATGTTGGAACATCCGGACAATGATGACCGACCTTTCTGAAAAGTGTCAGGACATTAGCGACTCCAGGAAAACGTCGCTCATCGACAAGAGCTCAAGAGACTGAATGTGGACATTGTCACCCTTCAGGAAACATGCATCACAGACTGTCATGCTGAAGGAGAAGGACTACACATTCTATTGGCAGGGGAAGGTCTCTGAAGAGCCAAGGGAACATAGTGTAGTATCTGTAGCCTGAATAAGACAAACGTCCTGGGACAAAACACTGAGGTATAACCTATTGTCATTAGTTGAAATAAATTTTTTGTCAAATAATAAAAGTGAAGCATTTGACTTGTCTCGTTAACGTTATCCCATCTTTGAACTTTTATTAATCGGCAAGAAATTTATTTCAGCTTATGACTTTCACATTATTCCAGAATATATACTGGACAGACCCATTATAACGAAAAAAATAAAGCCGAAAAATAAAATCTTGCATAAGTGACTACAGCGCATGATTTGCCATTTTCCAAGCAAAATCCACAACAACGGCTGAAGAGAGTCAAGAAGGTGCGATGATTTGTTGATCACTTGTTGATTTAAAACCGATGGTACCAATGTGGTCTGATCTTCTGTAATACATATATAAATAAATATATAGTATGAATTCCTTTATTTATACAAACATTATTGGCTACATATGTACATACATGTTTCGACTGCAATCTCTTTCGAAAGAAATCGCAGTCGAAACATGTATGCACATATGTAGCCAATAATGTTTGTATAAATAAATGAATTTATGCTAAAAACAGCTCTACTTGTTATTGAGCATTATTATATTAACACTGGAGTTTCATTGGATTAATATATAGGAAACGACAATACAATTACTAAATATATATATATATATATATATATATATATATATATATATATATATATATATGAGAAAGGAAGGATGAGAGTAATCCAACGTAATGGGAAATGAAAAAGGAAAACACTACTTTTCCTTATCACCCCATCATGTCAACCCAAAATTTTGATGTACTTGCATGACATTTTTCTTCAAATTACAATCCTGAGGAAGTCTTAAAATAAAGACGAAACGTTGATGAGTATATAAAAAATATCTCTTGGTTTTTTCCTTTTTCATTTCTCATATATATATATATATATATATATATATATATATATATATATATATATATAAGAGAGAGAGAGAGAGAAAGAGAGTGGATGGAAAATATAGAGACACTTTTTGTAGAATGAAAGGGGACTTAGAAGACTGTCCTCTGTTTGAGGCTTGTTTCTACTTTGAGCCCCCTTGAACCATAATACAACTAAAAAGCTAACATATTCTCATTCTTTGTTCATATTAAGTTGTTTCTATTTTTGTAGGCTGCAGTGAAGTTTGAAAATATTCCAGACAATAGCTTAAATTTCTCGGTAAGTCCTTTGTTCTTAATTCTTAGTTTTTGTATTTTGTTTTAAATCCAATACGAGAAATTATCTCTAAGGGTTAAAATGCAGTTGTTGAAGAAAAAAAAAATTTTTTTTTTTCAAATAAATCATATCGAAAAATAAAGACGAAACGTTAATGAATACATAAATAATATTGGTTTTTCCTTTTTCATTTCCATCACGTTGGAATATTATTTCCATATTTTCATCATCTCTCTCTCTCTCTCTCTCTCTCTCTCTCTCTCTCTCTATATATATATATATATATATATATATATATATATATATATATATATATATATATATTAAATATTTAAAAACTGAATCATGGACACGTGTTCAATGTGCATTTTGCACAAAATTCTGAAAAGAGGCTATGTCCAAAAAAGCTGTCTATGGACTATTCTTCTTTGAAAGAGCAACAGTCAATGGTGACACGTACCTCGACATGCTGGAAAACTGGTTAATATTCTATACTGGATACGCCATTATTATGATGTTTCATTTGTAATATATTTCGAGTAGTAATAAGAAAGTGTTTGCATATTTGAACTTTAATGGATGTTTTTGTATTTATCTTTTCTTATTCATATAGGTAATTTCTTTTAATCGTTCAGTCAATATAGAGGACACCTGTTCGGATGAAGATAACAGTACGGCCTGCGTTGGTAAACAAATTAGCTATACATCACAAGGTAAGCATTCTTTTCAAATCTCGCATTATGTAACTATTAGTGATGGGACGATTCCAATATTTTCCCCCGATTCCAATGCAATTCCCGATTCCGTTATAAATTCTCGATTCCGATACAATTACCGATTCCGATTCTTTTTAAATCTTTAAATATGTATAGCTAAAGAGTTGTTGTTATTTGTTTTTTTAAATTTTCGGATTACCTTAAAAAGCCATGTAATACGCAAATACAGAAGTACACTTGTTGGGGATGATCTATAGAATTTAGTTTTACTGGTTAGGGTTAGATTTTAGTTTTACTGGTTAGGGTTAGATTTTAGTTTTACTTGTTAGGGTTAGGGTTAGATTTTTAGTTTTACTTGTTAGGGTTAGATTTTAGTTTTACTGGTTAGGGTTAGATTTTAGTTTTACTTGTTAGGGTTAGGGTTAGATTTTTAGTTTTACTTGTTAGGGTTAGATTTTAGTTTTACTGGTTAGGGTTAGATTTTAGTTTTACTTGTTAGGGTTGGGGTTAGATTTTAGTTTTACTGATTAGGGTTAGATTTTAGTTTTACTTGTTAGGGTTAGGGTTAGATTTTTAGTTTTACTTGTTAGGGTTGGGGTTAGATTTTTAGTTTTACTGGTTAGGGTTAGATTTTAGTTTTACTTGTTAGGGTTAGGGTTAGATTTTAGTTTTACTTGTTAGGGTTAGGGTTAGATTTTTAGTTTTACTGGTTAGGGTTAGATTTTAGTTTTACTGGTTAGGGTTAGATTTTAGTTTTACTTGTTAGGGTTTGGGTTAGATTTTAGTTTTACTGATTAGGGTTAGATTTTAGTTTTACTGGTTAGGGTTAGATTTTAGTTTTACTTGTTAGGGTTAGGGTTAGATTTTTAGTTTTACTGGTTAGGGTTAGATTTTAGTTTTACTGGTTAGGGTTAGATTTTAGTTTTACTTGTTAGGGTTAGGGTTAGATTTTTAGTTTTACTGGTTAGGGTTAGATTTTAGTTTTACTGGTTAGGGTTAGATTTTAGTTTTAAAATCAGTAAATAGTGATCGTTTTATCATTAGTACCAGCAATAGAAACCTTTTTTTTTCAAACAAAAACAAACAAACAAAAAAAAAACAATTAAAACAAACATTTGTGGCATCGGAAAATAGGCACAAATTTTTCCGATGCCGATTTCGATATCCCAAAAGTTCTGATTTCTGATTCTTATTCCAATATATCGTCCCAACCTTAGTAACTATACACTTTGAAAGAAAAAAGGGTTGATGCTTTTGAAAACCTGCAGAATTAGTCACAGCATAAAATTGTATTACGTTAAGCATTTCAAAACCAGTAACAACATTTTAAAAAGCTTCACTTAATACTATTTTATCCTGTAACTCTAATTTTGGCGTTGCAGAATTTACATTGTTAACGTTTTTCCTGGAACAGTGTGAAAACGTTTTCTTGGCATCTAACTGATTTCACGTGCCCGTTTCTCAGCTATCTTTTCAAATTCTCTTTTCTCCAGCTTTTTTGTTCATTTGTCTTTTCACCTGATGATGATTCACCGAAGAATCGAAACATACATTATTTTTTAAATTTTTTAACACAAAACAGATCATTAGAAAAATTGAAAAAATAAAACAAGGTATAATTATAATTAAGCAGAGAATTCTGTTATTTTTAACAATGTCTGCTTATATATATATATATATATATATATATATAGTAATCCAGGTAAAATAAACATCCACAAGATAAAAATCCAAAAAAATTCATCGGATTCTTTCCAAATATGATCTAATGGAAGGATCAGATTTTCATTCTGCTTGATGAGATCTCAGTTTCTATTGATTGATAACATCGACATGCCAGTATTGCAGATTATGTACATTTCTGTATAAATAAAATTAATAAATAAAAATGATATATATATATATATATATATATATATATATATATAGTGAGACGCTGGAGAGGGGGCGGTGGAGTTTGACTTTGTGTCAGCATACGCATGACAGGTTGTGTCAGCATACGCATGTCGGTTGGCTTCATAGACGTATCGTAATATTAAATTTTTATTTTTATTTTAATGATTTTAACTTAAGTGTGTTGCTTGTCCCTCTTTTTTATCCCCCCCCCCTCTCTTAGCTTATAATATTTCTTTTTTGGCTGGTGAATATTTCTTTTTTTCTGTTATTTCAAATATGTAACTGTCCCGTTAGCATTCTGAGGAGACTGGGAAGTCGAAATAAATTATAAATGCTGACAGTTTCAATGTGCTTTTAAATTTTTTCTTATATATATATATATATATATATATATATATATATATATATATATGATTATTTATAAATAATATTTTCAAATTAACCCATATACACATGTGTTTCATGCCAAACCTGCAATCATCAGTATTGAAGGAGACAATCCCTGCCGGTCACACAGGTCGAAAGTCATATTTGACTCAGTAGTTGGAGCACGTACCGATGTGTCCACCATGCATTGCCGTAAAAATGGAAGAATAAATTAACGTCTAAATGGCAAATTAAGCGGCTATATCAGCAACCCGTAAAGAGAACTCAATAGGCCTAGAGTATTGCATTATGCTATAAATAAATAAAAAAAAATATATGTATGTATATATGTGTGAGTGTGTGTGTATGTATAGATACATGTGTACATGTATGGATATATACATGTGCATGTATGTATATATATATATATATTTACACCTTTGCTTTTTGTTTTGTTTTTCAGTATTTTGTGCAACGTCCAAAAAGAAGACGCGTTTGTATTCCATCATCGGGGGACTTATGATCGGACTTTTATTTGTCCTCATCCTAATTTTGGCTGTGCATATCAATCGCTTAAAATGTAAGTCATTTTAGTCATTTTTTGTCTACATCATTTTCTTCTCCAGAACCTGACGTTTTCTCTTCGCATGTATAAAAGTGTTTTAATTATCTCTTTCTCTCTCTCTCTCTCTCTCTCTCTCTCTCTCTCTCTCTCTCTCTTATATATATATATATATATATATATATATATATATATATATATATATATATAAGATGATTTAATGGATCAGAACATTCCAATTGTTCAAAGAATTAGAACAACAAGTCTAGTATGGCGTACGGTCGTTTCCAAAACATTCTGGAAATACTTTAATTTTTATTTTTTAATTTTTCAATTAAAAAATTTTTTTTACAAAGCCACTCCAGAACGTCTCTTCATCAGCGCCTTTAGCAGGACATCTTACAGAAAATTAAAGGAAGAAAATAACAAGCTCGTTCTTAGAGGAGGATCTATTGACAGGAGGAGATGCAGGGACAAATATTAGAAAAAGGAATAATTTACAAATATAAAATAAGAATATAAAGATAAAGCGATAATAATAATGATAAAAAGACATTACAAACATTATCAAAATTATAAAGATAAAATGAAAATAAAAATAAAAATAAAATAAAATGAAAATAAAAATAAAAATTAAATAAGGAATAAAATATATATATGTACAGTCTTAATAAGCTTTGAGTCATTTTAAACAAAGAAAGAAAATGCAGTTTAATTTCTCAGGGATACTAACTAAATCCAAAATATCGCAGACTTAGCACTTGCATAAGCCGATTCACCGCTGGAAAATTTACACATAAAAAAAGGGGATTCAAGTATATAACAGTGAAACAAAAACAGGGGACCTTAATTTTAACGTGAAATATTAAACAGGGATTATCAGTTGTTTACCATGTAACTGTTTCGGAGATTTAAAAACAGGACAGTTATAAAATTCATGGCTCTCAAGGGGTACTGATCAAATGACCACTTCCCCAATAATCAAATGTAAAAATAATTCAGTTTTAATTTCACTAATATATATATATATATATATATATATATATATATATATATATATATGTAAGTAAATAAATAATAATAATAATAGATTACTCTTAAGATTACACAGTGATATGGTAATTGACATAAATATATATATATATATATTTATATATATATATATATAATATTTATAAATAAATATTAATTATTTATTACCTACAGACATCGATGTTTCATGCTAACACAATCTTCAGTGCAGGAAGCTAATTCCCAACGGTCGTGGGCGCGAACCCCGAACACAAATCGCCACTGATTTGTAGTCAAGACTCTTAACCCTTTCGGCCATAGTGAACTAGTTATTAATTAGGGAGGAATTTCACTTTGTAAATAGCGAATCGGCGGCTAAATTTACACAAGCAGTTTAGAGTGATCAACGAACGTATTTGGATCGTGCATATATATATATATATATATATATATATATATATATATATATATATATATATATATATATAAATTAATAATTATAATCATTAATATTTATAATTACATAAGCCCCCTTAAAGGGGGCCCTCCGTTTGAGATAAAATCATTCCCTCCCCTTTGTTGAACCCTCTGAGATACATTTAAACAGTAGTGATTTAAAAGCTGTATTTACATGTCTCATTTGCACAGCTGATTTGTTAGCGACAAGGTTATAGATATCGAGTTACTAGACTAGAGGTCGAAGGTTCGAACCAGGTGGCCACAGATCAGTTGTAGATCTGCACTGATCAGCCTTTAAAAACAAGCATGTCTTTGGATATAAATAATGTAATTATTTATATTTATGATTATATATATATTGTGTTTGTGTTTTTTTTTGTTCATAGGGGTTAATCTAATGGAACTATAGTATTTATAAAACAAGTAGAGCTATATTTAAGTATACATTTGTATTTAGACAAACATTTTTGCTACATATGTGCATACATATTTCAGCTATGGTTTTATTCAAGGTCTAGCATGATTAGACCGCTGACAAAAAGACTCTGGAAAGTTGAATAAATTTTGGAAACAATGTCATTCCGATCTATGATCATGACCAATTTTAATAGAAGGGTAGAAGGGAAGGGATATTGGGAAATCCTAACCCTAAATCTCAAATTGACTTTCTTCTATTATCTCCCCCACTCTTTATATTATTTTCTGTCTTCATACATTTTCCTAACTTCCCTTACCTTCTACTAAAATAAGCCACGATCATAGATCCAAATGCCATCCTTTCCAAAATTTATTCATGTTTCCAGAGTCTTCCTTGTCAATGAGCTTCAATAAGGTCATAGCTGAAACATGTATGCACTGCACCTATGTAGCTAAATGTTTGTATGAATACAAATTTATACTAATATATATATATATATATATATATATATATATATATATATATATATATATATATATATATGGAAAATGAAGAAAGGAAAACCCAAAAACATTATGTATTCATTAATGTCTAGTCTTTATTTAAAGACTTCCTCAGGATGATTGTCTGCAGAAAATAACACAAGTAAAAATGTTGAAAACAATGATAGTAGTGATAATTATCGTCCTATTTTTTTTAGGTCCAAGTTTTATTTATATATTTTACTTTTTACAAAATTTACCAGAAGTATATTTATTTCAAGTCGTATTGTCTGTTATTATTTTCTAGTTCTCTAACTACTGATGTTGGGTTGTTGTTAGAGCCCACATTGGGTTTTCTTTTAAATGATGGTTATCTGATTTCTGTACCTTGTTTGAATATTACAATCAGTCACCCCTATGTTTTATTTCTCTCTATGACATTACATTTATAAACTATGTTAACGGTTAATTATTTTCCTCATATATAACCTGCTCATTCACACGTTTTGACACAACAGAACAACCGCTCTTGGGTGGAAGTTCTGTTAATAATCATCTGGCGAAGAGAGAGTATGCAATTCTGCTTTAATTTTTATTTAATATCTTCTTTTTTCTTGAATTTGATATACTTTGTTTAATTCTTTTTTTTTCAGTGCAAAAATTGGAAAAGAAATTGGTTTTACTAATTCACACAAGCGACAACGAGATCCAAGTGAAAACTGTTGAGAATTTTATTGCTTGCCTCGAAAGCATAGACATTGTCGTTCTCCGACCGACTCTTCCGACACAGCAAGAAGAACTAAAATGGCTGCTGAGCTCCTTCGATAATGTTATTCTTCTTGACTCCCTTGCCCTCGGCCAAAGACAAGACGCCTGGGCTGTCGGCAAAGATTACCGGTTATTCCTCATGGAGGACAACTCAAAAGAACTGACAAAAAACCTCTTCAACGTCATCAACATGTGTCACGATCCAAAGAAAGATAAACAGTTCCTGCGATGCAAATGGGATTTTATCCCCAAAAAATCAGAATTCAAAAACTATCCTTCGAATTCTCCGATTTATATAGTTCCGAAAAATCTTCAAGTTCTTGCTGAAGCAATCCACGGAGTTTCCGTTGACATAAGTGCTTGCAAATCATCAAAGAAATTGCTGAAAGAGAACATACTTCAGGAGACGGAGTTTATAAGGAAGAACCCCGATTGGTTTGAAAAAAAATACGGAATGCCAGTCTGCACGGAAGGTGAGGTGGAAACTCTGGGCCAGCCTCTTTTATATCCGGACTTACAAGGTTCTGATTTTGTCAGTCGTGTTAGTTCCCAAATGCATCAAATCAACAAACATACGGACGAAGCAGTTCGGTTAAACCAGATCAATTCGAATAATGTCGAAGTGATAAGCGTCTAAATTTGTATTCTTTATGAAAGTGGCCATTGACCAGAAGAGGATTTCCTTGATTTTATCGGAACTCATCGAAAGTTTTGAAAAAATCTGTATGTGTGTGCAACCATTATTTCTCCCCCCCCCCCGATTGGTCGCCTTACATCAAATGCAATGTGCCATGGGTTTTCTTCTTTTTCATTGGTGCTACCGGATCAGGCAGACCAAAAATTCACCAAACATTGATGTTACTGTTTTTTTTCCTTTATCTTTGCAAAACTCAATCATGTTCAGCAAAGCCAAAAACAAAAACAACATTTTTTTCTCTACAAAACAACCAAAACGAAACACCATGAATTAATATTTGAAGATATAAAGAACTTGAAGCATAAAAACTTTTACCAAAATGACCGGATTCGACATTAAATAACCCAAAAAGTGTTGATATGCCGTAAAACAAAACAACCAATCTTCTTTTTCATATTATTCTGGCCGTGTCGATTCTAGTGTAGTTGGTGGCCGGGGAGTGAAACACGATTTTCGTACATAATAAAAACAGCAAACACAGATATATACATTGTTGAACACTGGTGTGTGTGTGTCATTGCAGTCCCATCGTTAGAATCTCTACTTCTGAGCTAAGCCTCCCATCTCTCAAGTTTAGGATATCAGCTAAAACTCATTCTGAGGTCTCTCATCGACCTGCAGGTTGTGATCATTCACTGCCGTCCACTCGGACACATCTCCTGATGAAATCACTGACCGCCAATCGTTCTCACACATCCTTCTACTGGTAATCTGATAAATCTAGTCTTCTCAGTTGTTCTCAGCTTACTTCAATCCGAAATTGGATACTTCCCTCTGAATTCTCTATTCTGACCCCTCCTCCCCGATTATTAATGACTACCTGTCCATGGCGTGACTTCGTCTGTATAACATCATGGATTTGTTGCTTTCATATTGTCATCTACTTCCGCGCTAATAAGTCTATTGTATCACATGTGTATTTGAAATATATAGGTGGTCTAACATATATAGTATTTGCTTTGTTAGTTGTCAGAAAAAATACAATTATTTCTATTAATACATAGATGTGAGTTCACTGCTTTTTAGCAGAATTTCTTCTTTTTTAAATTCAGAAAAAGCGGATTTCCGTTTAAATCACTATAGTCTCCCATGCAATTGAGTTCTCCACTTTTTACTCGAAATCCGCATTTTATTTTAATAAGAAAAAGTTGACTTCTGTCAGATTACTAGAGCCTTACCTCCTTATTTTTTCGTCTCTGGATTCTCTTTCTCTTTTTTCTTCTCTCTAGCTTTATCTTTTTTTTCTTGTTTCCGGTTTTCCTCTCTTCCTCTCTCTCTCCGCCCTGCCTTGTCTTGCTTTTTCCCTCGTATGTCAGTTTTCTCTGAAAACTGAAAATGTTAATTTTGCCGTAATGGCCCAAACTTCAAACAATTCATAAAGCGGTGGGGAAGTTAGATCACTTTTGTTTCATCAAAGAATGACTTCCTGTCTCCTTCCTCCCACATGCGCGTGCAGTGTGTTTCTCTTAATTCTGATTGGAGTTGTTTAGGAAAACAATTTTTTGGTGGTGCTGTTGCTCTCTCCACACACACATAAACACCAACCCACCAACCCACACATAGGTTGGGAAATTCATTTCAAGTTCAGCTTTTTCTGCCATAGGCTACACACAAAACTTTTTTTTTGGCAGGGAGATTTTGCCGTCCTCCCATGTGCAGTACTTGGTATTCTCAAATGGATCCCCAGAGTTAAGCACTGCCTATTTGAGTATACCAGGCGCTGTATGTGGTAGGACGGCGAAAACTGCCTGCAAATAAAAAAATTGGGGGAGATCTGAAATTGAAAGCTTAACAAAAAAACGTATTAAAAAAAAGAAAACTCTATGGTTATTTGTAACTGGGAGGGGGTGGGGGTGGGGCAAATTCTTTTAGGCTGAATGGAATTCAACCATATTTTAAAATAAAGAAAACTCACTCCATGGTGATTTGGAACCGGACAGTTGGTATTTTATAAGACACAACAAAGGGGAGAACGGGAAATTCTTATTTGTTCTATTCTACGAGCCCATATTAATCTGTAGGATCGATTTTCCTCCCTGTCATGAATTGATCTATGAGTTGCAGTTGGATGAAAGTACCACCAAATAGCAGATCATCATCATTTAATGCTAGCTAACCCTAACCTGACACTCAATATATTACAAATGTTGCTGGACTCAAATTAGGGGATCATTTGATTTATAAACCATGATTTTAATTTGAACCCCTCTCGAAAAGTCTATTGGAGAGATTTGAAAATAAAAACTAAACAAAAACATTTACATTTTTTACAATAATAAACCATAAGAAATAATTGTGAGCCTTTAAAAAAAATTATTTTTAATGGAAATCGCTACAGACAAGGCATGAAGCCACTTGATGTAAGGAGCTAAAAAAGAAAAAAATTACTACTCCAAGGTCAAAAACCAATCAACGATAAGTATTAGATAGATAGATTCCCACCCAGAAAGCAGCAATACTTCCTCCTTTGTTAGAAACATTGCTCATGGAATGTGAGGACTAAAGGACAAAATAAGGGAAGCGAGAGTTACGATGCTGCCGAAAATAAACCCATCCTCCACTTTCTATTCTCCTGTAATTAAATTAACTACCGTTAAATATCTTTATTGGATAATTAAAGGGAAAAATGTATGTAAATAAAAGGCGTGAGGATACCCATATGATCTAGAAATAACAATTAAAAAAATGGTAAAATGCAGAATAACGGTTCCCAGCTAATAAAAGATGTTTTTTTCAGAACGACTACTTTTTTGTTTGTACTGCTACTGCAGACCAATGAACGGGATGTTTTCTTGTTTTTGCTTTTTAAAAGGGGAGGGAAAATTATTCACCATTTTTAAAAATTTAATTTATAAATTAACATGACCCGTTCGATCACCCATTGAACTTGGGTTAAATTTGAATCAGTAAAAAGTGAGTTTGAAAAGCCAGTTAAATATAAGAAATAAAAAGACAAAATCCAAAATTAGCCTCAGCTTCTCTCTCGTTCTCTCTCTTTTTCTTTCTCATACTCTTTTCTTTATCTTTATCTTTTTCTCTCTCCCCCTCCCTCTTTATTTCTCTCCCTCTCGTTGTCGCTTTCTCCCTCTTACTACGGCTTAAATATCATTACTACTTGTGTTGATATTTCGTTTTGTTTATAATGGACTATTCTAATCGTGTTATTCACCCCTTTCTTTATTACCTTAATAAACAGAGACGAAAGAGAGAGAGAGAAAGAAACTGAGTGAGTGACGAAAGCGAGAGTGATAGACAGTGTATAGAATATGAGAGGAGTATAAAAAGATACAGTGAGAGAAGGGGAAAATGATAAATAATAATAAAATATATATATATATATATATATATATATAAACGTAATTGAGCACTCTAGTTTTATTTCTCCCAAAATACAGAATTATACTGTATATGTGTTTATTCTATTACTAATGGAGATTTGGTATCTGTCTGTCTGAAACCGAAACTATACTATTACTATCTTTTAATGCTCAATTCACGGGAGAGTTAGTGTAGTATCTGTTCTGTTGTCACGATACCATCCTTTCAGGCATTACCTCCTCCTTTGGGGATTAGTGTAAAATCTGTTTGATTGTCATGAGACCATCCTCTCAGGTAATAGCTCCTCCATCTTTTAGGGGGGGGGGGTGTAGTGTAGTATCTGTTCTGTTATCATTATACCATCCTCCGAGGCATTACCTCCTCCTTTGGGGATTAGTGCAAAATCTGTTCGATTGTCATGAGACCATCCTCCCAGGTAATACCTCCTCCATTGTTTTTGAGGGGGGTAGTGTAGTATCTGTTCTGTTGTCATTATACAATCCTTCCAGACATTACCTCCTTCTTTGGTGGGAGGAAGTATAGTTTATGTTTGTTCAGCATGATACTATCCTTCCAGATTAGCAAAAATATGCGACCGGAGAAAGCATATATCTTCAAGTATATAGAATCACTGAAATGAAATTAAAATTATGCAAAAGAGACATTTTTTTTCAAAGAACAAGAAATTAACACTGAATATCTTTTTCTTCATTTGTAATGTAGCCGTAACATTTGCATATACAAAGAATGTAAATAAATTGTACAAAAACTTCATATAAAAACGCGGTTTCACATAGGATTTCCAGCCATTATCCATAAGATATATCCTCAAAGTATATATATATATATATATATATATATATATATATATATATATATATATATATATATATTTATATGGAAAATGAAAAAGGAAAGCCAAAAACTATATTATTTATGTATTCATCAACGTTTCGTCTTTACTATAAGACTTCCTCAGAATGAAGAAAATTGAAGAAAAATCATACCCTTCCACCATCGGTCCCTACGTTCGTTTGACACGATGACTCAGAAAAAACCGTTCTTTCAAGACTGAAATAATAAACTCATTTTAAACCAGTACATCTCTCCTCCCTCCTAAAAACTATAAATTGCTGCTGCTGACGCGCAGCCTTTTGGCATTCTAAGTTTTTGGATTTGTCTTTTACTCACAAACAAGTTGAAATTCGCTGCTTTCAGGCAAATCAAATTGATGCTTGTATGATTTTTCTTCATTTTTCTTCATCCTGAGGAAGTCTTTCAATAAAGACGAAACGTTGTTGAATACATAAATAATATAGTTTTTGGCTTTCCTTTTTCATTTTCCATTACGTTGGATCATTTTATCCCTATCTTTATTCATATATATATATATATATATATATATATATATATATATATATATATATATATATATGTATATATGTATGTGTATATATATGTATATATGTATGTGTATATATATGTATATATGTATGTGTATATATATGTATATATGTATGTGTATATATATGTATATATGTATGTATATATATATGTATATATGTACGTGTATATATATGTATATATGTACGTGTATATATATGTATATATGTACGTGTATATATATGTATATATGTACGTGTATATATATGTATATATGTACGTGTATATATATGTATGTACGTGTATATATATACATATATATATGTATATATATATATATATATATATGTGTGTGTGTGTGAAAATGACAAAAGGAAAAACAAATTAAACACAGGAAGAAATCATCAAAAACGAGAGATTTACCGGTTTCGTTCAGATAAACAAACTTCTTCAGAAAAAATGAAGATTTTAAATTTACTGAATACCGGCAAAACATGATGTGTTTAATTTATTTTTCCTTCTGTCTTTTTCACACATCCTGTCTACACGGTATTTTATTTTAGGATATATCATGTATTTTATCCTCATATGTGCATGTGTAAATAATTTTTAAAAAACATATTGGTATATACAATTCAATTTTCATATCATGTTTTTACGCTATTGTAATGGCGCTGCTGCATTTTATTGTGCGTCAAAAAATCGGAAATGAAAACATACAGTATATTTTTGACTTCTGTTTTATTTTCGTCCGTCGTGACTCCTTTATGAAAAAAATGATACAACATTAATTAAAAAAAACTAATAAAACAATAAAGATATTGAAGGATTTTGTAAATTGTGTTTTGTTTTCCTTTTATTATCATATATTTGCCTTCTCTCAAGGTGAATATGCATGTGATAATGTGTGTAAGTTCAGTAGACTGTGTAGGCAGTGTGTGTATATCTGCTTGCCTTTGTTTAATCAGTGCCAGAGTATATGCGTCAACTTGTGTGAGTTCAGAAAGCAATGTGTATATATGCTGCCTTTTGTCAGTGTGTGAATATGTGTGTGAGTAAGTTGATAGTTGTCATTTGCTCCCCCTGTTGCTCATCGGCAAGGGAATCAAAGCCGAAGTGCCCTCGCTGTCTGTCTTCTACTGGTTTACTATGATTTTTATAATCCAGCCATCGGATCCAACGAAGGAATTTTAATTTTGAGCCCGAAAAAATGATTTTGCCTTTTTATTTTTTAAATTTTTTATTCACCCCAAACAATCCGTATTGCCGCTTAGACGTAAGAGGCCTAATTTATAGGGGACATCTTAAGTGGGGAGTTGTGCAGCAACAAGTTTGTTCACATTACATTTAAATTTCTTCATGTTGGTACAGTTGAGGAAACACGAAGCAGGGAGGGAGTTCCAAAGGCAAACAGTCAGAAGAAAGAAGCTATTATAGTAGAACTTTTCCCTGTATCTGGAGACCTATACAGTGAAGGGGTGGGATTTTGTTGCTTATTGGTTTGGTCGGAAGTATGTACATTTCGGGGGGATGCAAATGCAGTAAGTTCGTCGGAGCAAATTCTGTTGAAATACTAATAAAACAAGCACAGGGATGCAACATTGTGGCGATTGGACAGTGGCTGGAGCTTGGTAGACAGTGTGGGACATATTAGGTTAGAGGCTGTTTTGCACTCTGTTCAAGAGGAAGAGACTAGCGGTTGGTGCACCAACCCAGATATGTCAAAATACTCAATGCATGGATACTAGCAATTGTGAGAAGTTTTCTAGCCTAGTAGAGGGAGCCCACCTTCTTTATAGCAGACTTGGCAGTGTCTTCTATGTATTTATTCCAATTCATATTACCTGTGAATGTCTGCGAACAGAATAATGTTATGTATGGAAGTGAAACCTGGCCAGTGAGGTTTAAGGACATGCATTACATCATGAGAAATGATATGAGAATAATATGATGGATGTGTAATGTGAGTCTTAAAGACTAACTTAGATCTGATGACCTCAGAGAAAGATTAAATCTGGACATTATAGAGAGATGTGTGCAGAACTGGAGACTTTGTATGGTTTGGCTCCATTGAAAGAATAAATGAGAGTGCTTGGGTTTAGTAGATGTAGAAAAGTTGAGTTAGCAGGATCAGTTGCCAGGGGAAGGCCAAAGTCAACATAGGAGGAAGTGATGAGGATGGATTTGAGAGAAAGAGGTATAAATAAAGACCTGTCTAGAGATAGTTTAGTTTAAAAATCAATTTCTAAAAGCTGCCCAACACATGCCAGAATGTAAAACAGACGTTAAACCGAATATGATGAAATAATGGATGAGAGTGCTTTTAGTAAGTAGATACAAAGTTGCTGTTGTGGCAGGCTTAGTTGACAGGGGGAGGCCAAGGAAAACATGTAAGGAAGTGGAACCCTGATATCTTTATTGTTCTACATCTGCTTACCCAAGAACTCTCATCTATTCTGTCAGCATCATATTCCGTATAACGTCTGTTTTACATGCTGGCATGTGTTAGACGGCTTTTAGTAATTGACTTCCAAACTAACCTGACCTGCCAGGTCTTTAGTTATCCCTCTTTGTCTCAAGTTCATTCTTATCACTTCGTCCCATGTTTTGCTTGGTCTTTCTCTGTAAACTGAAACTGCTACCTCAACTGTTCTACATCTACTAACTCAAGAACTCTCATCTCTTCTTTCAACATGACCATACGAATAGAATCTCCTGTTATGCACACATCTCCCTATACCACCCAGATTTAATCTTCCTCTGAGGTCACCAGATCTAAGTTTGTTTTGAAGACTCACATTACACATCCTTTGTATCAGTCATATTTCCATGCAACGCATGTCCTCAACCCTTATTTACCTTCCATATATCATCACGCTGCAAAAACATGCCTGAGACTCTTCCCTTGGTCAACAGTGGTAACGCTCTGCTAGCTAGTTAGTAATGGCAGAAATTTCCTGAACTTACTCTATCCATTCCTACTGCTTGCAAAAATAATGAACAAATATAGCAACAAACAATGCAGGCTCAGTTTTGGTCGTTTCCCACCAGTGTAGATGCGCAACATTTATTGCTGTTCTGATACTGGTGTCGATTACTGTTCACTCTTCTCTTCGTTGTTTTCAAATTTCTCCGTTGTACCCGTATATTTTATAACGTGTTAAAGGCGGGACTTTGGTGAATTGTTTCGTAACGGATGATTCGGGACGGATTATGTGGAACAATGCATGGCCCTTAATATCTGGACACTTACCATCTGAACGACTACCATCTCCCGGCATGTAGCAAGGCAGAATTTTGTCCAGAGAGCCAGGCCAAAACACCTTCTTCTTTTTTCGACGAACACTGAAAAAAGAAAAAGAATCTATTTACATCTGGATCATCATCAAATCTTTTTACATCTGGATCATCATCAAATCTTTTTACATCTGGATCATCATAAAGTATTTTTACATCTGGATCACCATAAAGTATATTTACATCTGGATCATCATTAAATCTTTTTACATCTGGATCACCATAAAGTATTTTTACATCTGGATCATCATAAACTATTTTTACATCTGGATCACCATAAACTATTTTTACATCTGGATCACCATAAAGTATTTTTACATCTGGATCATCATCAAATCTTTTTACATCTGGATCATAATAACATATTTTTACATGTAGATGATCATCAAATCTTTTTTACATCTAGAAAAAACAAAACCATGAACTTGAACCTGTCAACACCCGTCAATATGGTCTTCTTAGATGGTGTACCAATCGAACTTGTTCAGGGCTTCAAATATCTAGGAAGACTCACTGACTCACTGACTCTGGTTATGATATGAATTGGTTATGATAGAGTGCAATCAGCTGCTATCAAGAATAAGACATAATTGTAAAAACAATAGAATGCTAAATTCTAATTACCATTAATTTATTTATTTTCAAAATAAATATTTTAAGGATTCGTTTCGTACATACATGAACAATTAAAATATAGATAGATATATATATCTTGGATTTTTCATACATGCAATTCTTCAGAAGTCCAAAGATCGTCCCCAGAAACACCAGAAAACAAAGACAAAAAAACAACACTCACATTAAAATAGGATTCATAAAAATACAGTTCCAATAAGGAACGTCGGTTTCTCTAATCTCTATAAAAGATAGAAGCAGAGTTAGGAAAAGTATGTATAAACTTACTCAAGTGTCATGTAATGAAGTTAATAAAGTAGACTGAGAATATATATATATATAGTCATACTGTTATGCTGTATCACAACTTTTTAGTGCGGTCAGACAAGTAACTGCCTGAAGCGGGGGATCGAAACTCGACCGTTTAGATGACAGTTGGCGCTTCTAACCACTTGGCCATCATCTGGCTGTTGCTGAATGCCGAATACGGTCATATTGGTAAAAGTTTTTCTGCTTCAAGTTTTATATATCTTCAAATATATATTCAAGTTTTGAAATTTCAACCGGACATACTTACAAACAAACGGTCGACCTTTTATAGATAATCGCTTTTGTTTTGCTCACTTACCCCTGAGTGTTTGAGTTGTTGTGTGTTGGTGTAATTGGGAGGTTCATCATTTCTTGTGAACCATTTGCTGGGATGTATTGTGGGATCTGCGGTTGAAATTTCTTTGCGAGAAATCTTTTTAGCGAACTTGCTATTTCCACGTCCGGATACGCTGTCAAATAATAATAAAAATATGAATAAATAAACAAACAAAGACATTCGTAAGAAGCGTTTAGCAAAGATAAAGATTATTTTTTTATCAAGGCCAAGAACCATTCAGTGATAAGGGTTAATGAGATGCAATAATTATCAGCCGAAAGATGGGGAACGCTATGGGAGTACTAACATTGATCGATGGTATGACAAGAATTTGTTGCCATTGTATTTGAAGATGACTAAGTTGTAATCAGCAGGGAATCAATTCCAGGGTAATGTGTTCCACAGGCTAGAAGTCCTTGCAAAGTTACCAGTTATCAGTGATATGTAACTGCCAATTGGAGAGCACGAGAGGAAGCTCAATGTCTTGAAATGTTTACTCCTAGGAGTAACTTTGCGAGACAGACAAAAAAATGTTGATCTCAGAAAGAAGTTTAATATTAACAGATCCATCAACGATGTTGTTAGAAAAAAAAGATTAAGGTTGTTTTTTGGACATGTTTCTCGGTTATCAGACTCCAGCTATGTAAAGAAATCATATTAAGATACTGGATAAATGTGAAAAAATTACTTTATTTGGGCCACTTTTATTCATTTTACAAGCATATTTAGTAATTTGGTGGAAAAAACACTTGTCTTGAAACCGATGAGATAATGATATCGTGAAATCGCGAAATCTGGGATGTTCAAATTGTTCACCATTTTTCTTGTAGGATTCCGTTTGACTTACTTTTTTTTTGTTAAACTGGATTTTTTCTCTACTTTTTGAAACATTTAGAGC
The DNA here is from genome assembly GCA_963556195.1 of Sepiola atlantica. Classification (NCBI taxonomy): domain Eukaryota; kingdom Metazoa; phylum Mollusca; class Cephalopoda; order Sepiida; family Sepiolidae; genus Sepiola; species Sepiola atlantica. The sequence goes on from OY744546.1 coordinate 511,821, forward strand.
CATAAATGCTTGAGTAAAGTTCATTTTTGGCAATTTCCATGTCCCAGCCCACTGTGGGACGGTCATTCACTATGGAGAGTAGAGTTATGTTCCTTTGTACATTTCAGCTAGAGACAATCTTGGATTAACACGTGTTTAAAGATCTCTCTCCAAGTAAGACGTTTTGGATCAAGAAGTAATTCGTTTCTTCACATGTAAATGGAAAATAAATGTTAATTGTTGAGTTATACAGAAGTTTTATTCAATTCTTTTATATATATATTCATCCTACATAGAGACGATTCGAGGACACCCCTAGAGGCCAGCTGGGAAAGGTACCCCCCCCCCCCCCCTCTGCACACCCTTTATTCCAGGAGCAACATACCGTTTTCTTATGTTGTTCAATAGTAAAATAAGGTTGAAAGAATTTGAAAAATCCTTCAAGAAGCAGCAGGAACAACATACCGTTTTCTTATGTTGTTCAAAAAGTTCAAAGAATTAAAAAAAAACTCGAGAACGTTAACAACATTTTATATACAAACTAGACAGGATCTTGGTAGATAGTGTGGGACCTATTAGATTAGACTCTAGAAGAATTTATTGTTACCTTTTAGTCACCACTTATCAAGGCCAAGAGCAACTCGAGGATAAGAGTTAAAGAGATGGAACGATTGTCAGCCAACATTGATCAATGCAATGAACAAATTTAATTATTTATGGGACGGTTCATGACAAGTACTTGTTGCCATTGGATTTGAAGACAACTATGTTGTAGTCTGCAGGGACGCAGTTCTGTAGTAATGTGTTCCACAGATGAGAGGCTCTTGCAAAGAAGCTCTGTCTCTGGAAGTTCCGTAGGCACATGGAGGAAGAAGGGAACGTCTTTTACAGTTGTGGTAGGAAGAGAAGTTCTTGTTGTGAATGTCTTACAAGGAGGAACCAGAGATTGGTGCTCGGTCGAACAACTTCCATGCAAATAACGATAGCATAGAGAGAGTTTAGCAACGTCTTTTCTCTGAGAAAGAAACAGAAGAGATCATCTCCACCGGATTATATAGTCGATTTTGAACTTTGTTTAGGCAACGGAAAGTGTTCAGCGCAACGCCTCCCCAGATGTGGCAGCAGTGCTCCATCTTAGGACGTACTTGACTCTCATATGAGTAGAGGATTGCATCAGGTGTCAGATACTTTCTGCAGCAGTAGAATGATCCAACCATTTTTCCAGCAACTTTAGCAATAGATTGGATGTATGTCTTTTATTTTAGATCTGGAGTGAAAGTCAGTCGTAGGTGCTTGTTGAAGTTAGAAGTTTTCTCAAGACAGGCTTAGATCTGATGACCTCAGAGGAAAATTAAATCTGGACAGTATAGGGAAATGTGTGCAGAACGGGAGACTTCGATGGTATGACCACTTAAAAAAAATGGATAAGAGTTCTTGGGTTAGTATATGTAGAACAGTTTAAGCAGCAGGTTCAGTTCGCAGGAGAAGACCAAAGAAAACATGGGAGTAAGTGATGAGGATGGATTTGAGAAAAAGAAGGAATAAATATCTACCTTGTGAGAGATAGCTCAGAGGAGGATTAAAGAGGTTTTGTTCATGCTCACCTGATTTCGCTTGTGGCTGGAGTCTTTTTTTTTCCGCATCGCAAAACCTATAAGGACTCGCCAATATGTTTTTTGCTTTCGTACCTTTTGCAATTAAAATAAAACACATTTTAATAAAATTCATAGTATCATTGAGATGTAATTAGTTCGTCCTTTAAAGTCATGTCATTATTAGTATTTCCTAAGATATAACAATTATGAGACACCTTTTCCACTACCGATTGCCATGGCTAGGGTTAGGGTTATTTTTTTCTGCATTTTTCTTCATCCTGAGGAAGTCTCACAATAAAGACGAAACGTTGATAACTACATAAATAATATAGCTTTTGGCTTTCCTTTTTCATTTTCCATTACGTCAGATCATTTTATCCCTATCTTTATTCATATATATATATACATTTTTTTCTCTCTCTCAATTGATTTCTTCAACTAAAACAATTTTCCCATCATTTCTCATCTGATGTTCTTAATTTTTAATTTATCATTCTTACGTTTCTTCTTAGAGGGTCAGACGATCAGGCCTTAAGGAAAATGTAAGCAATTTTTTTTTCACCCGCCCCGTTTCATTGATTAATAAATAATGTTTCCTCTGACATTTATCTTAAGAGTCCAATATTCCAATTCCTCGGCCAAACATTCACAGGTAACATGAATTGGAACAAATGTACAGAAGTTACTGTCAAGGCTGCTGCAAAGAAAGTGAGCTCCCTCTATCGTGTTAGAAAATTTCTCTCACCTACCAGTATCCTATATTACTACAAAGCCACTATTCGCCCATGCCTGGAGTATTGTAGTCACATATAGGCTGGTGCATCATCCACTAGTCTCTCCCTCTTAGACAGTGTCCAAAAAAGGGTCTAATCTAATAGGTCCCACACTATCTATCAAGCTCCAGCTCTTGTCCCATCGCTACAATGTTGCATCCTTGTGCTTGTTTTACACTCACTTCAATGGAATGTGCTCGGATGAACTTGCTGCTGTTGTGCCCTCTCCATATAAATGCTCCTGATCAACCTGACAATCAGCTAAATCCCACCCCTTCACTGCAGAGGTTTCCACATGCCGGAAGGCTTTCTACTCTAATAGTTACTTTCCCTTGTGTGAAAGGTGATAACGTATGTACGAACATGAAATGCTTTAGTGTATTATTATATAGATTGATTGTTAGTTTATGTTTTACTGTATTGCATGTCGATTTGATAGAAAATATATATTTTTTAAAATAGAAATAGCTCAAGACAAGGCATGAAGCTAACAAGAACAAATATGATTGTCACAAAGACAGGAGATTCCTATTGGCCTTAGTCTTGAAAAGACCAAGGTTATAGGTAGGAGAAAAACAGTCAGCAGGAAGAGAGTTCCACAAGTCTGCACTTCTTGGAAAGAAGCTACTGGAATAGGAAGCTGTATTACAATGAGATATCAAAACAGCGAATTGATGGAGACCACTAGACCAACGACTCAAACGAGCTGGAACTATGGAAGCAGGTCATAGATCACATCATTCTGAAGAACACATTCCATAATAGTATTCATAGAAAAGACTGAGACTAGCAACATCACGTCTGTGAGAGAGAGGGTGCAGAGAAATGGTAAGACCAATCAAATTACAGACACGTTTCTGCACCTTATCAAGAACCTTCAAATGGGACAGAGATTCACCAGCCCAAATACAGGGTGGCGCAAAAGTCGCGCATTGGTTTGTTTAGGTGATAGAAACTAGGCTTTTCTGATAAATAATACATTTACTTGGTAATTTTGTTGCAGTAGTTTTTAAAAATAATATCCTTTAAATGGCCACCATTTTCGGCCTTACAAAGACGGGCTCTAGTTAGGGCATTTTCCATTACACTCCTTAGAATAACTGGCTCTAGTTCTTGGATTTCTCGTCTGATATTGTTTTTAAGCTCTTGAATCGTTGAAGGCTTGTTCACATATACCCTTTCCTTAAGATAACCCCAAAGGAAAAAGTCAGGGGCTGTTAAATCCGGTGAACGTGAAGCCAGTTAAAATCAGAAAATCTGCTTATTAAGCGCTCGCCAAACAATCCCGCAAAAGTCACGCATTAGTTTGAATCAGTAACAACTGATTCAAACTAATGCGTGACTTTTGCGCCACCCTGTATAACAACAGTACTGCATACATGGTCTGATTGTAGATTTGTAGAGATAGAGAATAGCTTCATGTTTGAGAAAGTGTTTGGAGCGATAAAGAGAACCGACTTTACAAGAAGAAAAGAAAAATGGATCTAATGTATGAACTGCAATAAAGATTTGATGTGAGAGAAAGATCAAGAAGCTTCAAAGTCGATTTCTCCTTAAAAGCAGATGTTACAAACATACCGTTTAGATGGCAACACCGCTATGCTACGTATATAACACGTGGTATCTATTTTCTCTGGTGGAGATCAACCCTAATGAGGTTGTTTGATTACACGATGATCGATCAGGCTACAATTTTCCCCTCATTTCTCATCTGATGTTCTTAATTTTTAATTTATCATTCTGACGTGTCTTTTCAGAGGGTCAGACGATAAGGCCTTAAGGAAAATTTAATCAATTTTCTTCTCTTTTTTCCACACGCCCCGTTTCATTAATTAATAAATAATGTTTCCTCTGAAATTTATCTTACCATTTTGTTGTACTAGAAATCTACTAGAGATCTACTAGATCCTTTCCATTGTCCGAATCAGATTCTTAGTTTCGGGGGGCATTGGCCGATGAATCTGCCATAGTTTTCATTTGTGTCCCAAGTACTTTCAGACCAATCCGGGTCCATCTTCAGGGGAATGAGGTGAATCAGGTAAAGACCATGTGTTCGTATACCCCCCCCCCCCCGAAACTAAGATTCAGTTTCGGACAATGGAAAGGATCTATGAAAGGATATCCAGACATAAGTTGTCTGTTATATTTAACAATACTTGCCTTCAAGAAAAGATGCTTCCTATATATATATATATATATATATATATATATATATATATATATATATATATATATATATATGAGAATAAATCAGTTTCTTAACAACAACATTTGGATTCCTAAACAATTTGAGTGTTATTCTTTTTCAAACATTCATTTCCAATTTTATATTGGAAATGAATGTTTGATGTGTTTTTGAAGGCGTCCACCCTGACTCTACGCTCTCATCTCAACAAAAAGACTCTTTACCTTTTGGTCTTTATTTTATTTTATTTTATATAAAAATTTCAAAGTTAAATGCTGCCGATAATATTTACAATTACATTGTCGGTTTTTCTCTATCCTCTGATGAAAAGAGTTTATCTTTGAAAATCCATGTATTAAGGATATGAAGCTCCTTCCTTTGAACTTTTGATGTTCTAATAAATATTGTTTCTTTACAATTTTTTATTCTCATCTTTCATCTCTAGAATTGATTGCTCCATTCAATATATTGAGCTTTATATTATCACGATAGATTATTATTAAACGATAATTGAATTATCTTTAATTGAATTCAACATTTAAATATATATATATATATATATATATATATATATATATATATATATATAACGATATTTGGATAACTTACCCTCTATGTTGGTTAAAAGATCTGTACATAAACTCTTTTTATTCGTTAAAATTCGGTTCCATTTATATTTTCGAAAATCCAGCATCCTCTCACAGAATGCAGTCACATCAACGTAATCTTCGTCATCACAACCCAACGCTACGATTCCTTGTAATATCTCAAAAGATTCCAGCGGAATGTCCAACTGAAGAGCAAAAGATTTGAACAGAAATTAGTGATATTATTATTCCTGGATTTTATTGTTTTTGATAAAAAGTTCCCATAAAATTTTTTCGTGTCAAAAAAAAAAAAAAAATCAGAAATATTTGGATAGTTTTAATGACATAGTTGCACCTGGCGAATATACCCGGTGAACCGAGTGCAAGGGAAATACAAACAATTGCACTTAAAGGGACGGTTAGAATCTTAAAAAGATCTCTCAGCTGAAGTGTCTGAAATAGCGGGTGAATGTTGGCATCCGGTAGGATGCCCCATCCCCAGCAAAAACATAAAGATACGAAAATTAAAAAAAAAATAGAAAGGATTAGAATGCCCTCCTGGGGAGTTTGAATTATCTACTAAACACACTCTTCGAGTGTCTTCGGTCTCTCTGTACAAGGGTTTGTCAGGACAACATGACATGAGGATACTTCACCCTACAAATGAACCCTGACCAAATATTCAAAATAACATAGTATTCAAAGCCCAAATAAGATCCCTTCGACACAGCTATACAATGGCTCATACGAGGAATGGTACACCTTCTCCAAGTAATGTTACCTTAAGTAACAACACTTAGCTGGATACTCCACCAGACTAGATGAATTCTTGTCTTCTTATCCGGTAAGACCAAGAGATCACAAGAAAGATATACTACAATATCGTTAACTGGTCAATTGGGGAGAGGAAATAAATGTTCTTTTTTTCTTTACTAACTCAACGTTTGAGAAATAAAGAAGAATTTTAATAGAATATTCGAATATCTATGTATCTCATATAGAGGTTAAATGTTATCGCAATGGAAGCGACCCATTTATTTCTGAGAACTTCGACTGATGTAAAATAAAATAAAAATAGGGTTCACCATAAGTAATTTTATGTTTTGGAATTTTTTAGATGAAGATTGATAATTTGTATTATTTGGATTATTCGGACTACTCTTCTCATTTGAGTGTTATTCTCACATCGTTTCGGACGATGTAACGTCCGCCTGCAAGGACCCATGTGTAACGGATAAAGTGCTACGTAATAATGAGTTCTAAGTGAGAGTCTTGTGGATATTGAAGGTTCAATCCCAAGTGCAAGTTATACTAGGAATACAAATACGAATTATTTAAGATTTCTACCTAGTCATGGTTGACAGAATGAGAGCAAACTACCCCTGTGGAGAAAATGATCAGTTCTGTTCAAAATTCAGTACAGATTCCCATATTCGATAGAAGAAGGTCGGAGATTACATCGGCTGAAACGTTGTGATAATAACATCCAAGATGAGAAGAGTAGTCCGAATAATGATACAAATGATACAAATTATGTAATTTTATTTCAACATAATAAATGTATCATGGAAGAAATAGTCAACTGCATTAAATAACCCGAAAAGGGTTGATATGCCGTAAAACAAAACAACCAAACCAAACACTATGAAGAAATATTTGAATATATTTAGAACTTGAAACATAAAAACTTTTACCAAAATGACCGTATTCGGCATTAAATAATCCAAAAAGGGTTGATATGCCGTAAAACAAAACAACCAAACGAAACAGCATGAATATTTGAAGATATAACGAACTTGCCCGGGATTGAATGAGTAATACTACTATGTCCTTTTTTCACTATGCTCATAACACCATGTTACTTTCTTTTTTAATTCCTCCTCCCGTTTTGCACCTTAATTTATACGATATTTCGGGGGTTTGACCCCTTTGTGAAGTATATTTCTTTCTTTTTTTCAAGCTTTTATCAGGCACTTACGACTAGTTACGGTCCTCACAGATCGAAAATATTGTTGCATGGGATTGCAGAAAGTCAAAAACGAAACGCTGCACAACTGTGACATGTAAATGTTTAGGTGGTTTTAATTAATTTCTGCTTTTTTTATTATTAATTAACTAGCAGGGAGATAATGAGGAACACTATGTAGTTTTTCACTATGCCCATGACACCATATTACTTTCTTTTTGTTTTACTGGCCCCTGTTTTGCCCCCTAATATAATCGGAAGAAACTGAAATTTAGGAAAACTCTCTGAATTAGTGTCTTATGCGTATCATTTAAATTTCATTAAAATCGGATATACGTATTTGAAGTTTTAAGTGGGTTCTACTCCTATAGCTCATTTAGAAGGATCACATAGAAATTCGACACATTAAGGGCCATGTAGAGATTTAGGTCCACCTCCATTGTCTTCCTGGGAGAATTTTATACATATGATTAAAATTTCCTCAAATTAGTATTGATTGAAGTTTCGTAGCTCCCTTGGAGGAGAGGACTCTTACAGATTCAAGACCACTTCTATTGTCTTTCCCAGAAAATTTTATAATTTTATGATTTAAATTTCATCAAAATGGCTCTCATCAGCACAGGGAAATAACAATCTCAGACGGTCACAGGGCGCGAAACCGGTTCACAGAGACACCTTGAATCTGTAAGCGTTCACTTAATCCATGATGCCACGAGAGATTGTCACAGAGAAATTAAGTGAAAGCGGCGAGTATAAATATTAAGACATTTGATAGAACTCAACGACAGAGTCGGAGCATTGCGCTAGGGCTTTAGGTGAATGTCTAATTTTAATCTTTCAGATAGGGCTCTACTTTTAATTTTACTTAACATGGGCTTCTAATAATATTAAATTATATTTTAATATTTTACCTACAAGTAGAGCACTCTTAATGGTAGTACAAACACAGCATGACGTCACTTGCTTTATAATGCATCATTCCTTCTTTAATAGAAGTAGAATGCCTGGATATCGTGCCGCTTTAAATGTGTTAAAATTATCATTGTTTATCGGCTATTCAAATGGTGGGCGCGCGGTTAAAGACGTTGGATGCAAGTTGAAAAATACTTGTTATCCAGGGTTTCGAATCGTACGACCGGTAGTGAATATTCATATCTCTATGCTGATGAGTCCTGATTGAAAAGAGACGAAACGTATACGTACATAGATAATAAACAAAAACAAATATTTTATATTTGTCGCTCCTCGTAAAATAAGTAGAGCACTCTTAATGGTAGTACAAACACAGCATGACGTCACTTGCTTTATAATGCATCATTCCTTCTTTAATAGAAGTAGAATGCCTGGATATCGTGCCGCTTTAAATGTGTTAAAATTATCATTGTTTATCGGCTATTCAAATGGTGGGCGCGCGGTTAAAGACGTTGGATGCAAGTTGAAAAATACTTGTTATCCAGGGTTTCGAATCGTACGACCGGTAGTGAATAGTCATGTCTCTATGCTGATGAGTCCTGATTGAAAAGAGACGAAACGTATACGTACATAGATAATAAACAAAAACAAATATTTTTTATTTATAGATATATATATATATATATATACACATTATAGATATATATATATATATATATATACACATATACATAAATGGATTCTTTTATTAAAAATGTTCTCCTTGCCTGTGTTATTCGTCTTTGCCTAAGAAAAATGTATTTGTTATTTACACAATGACTGTATTTTATAGAGTTCAGACGAATCGATTATACTACTTATCATCCCCTTTTGGTTATTTTTTAAATTTTTATGTATTTATATTATTATTTATTTTATAATATTTTTATATTTATTTAAGTTACATTTAGAAATATTTAAAAATTAATATATATATATATATATATATATATATATATATATATATATATATATATATATATATATATATAATATACATATACAGTCACTGATAAAACAAGGCGGAAAGAAACCAGAGAAGGGTTCCTTCACCAGGAGTGAAATTAAAAAAAAGACCCTGCTGCTGCTGCTGCTGCTGCTGCTGCTGCTGATGATGATGATGATGATGATATATATATCTATACACATGTATTTAAAATTTTTTTTTTATATATATGTACACGAAAAACATAAATAATACAAACTTACCCATTGTAGAGCATGTGCAAATTTGGAAATTTTCAATAGTCCGTCCTCTGATTGCTTCAAGGAATTCATAAATGCGAAAAGGTCTACATCATTCTTCATGAGATATTCGTCGATAATGTGCAACGCGATCGTCTCCGGAGACACGAACATGTCGTCGGTATCTGCATTTTCCAGCATAAACCTATAGGCCTGTTTGTAGCTTTTTCCTTTCCCGCAGTCGAAGAACTTATCTTTCATCTCGTAGACAATGCACCTTTTCAAGCACATGTCCTCCAGATAACTCCTATCTGGCTTATTTTTCAACCACTTCATACAGTCACCCATTTTGTCGAAATTATCACGAAACGAGATCCGGTCCTTGACCCCCTGCTGTACGTTCTTCTGCTTTAGGCTATCCATTACGTCTTGAAGGGACTTAAAGGTTACAACCGAGCTGTCCTTAGTGCGCTGAGCCCGGCTCTGGAACGACTTGGTTGTATCCACATTGGGAACGTCACCATAGTGACTGACAGCGAACATTCTGCGAATGCGAGGACCTTCATTAAGTCGCACGGCTGCCTGAAGAAATTTATGTTTTTCAAGCCGTCTAAAGACCGGATCCTTCAGAGGTATAGCAACCTCGTCGAGCATAGTTCGATTTAAGGAATCGTCAAAACTTTCCATGCTTCTGTTTGGTTTCTGAAAAAAACAAACAAACAAAAAAAACAAGAATATATGTATTCCGATAATTATCTCTATTTTGATAAAATAAGGTATGTGTATATGTTTATTTATGTGTACAGGATTAACTCATAAATTAACGAACCAATTATTATGAATTTTGGAACACAGCTGCTAGGCGTAAGGGGTGCAAATGTGGGCTATATTTAATTTGATTTAGTTTCATGCAAACGTAGCTAAGAGGGTCCCGTCGTGAAAATTCAAATACCCCCAATTTCTGTGAAATTTTAGTAATAGGTATTAGACATCAGCTAATTAATATTCCTCAAATTTCAGTTTATTCCGCGTATTTTAAAGGGTGTTTATATGTTTTTTTATATAGGCACAATCTTCTCTTTAAAAATTCAAATATTTCAGATTTTTATTGAATTTGATCTATAGTCATTAGACACTAATTAATATTAATATATATATATATATATATATATATATATATATATATATATATATATATAGTCATCCACATACAGACTGTTTCGCTGTTTCACAAGGGGATTTTTATCGCAGAGGTGCGGTGGACATATCACGTGTCAGGCATTTTTGTGTGTTTTTGTTGTTGCTAAATATACCACTGGAAGCCGGTTTTAAGAGAAACATTTTTTTTTCCAGATGGAATTTTGGGGCGTGGCTTGTGTGTTTTCGCCCACGCCATTGGTCAGTTAACAACAAAACATATATAAAAGTAAACAATGGAATTTAAAATTTTAATGACCAAGTCTTTATTCATTTTTTCTTGCCGAAATTCAAAATAATTCAATGTAATTTGACAGTTGTTTCGCACACAAACGAACAACCGGGAATAAACATATAACTACCAGGATATTTCGTTCATGCAGCTCATCAGAAAACCAACAGATCACTCCCGGAAGAAAATCCTTAAGCCAAAAAACAAAAACAAAAACAAAAAAACACACTTTTACATGCAATTCACATAGAAATCTATTTCTTAAAGAAACCAAAGATTCCTTCATAGACAATCGGTCATTTTGTATTTGGTCATTGGAATTTACCATACCATTGTTTACTTATATATATATATATATATATATATATATATATATATATATATATATATATATATATATATATATATATATATATACCAGAATTACGAGCGACTCGAAGTCAGCAGCAAAAAAACATTTTATTATATTTATTATAATTATGTGAAAACAAAAATATTTAAAATAAAAAACTTTTCCTGATTTTTCCATAACACATATTCGATTACTTATATTTAACCAGTACAGAAAGTCTTAATTTTGACTTTCCACAGTTTGCTGCTGAATTCGAGTAGCTCGTTATTCTTGTACCCCCCCCACACACACACACATATATATATATATATATATATATATATATATATATATATATATATATATATATATATATGAAGCAGTCAAAATATGAAATGAACATTTCAGACAAAATGGAATATTAGTTTATGAATAATCATAGCAAGCAGACTTACATCAAATCAATATGGTCGGACTAATCGACCGAAATATCTTGGTTTAGATTTAATAATGTGTTTGTGTTCTAATTTTTACTGCTCTGTTATAATACTTATCCACGATTCCATATTTATATATATATAAGATATAAGTACAATCCTCCTCGCCCCTGCCCCCCCTCTCTCTCTCTCTCTCTCTCTCTCTCTCTCTAACTCTCGCTATCAAAGTAGAATACACCCCTTACCTGAAAAAAAAAAGTAAAAAACAAACTACTCCCCTGGGGGTCACAGTAATCGCGCTAAAAGGTAATTGTAGAAGAAAGTCAAAATACAACTCACTTAAATGTTTGTGTGGTTTTATTCCGGTTGGAGGCCGACGGTTCCTCTTATCCTCTAGCGACACATTTACTCGTGTGATTCCATTCGGCTATTTTTAGTTTTTGTTTTTCTTTATTTTATGATTGTTGGCTTTTCACGTCCTTTCCGCTGACGTCATACGTTTATGTCGCCATGACGACCAAAAACTTTCGCCTCGACAGTTAACGCAACTTAAAAAAAACAAAAAAAAAACAACAACAAAAAATAAACAAACAATTAAAACAAATGTTTCTCTTCCTATTTAAATAGGTCGAGGGTAAGTTCTTGTCCACGCCCGCTTTAAGTAAAATTCGAATAAAAGTAAAATAAAAAAAACAAAAACACAAAAGAAAACAAAAAAACACAAACAAACTTTCCTTAACTTTCGGCAACCTCGTAACTCTCGCTTTCCTTATGTTGTCTTTTAGTCCTCACATTCCATGAACGATGTTCCTGACAAAGGGGGAATAATTGCTGTTTCGTGAGTAGGAATCTAACCATAAAACATTATTGGCTAGTTGTTGACCTGGAAGTAGTATTTCTCTTTAGCTCCTTACATCAAATGACCTAATGCTTTGTCTGGAGCGATTGCCATAAAAAAAGAAATTAAACAAAATAACGGTACTTCTGCAGTTTACGGACCGTGCTATTTTTTAGATAGGATTTAGGTACTGGTACAGATTAGGACCCAAGCTAACCCCGACCCTGGCCCTGACTCTAACCCTAACCCTAACCTAACGACGCCTAACCTGCACCAGCACCAAGATTTTCAAGTTAAATTCAATTTTTACGGTATCTTTTGTTTATTAAATTGTTAGGTGAAAGTACAGAATAGTAAACCCCCCCATGTTAAGAATGGCTTTCTTAATAATAACATTATTATTTCAGTACGGTCCGTAAACTGCAGGTACGAAAATAACAAACGGCACTCTTTCTTTCATCGACAGAGTACAACATTGACTTCGCAATTTAGCGAGGGATGATCCCTTCTCCTATCTCAAGCCCCTTACTCACAGAAGAAACGTTGCTAGTCTCTCTCTATTCTGTCGTTATTTCCATAGAAGGTACTTGCCCGAGCTCCAATTTCTGGTTCCTTCTTGTAAGACATTCACAGCAAAAACTTGTTTTATTACCACAACGGAAAAAGTATTTTCTTTTCTTTCTTCATGTGCCTAGCGTGAGACGGAATTTCCATGGGCACAGTTTATTTGTAAGGGCTTCTTGTTACTGGGACACATTGCTCTTATGGTTTATTGAGGCCGCACTCCTTTTCCCTGTACATGTTACACCGACATCTATCCTTCCCAGCCCTTTCTACCACTTTCTTTATTTACCCTATTTGCCAACCCTCTAAACTACTGAAGCTCTGTCCCCTATCCCATCAACCGTCCTGGGTATTACACAAAACGGAATCTACTGATGACACCGTAATTAGTGAGCTTTTAAGGGTCAGTCCTTATTTGCTGCTACTCCTAGGTCCATTCAGGGATAGATTTCACACCTGCGCGCCAAGTTAATCGTTTCAAACGAGTGGAAATTATTTTCATTGGGTTACAAATATCTAGTTCACACCTTCATGTGAAATAATATTCTTCTTTATTTCTGCAGTAGACGTTGCACCACACTATTGATTCAATTAAATTCAACTCAATTAATTTGACAAAAAATAAAACAAGCATGCTTCAGTTACCATGGAGGGAAAGGGTGATAGAAATTTACACAGAAGAAGACGACGACAAGCCTAACCCAAACATACGAACCACTTATAAGTTCATTTTAGAGATAGGATTAGCCAATGTTGAAACACCAGTGGTCGGACATGAGATCGCTTAACTACTTCTTAGGTATCCGTATTTGTTTTATCGGTTTAAAAATAACAAACACAATGAAGCATGCCTCAGCCACGTGAGCAATAAAAAGTATTAGAACATTCCACAGTTAATTTAAAAAAAAAACTATTGTAACCCGTGGGAATTCCACAGCTGTATCCTTCATCAGTTGTATATTGCTGCCATGCTTAAAACATATTTCCATTCTAATGGCGTCCGGAGCGAACGAATACCCCACGATATTATTGTACCACCTTTGCTCAAACTTAAACATACTTTGCATTATTTTGATTAATCAGACTACTGTTCTTGGATGTTATTCTCACAACGTTTCGGCCGATGTAACATCCGACCTCCTTCAGTTGTATCTTAGCGAACTCGGGAATCTTTCTGTCAAACTCGGGAATCTGTACGGAATTTCGAACTGAACCTTTTATTTAATCAGCCAGTGGTAGCATGCTCTCGTTCCGTCAGCCATGACTGAGTAGAAGTCTTAACTAATTCGTAATTGTATTCTTAGTATCGAGGATTTAACCTTCAACATCAAAAAGACTGTCACTTAGAACCGATTATAACTTAACACTTTATCCGTTACGCCACAGCTCCTTGCGGAAATAAAAGATTCCGTTCAAAATTCTGTACAGATTCCTGAGTACGACAAGATACACCTGAAGAACGTCAGAGGTTACATCGGCCGAAACGTTGCGAGAATAACATCCAAGATGAGAACAGCGGTTCGAATAATCCAAATAATCCAAATTATATACCCCCATCTAAAAAATTCCAAAACATGAAACATACTTATCTTACCTGTGGTTAATGCATTTTCAAAATATATCCAGTTATGGGGGTCTATCTAAAAAAAACCCTCGTATGTGTTTGTGGCATATTTCCATTCTCTGAATGTCAAGCGCGAAAACGAAGACCCTCCGATATTATTGTACCATTTTTGGACAGAACAAATATTCAAAATCTGTGCTTCTTTGCCTGAAACTTTCGAAACGCAGAGACAGAGATGATGAGAGGTTGACAGATCCTTATATTGACTCCTGAATTTTCACCAAATCCCTCTTAGCCGGCTAGTTCTTACACTACAACGCTGTTACCATCCGTACCACGGTGGGGAAGGGTTGTACTTTAGGGGCCATACTGCTTCTGGTCTCAAACAAACGTACACGCCCAGTGCTTTTGGCAAATACTTTATGACACCACACTGATTCGGAACATTAATTTATCAGATTGTTCGATTGGTTAATGGGAAGGCTAATAATAATTAATTAACAAAATGTCCGTTTCCGAAATCAACACGCAAGTATCAGCAAGTTTGATCGGATGTCCTGCTGGCTTGGCAACTATAGTTCATTATTTATGACATCACACTATTTTTTTTGGCAATTACAGGGTCTCAAAAGATGTAACTATTTGTAAAAATGTAGCAATTATTCTTAAAAGAAAAACCCTTATTTTCATAAACCTGTCTTACAGTAAGCTTTGTGTGGCACAAGTTTTTCTCCATATACCGTTTTTTCGAGCGCAACTCAATAATAGTGCTCAATCCAAGCTCTTTAATGCTGAATCACTGTGGCTACTTCCGCATTAAAGTTTATAATCATCCTGTCCAACAAGTCATGGAGAAAATCTCTGTTCGAATTTAATTTTTGAGCGCAGCAATCATTTGGGGATTGTTAATATGGACCCTGCCTTTCAGGTATGCCCACAGAAAATGATCCAAAAGGGATACGTCTGGGGAATGTGTAGGCCAAGGGCGATCGTACGACGAGAGATGAGCCTGTTCTCAGGGAAGTGTGCGATGAAGGTATTCAAGTGAAGCATTGGAGCAATGCAGTGTTGCTTCATCTTGCCGATAAAACACAGTATCCATCTACATAGAAATGATCGCAGAAATAAAATAAATACATATGTTTTGACCACCCTGTATGAGGCATCCTTTATGAAGTAATCATCATCATCATCATCATCATCATCATCATCATCATCATCATCATCATCATCATCATCATCACCACCACCACCACCACCACCACCACCACCACCACCACCACCACCACCACCATCATCATCATCATCATCATCATCATCATCATTGGTTTAACCTCTGTTTCCCATGCGGGCATGCATAAGAAATTGACTTCCAAACACACCTATCTCTAGTCAGGTCTTTGTTTATCCCTCTTTCTCTCAAATCCATCATTATCACAGGTTTGGCCTTCCCCATATGAACTGGACCTGCTACCTCAAATGTTGCACATCTACTAACCTAAGAACTCTCATCCATTTATTCAACGTGGCCTTATTATCGAAGTCTCCTGTTCTGCACACATCTCCGTATACAGTCCAGACTTAATTTTCGCTTGAGGTCATCACATTTCACTTCCATCGTATCATTCTCATATAATTTCTCTCCATACAACGTGAGGACCCTCACTGGCCAGGTTTCACTTCCATACATTATCACACTGCATATCAATGCCTGATAGAATCTTCCCTTGGTCGACAGTGGAAACGCTCTGCTGGTTAGTAATGGCAGAAATTCCCCAAACTTAATTCATCCACTCCTATCTCTTGTAATACACAAGCACTTGCTCCATCCTGTGCTCCAACGGTATCACCAAGGTAACAAAACTTCCTGACAACCTCAATAGATATACTTTTTTTACGAGGATGCCGCAGGATTGGTCGAGACTGCCAGTAAGCAGGTCGGACAAACCCTCCACCATATATTGGAAAAACTAATTTTAGGGCCCTATAAAATGAAGGGTGGACGTAAATAGGAACCCTCCCCTTGCACCTAGACTCCAGTTGTCGGAGGGAGTTATGCACTTCGTCCACGAGTCTCACACCCGGGATTGCCTCCTTCGCACCCTCCACCATGTTCTACATGGCTCTGGTTCGGCCCGGTATGCTAGGCTGCAGAAATGTAGTTAGGAAGGGGGCGTCTGGGAAGTTCTTTGGTTGGTCAGCTCAACCACCTCGGGCGTGAGTGAAACGCTCCAAGTGTTTAATTAAGCTGAGCTGCCGCACCGTCAGAGCGAAGGGGGAAGTTATGTTCAGTGGAATCTGGTGGGGATAGGGGTTGTGGGGACTGAACAGAAGAGATGGTCATCTCTATAGACTCTTGTGGTGGGGATTGGGGCCCAGCCCCTTTAGCCTTCTTGGTCTTTTTTGTTATCTTATCTCTGGAGTTATCCATAGCCATTTTGTTTTGCTCCGTTCAAGTCTGAAGATGAAGAGACCGGATTTTTCTTAACTGCGACGCTTGTAGCTTTTTTATGGGTATTTTTTGGTAGTACCCGACGGCACTTTGGTAAGTGGCTTATTTTGTATTCCCGAGGGTCGCACAATTTAAACCGGTGTAGGAACTCGCTCCTGCTAATTGCCGCTATTAACGTAGTTAAACCCATCTAATCTGCTTGACCGATCCGTACTTTATTAATTAGTTGCAGTTATCTCCCTTTCATCATCGTTGGAGTTATCTCCCTTAGATCATGATTTAAGACTTTCACTGTTTTCTCGGCACGGAGCATGCAAACTGTTCAGAAAGTGTTTGATTTTATCATTTTGCCCGTTATTTTTATTAATTTATTATTTACTTATATATAGCTTCTGATTGTTTTTATTGCTAGTAACATGATAAAGTGAAATCATATCACAACTCATTATTAAAGTAGTTAAATCGGCGCTTTTGCAGAATTGGTCACTGGTGCAAGGGAAATAACTCTTGTTTGACTACGAGATTCATTTTTTTCAAATGCAAATTTGGGACGCTGAAAAACCTACGTAACTTGCAATTTCTTAGCAAACTATCGCCAGACTTTCTTTCTTTTTTGTAAACATTTTTTTATCAACATGTTATAAACTTTGTCACATTAAGAAACAAAACAAAAAAAAACAGTCGTCGCAGTTTTCTTTATTAAAAATTCCAATCTATCTGCAACTATTGTCGCATTTAAAAAATATTTTATTTTATCATAGTTCACCCCCAAACAAAGCAGACCGCCACTGTAGACGTAAGTTTTGAGGGCCATCCTGAGTTGTGAGATGTGCAGCGAGATGTCTGTTTACATTAGTTTTACATTTCTGCATGTCAGTAGAGTCGATAAAACAGGGAGCAGGGAGGAAGTTCCAGAGGCTGACAGCACGAGGAAATAAGCTATTAGAATAGCAGGCTCTCTGGCATCTTTATTTTAATATTTAAAACCGTAACATTTAAAAAGATTAATTTTATAAAATCTGCAACATTAAAAAAAAAAAAACAAAAAAAAAAAACAGGCGTCGCAGTTTTCTTTTCTTGAATAAAATTTAAAAAAAAAATGAAAATGCGAGGGATTGGAATATTTGATAAAGAAAACTGCGGCGACTGTGTTTTTAAATGTAATATAACATATTAATAAAAAAAAAAATTAAGGGCTAAAAAAAAGAATAAAAATGCGACGATAGTTACACAGGAATTGTAATTTTGAATAAAGAAAACTAATTTATAATTATTATTTCCCTTTATAAATAAATATATAAACAATTGATTTTAGAAATACAATAAAATTACACTAAAAAAGAACAAAGGAGAAGGGAAGAGGAAGTCAAAAAATAAAAGTAAAAAATGTGATCTGAGGTAAAGATCGGATTCTAACTCTGCCTGATGAGATCTCAGTTTATAATAACAGCTGTTGATCGATAACATCGACATGTCAGTCTCGCAGATATTGTACATGTCTGTGTAAATAAAAATAATTATGTATATAAAAGCTTTATTTGATATTGACCACTTTTTATAAGCCCGGTGGAAATTCTTTGGATTCTTATCCTGTGGATGTTTATACCTAGCCTGGATTATATATATATATATATATATATATATATATATATATATATATATATATATATATATATATATATATATATATATATATATATATATATATATATATATTAGTACTTCATGTATCCACATAAAATATTATAAGGAGATATAATTTTTTATGTATCAGTTTTCAGTATTTACTTCAACAGTGCTCGATACGTAAGTAGAGCTAGGTAGTAAGCAGTGAAAATATATATGGCAATCAAGCTACACAGAGGCTCCCGTGTTTCATCCCCGGGGGAATCGTCAGGCTAAATATATATATATATATATATATATATATATATATATATATATATATATATACAGTATTTCAAAATGCTATATTGTATTAATTTAAATAGCAGTTAGCTGTTTTGAGGTCAATATAGGTGTGATCAATGAAAAAAAACTTTCGCATTTATTTATTTTTTAGATATTCTTTTATAATATATATATATATATATATATATATATATATATATATATATATATATATATAATATTTCCATTACACCCACCCGCGTCTTCAATCTATTAATCTATCTATATCTGCCCTTTAAAATCTTTTATCATTCATATAAAAAGTCTACTTCGATCTGAAATCGATAATCGATGGGCTTGTTACAAAACGTGTTCGCGGCGAAACGAATGAAGACAACTTCCATTAAAAAAAAATTCAAAAAATAAATGAAACAGACGAAATTTTCGATTGGAAAATGCGATGAATTCTCGAATAAATTTTTCGTTTTGAGATAGATTTATTGTCTCAGACTTTCCTTCGAGGAATGGACCCCCGACTTATCTGGATGTAGTGGCGTAGATAATAAATGGCAGTTGGAACAAAGAATCGGTGGGGTTGCATAAAAATGCCACACGCACACACACACATGCACACACATTTCTATAAAAATATACTTCCGGCAAGTAAGCTACACAGAAACGTATACTTATGGCAAATAAGGGCCATACCCACAAATATAATTGTTTAAAAATATAACAGTGGCAAGTAAGCCACACAGTCGAGTTTCATTCCACGAACGGGTTCGTCAAACCAACTAATGTAAACAGTATCTGTTTAAACTACTTGAGAATGGGATGTCAACAATTTAGAGGAAATTATTACCAACGTACTGATTGGGAATCCATCAGAGATCTAATCTGAGACACTCCATGGAGTAACACCTTTTCTTTCCCTGCTCAACAGTACGAAAATGAGGTAACAGAATGGGTCAAAGCTGATCTAAAAGCATATGTCCCCACGCGGAATTTCTATAGTAAGACCTACTCCACCAATGGTTCACCTCGATTAGTGCATAGAGTCCAACATTAAATCTCCTCGACTTAATATGCACATATAACATAAATTGGAACAGATACATAGAAAATACTGCCAATTTGCTGCAAAGAAGTCGGGTTCCTTTACCGGGTTAGAAAACCTCTCACACCTGCCAGTATTTTATTTATCTACAAAGCATCAATTCACCCATACATGGAATATTGTCGCCACACCTGAGTTAGTGCACATACCACTAGGCTCTACCTCTATGACAGGATTCTAAAAGGGCCTCGAATCTAATAGGTCTCTCACTATCCACCAAGCTCCATCCCCTGTCCCATCGCCGCAATGCTGCCTCCCTGTACTTGTTCTATCACTATTTCAACGGAATGTGCTCCGACGAACTTGCTGCATTTATGCACCATCAACGTAAATACCCCCGAACAACCTGACAATCGGCGAAATCCCACCTCTTTACCGAAGAGATCTCCAGATTCCTAACAGTTTCTTTCCTCGAACTGCTTGCCTTTGGAATTCCCTCCCTTTTCTTCGTTTCCTCAACTGTAACAACATGTTATATGTAATGTAAAAAAATATCGCTGCACAACTCCCCAGTTAGGATTACCCTATAAATTTGGCTCTTAATTCATAGTAGCCCCTTACGACCTAGTGGACAGGTGACTTGTTTGAGATGCATAAAAGTAAAAAAGAGATAAAAAGAATCACTTGAATTTTATTAATTGATGGGAGTGAACAGGTATAAGTGTGATTGTTTTGTATATACAATACAAACTAATAGCTTTAATTGATAAGAAGAAGGAAGAAAGAGTAAAAAAAGACAAAGGCTGTTGTCCTGAAATATTTCTTACTGCTAATGGATTTTCGTTCCGGCTCGGTTACCCAATTACAGAAGTCATTAGTCGATTGACTGATGAGAAGATGACAGCGACATTTTTGGCTCCCAGGCTGAATTACGTATCAAACTCGAAACCAAATGGTGCCAAATGTCTAGAAACCTGTAACCTTTTTGTATAACCAAACATATTTTATATATATATATATATATAAATATATATATATATATATATATATATATATATATATATATATATATATATATATATATATATATATATAAGTAAGCAAAATTTTCTTACAAAACATTTTAAAATGTTTTGTAAGAAATTAAAAAAAAACTTGCCTTCTAGAATATAAATGAACTTTCCTTACTTATATACGCTCTGTTGTCACTAGTTGACATTCATCGAGCTTAAATTTCAATAGGTTGGTAAACATAGAGTATTAAAAGTATATTTTCAGAATATATATATATATATATATATATATATATATATATATATATATATAAACTTACAAATATAAAATGAGCACTACTATATAAAAACAGCAAAAATTCCCTGGATTTTTAGTCTGTATACATAGAGCTTACATGGATATATATATATATATATATATATATATATATATATATATATATATATATATATATATATATATATCAATTTATTAATATTTCAAATAAACTTTAAGTATAAAAACAGCAAATTAGGGAACTTACTGCTAAATGTTATAAGTCCGGAATGGTAAAAAACGCTGATCATTTCGAGAGTAATAACCTCTCTTTTTAAAAAAGAAACGGAAGTTGGACCGATCTCACGGTTGAAGAATATATACACACACACACACACACACACACACACACACACACATATATATATATATATATATATATATATATATATATATATATATATATATATAATATGATATAATATGAATTATCAAAAATAATAATGAGCAATTAGAACGCCATACAGTGAATTTTAATTTTATTAATTTTTATTTTATTTTTTTCAATTTAATTTTCGAAGATATACTTCATCATCAGAATTTCAAATAAAGATATATTAAAATACCTTTTTTTTAATTTCTTTATCGCGTTTTTGGTGTTATCAATACGGTATTGTTGAAACGACAAGAACGTCACGTGGCAGTGCAAATTGTAATAAGACATGTTGTTCCTGGTTTAGAAAGCATTGTTTATATGGTAATATGAATTATTAAAAAAAATCATAATCATGAGCAATTATTACTCATCATCATTTTTAATAATTCATATTATCATATAAACAATGCTTTTGAAACCAAGAACAACATTTCTTATATATATATATATATATATATATATATATATATATATATATATATATATATATATATATATATATATATATATATATATATGGTAAAATGAAAAAGGAAAACCAAAAACTGGATGTTTTTTATGTGTACATCAACGTTTCGTCTTTATTTATAAGACTTCATCAGGATGATGATATAGGGAAAAGATATCATGCAAGCACAGATACATGTAGGGTAGACATGTTGGGAAGAAAAATAAAAATATATATGTGTATACGTTAATGCAAACATTATTAAAAACAATCGAATTCTTCTGTATGGTTATACCTTTTTTATCTTTTCAATTCTTCTAATGATTTTTTTCGCGTTACAATCAAACAAATTGATGAAATATCCGTACGTGTTACAAACGTTTTCGATTCTTTCTCGAATCATCTTCAGGTGTTGATGGTAAAAATCGACTAAAAAGCTGGTGAAAGGATGGAATTTTTAAAATACATCGGAGAGACGTGCACATAATAAACGTCTACATTGTTAAAAAAAGACGGATGAATTTAATCTTTTTTAACGATTTACTATGTATTTATTTGCTTTTTTATTTTAATTAAAAGTAATGGCTGATTTATTTGGTGTAGTTAAATAATTATTAAGAAGGAAACATGCGGAGGTAGGCAATAATTTAATAAAATGCTCCTTATTTTCGAATTTGAAATAAGCGACGCCGGGGTGGAATCACTGAACTAAAACTACGCTAAGCATTGTAGAATAGTTTTACTAGTCTCATCTGCACTATTATTAATTGTAGGTTGTTGTGTTTTATGTATATGGCTTCATATACATACATACATACATACATACATACATACATACATACATACATACATACATACATACATACACACATGCATATAGCATATATATATATATGTATATATATACACATATATACATATATAAATACATATATATATACATATATAAATACATATATATATATATATATATATATATATATATATATATATATATATATATATATATATATATATATATATATATATAAAGTTAGTTGAGATCAATAAAATCTGAACATTGTTCCAAAAAGTTCTAACTCCTTTCATAGTACTGTTCCATTATCCAATTTCACTAACCCTTATACTCGAGTGGCTTTTGGCCTTGCTAAGTGGTGAATCGTTAGTATAAAAACATCTCAACTGTGACGTAGCTTTCGTTACAGACAGACACCGCATACCTACCGTGATAAAATGCTGCTCAACTGTGAGCTGATACTTTGGAATCACAAAATCGGTTTGATGAGAAAGTCCACTTAGGTTTATACTAATTTAAGAGAGTGCTTGTGAATGAACAACTCCATTTCGTTCATAGGCTACGATTCTGCCATAAGTTTTGTCAGAGCACCGGACAGATTTTCGAACCACTGATAAAGTGATCGGACGTCGCGCGAGGAATTTATTAATATGCGCCATGTTGGCAAGCGGACGCCTTGAGCGAACGACTTTGTTTATTATTTCTTATGAATAAACATGCATGGCCAATACTTTTAGAATTAAATGTTTGATCGGGAGAAAGGAGACTCAGCGTTTCAAGTATTTTTGGCATTCGTTTCGTGTTGGAAACACTTGCGAACAAAGGTCAGTGATTAGCGCACCGGGCCGGGAAGCTTGAAGATGCGATCTCTGACTGACTAACCTCTTCCTGTTCTCTTCCGATCAACGAAGTTAAGCGCCGGTAACCCTGGTCACTACTTAGATTGACATAGTCACACTAAGAATACCAGTTTCCGTAAGTTTGAAAGTGGAGGTGGTTATGAAGTCAATTTGGGAAACTTTACTATTGGCGACATAAATCATTTGAAAGGAAATACATTTTGGAAATTAGTCAAAAACAATTTATTTTTGGTTTACCTACTAATTTGTGACGCGTTTGCGTAAAAAATAATATTTAATGCTTAATAGAAGTTGTAAGCATTTTAAGTTGCCGTAAATATTGGTTTTGAGTAAAGTAATCAGTGGTAGAAGTACAATACAAAACCGGAGTCCGGATACCACTTTAATTCAAAACTATTAACTTCTTTGAGATGACAGGGCGCATTTCCGTCCGGTCTAGTAATTACTTTCTGAGAAAAAAGCAAGATGTCTGCCACTGATTACTTTACTCACAACTAATATTTACGGCAACGTGAAATGCTTATTTTTTCTATTAAATATTAAACTTTTAACGCAAATAAGTCACAACTGAGTAGGTAAACCAAAATAATTTGTTTCTGACTTATTTCCCAACTGTATTTCCTTAAAAATAATTTATGTCGCCAATAGTAATGTTTACCGTCATTTTTTTCAAATGCGTTCGGCGTACTCTTTGTTCCCTAAAGAAAGTTTAAAATCGACTTCGAAATCTAGTGGGGGTGATCTCTTTTGTTCCTTACAACCTCCTTCCCCTAGTAGAAACGCTGTTAGTCTCTCGCTACTCTATCATTATTTCTATAGAAGGTGCTCGACTGAGCTCCACTCTCTGGTACCTCCTTGTAAGACATTTACAGCAAGAACTCGTATTACTACCAAAACGAAAAAAAAACAAACTTTCCTTTCTTCCCCAGTATGCCTAGTATCAAATGTAATTTCCACAAACAGAGCTTCATCAAAACGGCTTGCCGTTTGTGGAACACATTGCCACAGGACTGCGTCCCCGCAGAGTACAACATGGTCGTCTTTATATCCAATCTCAACAGATTCCTTTTACAAAATGTCCCCACAAATATTTAAACTTGATTAATTCTCTCATAATATTTTTCAATATAATCACCTTATCTCATTAACCCTTATCCCCAAGTTGCTTTTGGCCTTGATATGTGGTGACCAATAGTATAAAAAAGCCCTTGGAAAATGTATGGACTCATCTATTTTGTCCCCCTGAAAAGGTTACTGTTTGTAGTGTAGCGAGAGTTGCAAAATCTCCAGCCACATTTCTTCTGATCCGACATTGCTTTTATTCCAAATACATTTCACATCAAGTTTTGTTCGTTTGAGTGGTGGGGCCAGCACAAAAAAGAGACATCAGATTGAAAAAAAAAGTTCTAAGGATGAATTAGGATGCCCCTTTTAATGGATGACATTACGAAACGATGACACCATTCATCTTACACGGGGAGAAAATAACAAAAAAACATACAACGTCCACATAGTTTTAGTAGTAGATATACCTTCGTCTGCACCAAGAATGCAATATTCGAATGGGCTCTTAATATGGATGTATATATTTTCAAAACAGCGTTTAATTCATGTGAAATCAGATTTTTAACCATCCATCTAATCATTCTATTTTCTCTCGAGAAAATACAATTGTTACGTGGGTGAAATTCAATCTTTTGTCTGGTGCTTGTAATGATGCGATAATTATATATATTGATGCGATACTAATATGAAAATGACGTAATACTGATATGATATTGATATTGCATTTTTGAATTCCTCGTTTTGGTCTGAAGAGGTTGACTCTCTATCAAGAGTACAACCGAAACATATATGCACATATGTAACAAATAATGTTTGTACAAATAAAAAATTATACTAAAGAACAGCTCTACTTGTTATTGAGCACTTTTTTATAAGCACTGGAGTTTCAACGGATTAACATCTACACAAACTAATATAACACATGTGCCATCTCTCTCTCCCCCCTCTCTCTCTCTCTCTCTCTCTCTCTCTCTATATATATATATATATATATATATATATATTAGTACTTCATGTATCCACATAAAATATTATAAGGAGATATAATTTTTTATGTGTCAGTTTTCAGTATTTACTTCAACAGTGCTCGATACGTAAGTAGAGCTAGGTAGTAAGCAATGAAAATATATATGGCAATCAAGCTACACAGAGGCTCCCGTGTTTCATTTAGCCTGACGATTCCCTCCGGGGATGAAACACGGGAGCCTCTGTGTAGCTTTATTGCCATATATATTTTCATTGCTTACTATATATATATATATATATATATATATATATATATATATATATATATATATATATATATATATATATATATATATATATAGTGTGATTTATGTTGATCAATAAATAAGCTGCTAATTCGCCCACTTGTCAGAGTTATTAGGCTTTAATTAATTTTATCGCCCCGGTCGCTTAACGCATCGCCGTTGAATATTGCCGTAAATGAGCGAAGCCGTTTGCAAGAAATTGGTGCAAGTTGAATTTATCAATCAAAAAATTAATTGTTAACGATAATTTGAAAATTAGGCACAAATCATTTCGCCTTCACTTCCGGCCGCCTCTCCCCTTTTTTTTCGCGGAAACCATTTAGCAACTCGGGCGAACGATTGATCTTAATCTCGTTTGAAATATTTTGACACGGAATTTAATTAATATCGAGAAAGTTGAATTAAAATCCGTCAGACATATATGCGTACAGAAACATGTTGATAAAGAGCTGACGTTTACGACATATCAGACCTTTTCGGGACAGTTTGAAGAGTTGTCGCTAGGAGGACTATTTCTTGTCTATACTAAGTTCAAAATCCACTTCGCAATTTAGTAGGGAAGGTTTCTTATGTTCCCTTACAGAAGAGACGTTGCTAGTCTTTTTCTATTCGATCGTTACTTTCATAGCAGGGGCTCGACTGAGCTCTAATCTTGTAAGACATTCATAGCACGAACTCGTCTTCCTACAACAACGGAAAAAAACTTCCTTTTATACTCTGTGTGCTTTACATAAAGAATTTCTTTCCAAGAATTTCATATATGCGGAGCACGTTTCCATGGGTCTGCTTTCCTGTAGACTACAACATGTCTTCAAATCAAGTGCGACACACGTTACCGCGGACTGCTAACCTGCAGATCACAACATTCTCGTTTAAGATTCCAATGGCAACAAATGCTTGTCATAAACCGTCCCCATGAGTAATCAAATACACTTAATTCCATTAATCATTTTAAATACTCCCATAATATACTTCATCCGTCAACTGACAATTCACTCATCTCATTATCTATATTTTAGCATCAATTTTTTACGGAGAAATTTCTTTTAGTGGTTTATTTCCACTAAAAGAAATTTCTCCGTAAAAAATTGATGAGAAAGTTAAGTTTGTACGTATATAATGATGTGAAGCGAAAAACAAAATATACAGATCTTTCTCGTTCATAGATCTGTGGCGCAACGGATAAAAGTGCTAAGTGTAAGCAATTTTTATTAAAATTGAAGGTTTAATCTTCAGTGCAGGCGATACTAAGAATAAACATTACTTAAGACTTCTATCCGGTCGTTGCTGACGGAACGAGAACAATCTGCCCCCCCCCCACCGTGGATTAAATTATGGGTTCAGTTCAAAATTCCGTAGAGATTCCCGAGTTCAACATACAGATTCCCGAGTTCGATAAGACGCAACTGAAGAAGGTCGGAGGTTACATCGACCGAAACGTTGTGAGGATAACATCCAAGATGAGAACAGTGGTCCAAATAATACAAATAATACAAACTGCATCCCCTATCCTTTCTCTTTCTAGTGCCCTCCTCTGTTTCATTAAAATGTGGTCGGCACTAGCTGACACAAAATACTACTACTACTACTACTACTACTACTACTACTACTACTACTACTAATAATAATAATAATAATAATGATAACAATAATACTATGAAAACTGATAATAATTACCTGTGAGCAGTCATAATTGTCTCGGATTGTTTTTAAATTATACAAGTATTTTCATCATCCAATACTGCGTTTTATCTTCCTCCTCCCACTCTTTTTCAGACTCCTTCCTTTCTTCTCTTAGTACATCCCCTAGTAATTGAAAAATACAAATTTACAATCGTCGTCCGAAAAATTCCGCAACACAGAATCAATAGACTAAATAAATTTTAACAAAGTCAAAGGATAACAGGATACATAGTGATGTCATACTAGACCATATCACTATCCTCCCACCCTCTCTTCTCCTTCCTTTTCTCTCGTGCTTACGCCCTCCCATTTAATTCCCTTTCTCTTATCCATCTGTTTCCTCTCTCTCTCACTTATTGTCACCCTTCCATTCCTCTCACCCCTTTTTTTGTATCAGTCCTCTTTCAGATACGTCGCTCGCCTTTTCCTCACACCATCTACAGCATTTATGCACAAATAAAAAAAGTGTGCACGGCGACAAGATGCTAACAAAATAACAGACAACATTATCTGAGTTTTAGTAGCACACACATGAATTAATGTCGAAATGCGACGCTTTTGTTTGCTAACGAGGCGACGAAGATGAGATCCAGCTGATATAACTTGGTTAGAAGTTATAATAACAAAAATAACCGGAGTGTAACGTCTTTAAAAGAGGATGGTTTATTACAACCTATATCTTGTACAAAACAATAGAGCTACCGGTAATCCAATAAGATTTACATTATACACTCGAATACCGTTGAATACAGACCACCATATATACTACTGTTCGTAGCCTTGAGGGGGTCAGGTATCCCATCACAACAGCACCGTTTGTGTTTATTTAGTAACTGCATAGGAGTTCTTACTGAGGTAAAAATTTCGGGTTGTTAACACTATCCATTGTAAATGACTGAGCAAAACACTGATTTATTTATTACCTTTTATTTAAATAAAAGAAGAAACTTACATTAAACCAAGATTTTGATGTTGTGTGTGTTACAAATGGAAAATTCCACGAAAAATTAGTTTAAGCCAGAAGATGGTATTTTCTATTAGAAATCAAGTTAGAGCTACGTATACATACAGTTACGTCACGAACAGGAAGTCAGAAGAGAGATGTGGCGATGAATTTACCAAAGTATTTCTTCTCGGCCGTGAATTGAGAGGATTCAGTCGCCCTTTTTTCGGAGCCCTGTCGCTTGTAAAGTTTGGACCGTCATTGCGACCCTATTACGGCTATATGAGATTTACAAAGATCTTTGTTTCTTACAGTATGTGTGTTTGTGTTTCTCGTTTACATGTAACTTTGAATTATACACATTTAACTTATGTTTGATTTACTAATATTAATCGAATATTTGTTGAAATCAAAAATAAGATTTAAAATTAATTTTTAAAAATCCTATTTAAAAAAAATCGTAAACCTAACATATTTCTTATCATTTAAAATTAAATGTACACCGTTTATTAATTATGCGACTTCCAAGAAACAATACTTACACGTAACTTTGATAAATACACATTGGTCAATTACTAATAGAGATTTGGTATCTGTCTGAAATCGAAACTATTTTCGTTAATTGTACCATCTTTTAATGCTCATTTCAGACGAATGCACTTTATTTCATTGTTCAATTCAGAGAGTAGTGCAGTATATGTTGTGTTGTCATGAAACCCCCTCCCAAGAATTATCTCCTCGTTTGGGGGTAGTGTCGTATCTGTTCTCTTGTCATGAGACACTCCTCCCAAACATTACCTCCTCCTTTGGGGGTAGTGTAGTATATGTTATGTTGTCATGAGACAATCCTTCAGACATTACCTTCTCTCTTTTTTGTACGTGTGTGGGTGGGTGAGGGTGGGAGTAGCGGACGTCAACAAGAAGTTGTTGTAATCACGTGTCTGTTAGTAAACCCAATACTTACATTGAAAAGCAAAGATATACGATGGAAGAAAGCATACGTTTACTAGTTAATTACTATTTTATTTATTTACTATTATAAAATGAGATAAGGGAAAACTAAAACAAATTAAAAAATAGGTTAATGTTGTTACCATTATATACGATTAAGACAATCATATTTAAAATAAAAAATTGTAAACATGATATATTTTGAATAATTTTGTTTGGTAAACGTAAAGTTGAGAGTCATGGACAGATTGTTCGAAAAGGCGATTACAAATGGTTTTTCTTTAAAGATTATGAAATGCTGAATGTTTTGGACTAAAATCAATTTAGTATTATGAATGAAATCTAAAGAAAACCACTATTAAAATGAATAAATAGGCTTGTATTATCGGTGCTTTTTCAAAATGGCAACATGATGGATCGGAAGGAGGTTATTAGCTAAAAAGTGGAATGAGATGTACGTGTTGTTATTAATACGTTGTTATTAATACGTAATACTAAATTGATTTTATCCCCTGATGTGACCTTGTCTGTTTACTTGAATGAGGCTTGAGTGGGTTTAACTTTGAATATGTGAATGTGACTTAACAAACAAACATATGCAAAAGAATTTTGATTAGGAAACTGACGTAGTATGGTCAAGAATTATTTTTACAATTAGAAAAAGTAACTAATTAATTAACATTTATAGTAGAAGCTGATAACGACATGCGTCTTAGAAAATGTTTGTCTCTTGTTGGAAGCCAAGGGGACGTAACTCTCCAAGTTCTTAAGTGGAATAAACTCTTACAAGTTATCTCCCTTTAATATGTGTATTTTCTTTTCTTAGGAAGAAATGCTTTCTACCTAACATCTCCAAAACGTTCAGCATGTCACGAGCTTAAAAAGTTTTTTTTATCGCCTATACACAATTTTTAATCGCCTTTTCGACCAATCTGTCCCCGCCTCTAATATTTACGTTTACCTTTTCTCTTAAGTCCTCCACCCAGCAATATGTCTCCACCCGGGTAACGCCGGGTAAATACATCTAGTATTTTATATATCGATCAACATTTCCTTTACGGTAGGGAGTGTTAATTAAAACCTTTCCGAGTTTCGGTCACGTGTTCCGTTGCTCGCTCATTCAATTTAATTTCACTTACTCATATACGATATTACGTAATCGCATTTCTCTGCGAAATGAACACAGGCCAGCCACGTGTAAATATCGAATAGATTCGTGAAATGGAAATGTCGAATGGGAAAATGAAAAATCTATCAAAATATGAATTCGCTCGATAAGCTATCGTGAATCGCCATTTACAAAGACACTAAAAAGAAGAAAACTTGGCATATATATGGTCTTTTTTGTATTAAAATAAAAAAAAATTAATAAATGGTCCGTAGGTTTCACGAACGTTTTCGATTCTCCGTTAAATCATCCTCAGTTGACAAAAGCAAACGAACAAAAAAGCTAGAGAAAGAAGAGAATTAAAAAAAAAACGGCGGTAAAACGCTCAGAGAATGTTTTTAGCATTAATTCACCGCACTGAACAGATTTGATATGTATATATTAATTTGTGGTAGTTAAACTTCAATGTTTTAGCTCAAATAAGTCAATTAATAATTTATATTAATATACAGGGCTTTACGCGCTCCACTACTTTTAGAGCTGCTCCCGCTCCTGCTCCAACGCCCAAAATTGGAGCCGGCTCCTCTCACGCTCCCCATTTAAAAAAAGAGCCACTCTAGCTCAAACTCCTATAAAAAACGAGCGTCTCTTTTTCAGCGCTCTATAATGAAAATGCACCTTCTTTCATAAACGTTCTATTCTGCCGAAGGATAGGGGTGGGCGTCAAAGGATCTCGTCAATATGGGTGGGGATGTCACTTTAAGTGTAAGACCGTAAGTAATATTTGACAAAGTCTCGCTAATATTTTGAGAGGTGCTAAGGATTATAGGAGTACACGTCGGACGAAGCATAGGATTATACATAAATTTTCGTTTCCTGAGGTATAAAATAGAAATAGAAAAATCCCTGAAGTATTTTAAAACAATTTTAATTTTCATTACATTAACAACCTATTTTTTCAGGGGAGGAAAATTTGACCCGATATATTTTAAATTTATTTTGGAAGGGAATTTAGATTTGTTTTAAGTAAATAAAGTTTTACTTTTAAACATTATTAGTGATTATTTTCTTTAAAAAGAAAACATTTCTCTGGGAGAGGAGAGACAGCCAGGGCAAAATTAATTATCGTGTTGTTGTTTAATATTTGTTTGGTTTACGAACGTAATTATATGGTATAATGTATATTATTATTTACCACAGAGAAACGCGCAAGTACTTTCAAACAAATCGATTTATCCATTTTTTTCCAATAGTACAATTTGGGGGAATGAAGTTTTTTTTTTAAAGATTCAATAAAAAATATTTCTCATAAGTTGACCAAAAAATATCAATAAATTGTCAATAAACAATTCAGAGATCAATTTAATGTCTTAAAATTTCATACAAAATAGCTGGCTTAGATTTTGGGAGTTGAAAAAATATCGGATCAAATTTTCATCCCCCGAAAAATTAACTGGAGCAAGTTTTCCTACGTCGGACAAAAACATTTATTAAAATTAAAAATTCAAATAAAAAAGGTGAAACCGCCTATATTTGAAATCTCTAACAAAAACTGTTTACAATTTTAATATTCGTTAATAGATGTTTTAAGATAAAGAAAGATATCTAATCTACTTTCGGTTGTAAAAAAACAAAAAAATACTCAGAAAGTCTAATTATTTGCTTTTTAAAATTAAAATTTAAGACATTTTCTTTAATTTAATTAAGTTTAAACATCGATTTAATTATAGAATAGGAACCGCTGTTTCTTTTTTTTCGCACATTTCGCTTGGTATTGGCCCAAATTTTGGATGAAACTGATTGTTGGTCTTAATTGTATTTTTGTTCCTGAAATAAAATTCTCATTTACTTTTTAAAGTGTTGAGAATATAACTTTAATTCCAGGTTTAAATCGCTTGCGGCCATGTTGAGTTCTATTGTTTTTTCCTTGGACTAAAGATATTTTTTCCTTGGACTAAAGATATGTTTTTCTTGGACTAAAGATATGTTTACTGCTTTAACATTTTATTACACACAAACAACAAACTTTGAACATTCTATTTACAAAAGCAAGGTTTAACAGAATTTAACGAATTCAAAAGCAAACATAAAGGTTAAAACATACTAGTCGTGAATTTAAGAATAACAAAATGTCTCCAAAAAGACAATAGGTAAAAATGTGGCATCAAAGTCTAATTAAAATTAAAAGAAAAATTGGCTTATTTATTCAATCAGCAATAAACACCCTTGTCATAAATACAAACAAAAGTTTAAATCTTTAAGATAACTTCAAACACATGGACTCACTGGCGCATTTGAAGACATTTGTTGCCAAACTGTCCTATCAAAAATGTAACATGTCGATGTAAAAATGTACTTGCGCCTATAAAAAACCCTGAGAAGTTCAAATTTTCTGTTTTCATGTGTAACTCTCTCGTTCTTTATCCTCTCTCCCTTCCCCTCTCCCTTTCTCTCTCCATCTCTCCTTATCTCATATACATTTACCAGAGATATAATTTCAAAAATAACTCAAAGAGTTGAGCTAATACTTTCTTTTCTTTTCCTTTTTACTGCCGAATAAAAAGACT
>OY744546.1:550000-552500 GCA_963556195.1 Sepiola atlantica
GAGTGGGGAAGAAGTGGAAAGATGGGGGTGAGCAAGGACTACTGTGGCTGGTAGTAAGAGAAAGAGGTGGGGGGATGAGCAGGAATAATGTGGATGGCAGAGAGGGAGTGGAGGCGAGGGAGGAAGGAGGTGTTTGAACAGATGGCTGCGGTCAAGACTGAAGGGGAAAAAGTAAGTTGGAATGTTTGTGTGTGGGGGTGTATGCAGAGAAAAGGAGGGTGGGTAGAGAAGGAGGGGGGCTGTGATTTTGGTGGATGGGCGAAAGTTATGGTCTTAGAGAGCGTTTTGAGAAAATGAGGGGATTTAAGAAGGGGGGTATGGAAGAGTGAATGTATGAAAGAAATAGTTGAGAGGGGGAATGGGTGAGGGGGAGAGGGGGGATTTGTTGTGATAGGGTATGAAATATTTGAATATTTGGAAAATGATGGTAATGAGTGAGGGAGTGGAGGGGTGGAGGAGAGGGAGGAGGGAGGTAATTGAACAGGTGGGTATGGAATATTTGAAATATTTGGAAAATGAGAAAGTTTCATTGGACTGTAGTGTTAAAAATGTGAGGGAAAAAGGGAATGAGTTAGAGAAAGTAAAGATTCATGGAGAAAAAGGAAGGGTGTGAGTAAGTGGGAGAGTGTCATTAAGGTTAGAGATGAAAATAAATGTTATCTATGATCAGGCAAGAGTTTTTGTTCTGTAAGGATGATCTTGCTTATTAAGGGTGATAGGTTAAAGAAGCCATTTCGTTGCTTGATGGTGGTGGAGGCGGTGATGAGAGCAGTTTCCAAAAATCTTCGCCGAGATTTGTTGTGGATGTATTTTGTGATTTCGGCTTGTTCAAATTTGAAGGCATGACCATGTTCTAGTGCATGGGAGAAAAGTGCACTGAGAGGGTTGTTGTTTTTTATGTCCCTTTTGTGTTCATTTAATCTTTTCTTTAGTTCACGTTGTGTTTCTCCCACGTAAAATTGATGGCAGTCATTGCATGGGACAGTATATAAGCCGGAATGGGATGTGGTTTTTTTTTTGAAATGTCTGGATGTGTTTAGTGCTTGTTTTATGGATTGAGATGTAGTTTGTACTGCTGGAATGCCTAGTTTGTTAAGCGTGTTGCATGTGGATGTGTTATTGGAATGCGTGGGTAAGAGAAGGGGTCTGTCTATGAGAGAGGTGTTAGGAGTTTGATTTTTTTGTGTGGTGTTTCTGGAGAATATTTGGAAGGCTTTTTTCTTGGCATTTAATATAAAATGTGTGGGTATTGCAATGTTTTTAGGGAATTAAAAATGTACTTTATTTCTTCATCTATGTGTTGGGGGCTACATATTCTAAGGAAGCGTAGGAAGAAGCCTATACCTGTTTTGATCTTGCTATGGTGGTGGGAGTAGAAATGTATGTAGTCATTTTTGTGAGTGTTTTTGCGGTGTACCTTAAATTCTAGTTTGTTGTTGGACTTAATTATGAGGGTATCTAGGAAGGGAATAGAGCCGTTTATTTCAGTCTCATGGGTGAATTTTATGGAGGGTTCTACTGTGTTGAGTCTATCTTTAACATTATTGATTTGTACGTCTGTGGGGAGGAAAATTAAAATATCATCTATGTATCTAAACTCTACCCACCCTCCTTTTCTCTGCATACCCCCCCCACACACAAACATTCCAACTTACTTTTTCCTCTTCAGTCTTGACCGCAGCCATCTGTTGTTGACAATGTTTATATATATATATATTGTTTACAATATTTATATATTTATATGCGATATATATATCGCATATAAATATTGTTTACAATGTTTATATATATATATATATATATATATATATATATATATATATATATATATATATATATCGCACGTAAATACAATTTTGATTTCCCTATTCGATTACCTAATTTTGGATGGATTTGTTTGCGTTTAAAAGTAACACGCGTGACGAAAACAAGATTTTATCTTGAGAATGTTTGAACGAAACGTGTTTATTTGTCAATAATTTCAGTGCGAAAAAAGAAAATGAAAAAGACGCGAAAAAGCCAAGAATTTTATGACTGAAACAGCATGAAATAGAAAGAGACACAGAAAGAGAGAGAGAGAGAGAGAGAGAGAGAGAGAGAGAGAGGGTGGAGAGAGGGGGATGGAGGAAGGAGATTATAGATGACAGAATAGTGATTAATGACAGGGAGAAAGAGAGAGTGTGCGTGTGTCAGAGAGAGAGAGAGAGAGAGAGAGAGAGAGAGAGAGAGAGAGAGAGAGAGAGAGAGAGAAGGTAGGATAGATATAGTGCGTGTGTCAGAGAGAGGGTGAATGAGAGAGAGAGAAGGATGGGGAGAGACGGTGTGTGCGTTTATCATATATATATATATATATATATATATATATATATATATATATACATATATATATATATATATATATATATATATATATATATAGAGAGAGAGAGAGAGAGAGAGAGAGGGGAGAGGGAAATCGGGAGGGGTACATTGAAGGTGAGGGATGACTGAGAGACATATA
>OY744546.1:557500-597500 GCA_963556195.1 Sepiola atlantica
AATGAATGTTAAAAAGTGACTAGCTTGTATAAGCTACTCTCTGTCTGTCATCGTTCGAATAGCTTTCGTTTTCTTTTTCATTTATTCTTTTCTGTATTAAGTGGAAATGTGATGCAATCAAATTGATAGCTTCGTGCTACGGACGCTCCCGGTGCAAAGAAAAACATCATTTCAAATAAACGTGCTAACTCGACAGTTTTTAACCAATCGAAATGATTCCTGCTCGTTCGAAACGATAAACTCAGCGAACCAGTGTGAAATTAAAATTTCTAATGAAAACATCGACTCGACACTCAGAAAAGATGGGAAGTAACACGTAGCCATAAACAAGAGAGAACACGAAACGACATTAGGCTCACACTTTGCCATTCGAGGCAAATGAATACAGAACTTATGCACATAGAAGTTCACATATATTCACGCGCTGACAAAG
Organism: Sepiola atlantica; assembly: GCA_963556195.1. Taxonomy (NCBI): domain Eukaryota; kingdom Metazoa; phylum Mollusca; class Cephalopoda; order Sepiida; family Sepiolidae; genus Sepiola; species Sepiola atlantica. Next base: position 557,934 of record OY744546.1, read on the forward strand.
GTCGCATACGCACAATATCTACTGAACTTACACACATGTTCACACACTGACAAACGTTGCACACGCACAATATCTACTTAACTTACACACACATATTCACACACAAATAAAGGCCGTATACACAAATTAAATGGCGACCCTTTTAATTTATAATAATCATTTTTGTCCGTTTCTTTTATTCGCCAATAATAACATTTTCATTATCATCATGGTTCATGGTACAGCACAAACACGCAACCGTCGTTTGTGTCCTATCCAAGCCAGGATCCACGCTACAATATAACATCTCCACTCGTATGATTATTTGGTATTGTCTAAACCCTAAACCGTTCATTCAATTTTCGTATTTCTTTGTATAAATTTGAATAGGAAAATAATGCATAATTGTCATAATTTGGTGAATTGAAAGAGCGACAATTAATGAAATAGTCAATCGGATTCCTTTTGTGAAACGTTAGCCGAAGAAGACCAGCTTTGCCAAACGTGCAATGATCCGGAAGATTTTGACTTTTAGCCCAAACTCTTGAAGTGTCATTGTATGGATGAAGGGGGTATTAGTCGTGTTTGGTTTTGTTCAAGTAGCCTACAGTAAGAAACAGGTGAATTAGCGATATTTAGATGAGTGTGTTTATGGTGTCGTTATGGCGCGCTTATTTAGACGTAATTTTGACCGGTGACCGTAACGAATCCTAAAACACCATCATCTTATAATAAACCTATGGGTGAAACGTCTCGTAAAAGAAGCCTGTTTTTCGCCACTTATTAAAGAAAACAAGATGATTCGAATACTGCACTATTGATCATCATTATCATCTTCTAGTCGTGGTAGTGTAACGGATTCTCCTGACACTCTCACGCCATATCGCTCTATTCTCCATCACACAAAGTAGGTCTTCATAGGCGCATTGTAAGCCCTCTGAGAGTTGTTTGACGTAGGAAGGAGTCCGTAGAGCTGCTCTTTCGTGTGGTACTGCCTCCAAGAGATGTTAATAGCAGCTCTTAGCATTCTGGTGTACATACCGATAATGTTTTTCTCCAATCTTTTAGTAAAAATCCAGGTGCTACTTCTATATACAAGAACTGATGTAACAATGGCTTCAAATAAGTCATGTTTCATCTTGGTAGTAAGATTTGACTTTTATATGCTAGAACCGATGTTTAATTTTAGTAAGAAGTTTTGACTTCCAGATTGCTTTCATCTTGTCCAGTCCAGCCGAAGCATTGCTGATTCACACATTTAGTTTCTCTCTGTGCAATTTTGCTTTGCAACTTTACTGCCAAAATATGTAAACACATCGAGATTTTTCAGACATGTCCCATTTAGGGAAGAGATATTTCCATGTTGGTTCATGAGAATGTTCTGTTTTATTTGTGTTCACAAAACCCCCAATGTAATTTGCCGTTTCTTAGAGACAGTGTAGGGTGTCGGCTTGTTTAATATTGTCAGCAAAAATTGCAAGGTCATCAGCCTAGTTTGCATCAGTAATTTTCTCTGAAGGATAACTTGCCTCTTGCAGGTAGCAATGTCAAGCTATTTTCTTTCAACATACGGAGGATGTAGTCAAGACAGATTATAAACATGTAGGTGATAACGGATACCAACGCCGGTCGATGCGACGACAACTCGTAACTGTAACAATATTAGAGACAGGTGTGTAAGAATAAGATTACTAAAATTGGAAATTTCCACTTAGGGTTAAAAATGAGAGAGAGTGCAATTTTCCAATGAAGATTAGAAAAAAGCTACGTATCCCGAATTTGGAATCACTGACACAGGAAGCAGAGAGAATCGTTTTTTCCGTCAGAACAACGAGAGAGTGCAGTTAGGCTGTTGGATAGTTGCTCCCTTCTCCCCATGAAGGTGAGGTGGGTGTCGTTTTATCTATCTACATGTATGCTCTAAATCACAAATCTTCTTCTTTGCGTGTTATTGAAGTGTAATGTTGTCATACGATAGTTTCCAAATTTATATGAAGTCCTTTGCATTAGTGTTGTACTCTGCAAGATCTTTCAACCGGCACAGGTTGGGCAGTAGGGATCAGACAAGTCAGTGTCGCATCGTAGTGTACTCCTCTCCACATTCACAGATGGTTGGGTCAGTTTTTTAGCTCCATCTACTCATAACAATTTTGATCAGCCCATTTCCGTTCTCAAGCGGTTCAGTGTTTCCCACTAGAGCTAGAGTGCATCTGGAATGAGAGGGAGGGTCTCGGAAGGGTATTCCCATGTCAGTAGAAGGGGGTATTCTCTAGTTATCTGGCCCAAAGCTGCAGTCTAGTATCTTCTTGAGATGTTGTTAGGGGTTCGACATGGCCGAAGAAGCTTTTCCTTGACTTTCAGTCGTTGAACCGTTGGTTCACGTTCATAAAGGAGATGGCGTTCATCCCTGATAGCCTTTGGGATCTCTACTCGGCCGGCAACTTCCCATCTCACATCCATTGAGAATAGCACACAGTGACAAGTGCCGATTTGCCTGTCTATCTGTCTATCTGTCTATTCATCTATCTGTCTGTGTATCTAGCCAATAGTCACTGAGGAATATAATTGTCTCTCTCCTTCATAAGGAAATCTAAATTGTACTCGTGTCTACTTAATATTTTTCTCTAAATAAACATCTATTCCTAATCTCTGTCTTAACTTAATGCTTCTTATTCTATAACACCAACGAAGTTATTCGAACAATGGGTCCTAACTACTCCGACAACACGGAGAAGAAATAGACAACATGAAATTGATGTAACGAAACGACGACACGGCCACAAAGAAAAAAGAATGAGGAAATGCGAATGCATTTTTGATATTAATGACAAAAAGAAAAAGGACAACGCAACGAAAATCTTGTATTATTAGTACTGAAACTATTATTAGTAAAAACATCGTGCATACTGGATATTGCCACAAAAGGATGACGTCATCCATGAAAAGAGAGAGGGTGAAAGAAATTTTCTATGATGTCATAAAAGTATGACGGCATCTATTAGAACATGGAGACAGGGGGTATCCATGAAGGAGTTGGCGTTCATCACTGATAGCCTTTGTGATCTCTACGCGGCTGTCAACTTTCCGTCTCATATCTGAAGAACAAATACAAGCGTTAAAAGATTTTTAGGTACTTTTATAGCTGACGCATCAGATTTCCGTGACTTCGCATCGGCAACGATACGGCAGGTCGCGGAAGCGCCCGAGAGCTGGCGAGACGAGACAAAAACTAGGCTGTAACTGCCAAGCGCTTAATGGAATACTTTCAAAGAAAAAATACATAGATAAAGAACAAACAAAAAAACGAACAAACCGTTGCTAAAGAACTCTAAATAAATATATTTTTATTTTTTGGTGGGCCAAATAAACCATGTGTAGATGTATAAATTTTGATTTGTTTGTGAAAATAATGTTTTTTTTAACAGTTTCTCAATTTTAAGAAATTGGATTTATCGCGATTTTTATTCGAATTCTTCAATTATTTTATTTTGCTGGACTTGATGCTGTTCAGACGGAAGAAAGACGAAGAGAAAGTGCTTTTATAATGCATGTGTGTTTACGTTTCGGATAAAAACTTGTTTCTGCTATTTGTATCCCCTGCTCGTTGGGAGAGGGTGCTTTTCTTAAAGTCAAGATTTCTCCTCACAATATTCTGAAGAAAATAAAAAAAAAACATTATTTAAAGTTTTTATGCGTTTTTTAAATTTCTGTGCATCCTGTGTGGCATCCAAGTGAAGTAAAAGTGCAATCGGTGGAATTTTCGAACTTACATTCACAGGCAACACGCATTGGGCAAAATATATAGAAGATACTGCCAAGTTTGCTGCAAAGATGGTGGGTTTCCTCAACCAGGTCAACCAGAGACCATCACTGTTTCAAAATCTACGGATTTTTCTAGTGATGAAATGTCACGAAAAAAAAAAGAAGAAAATGTTACTATCTCATGATGAAGACTTGTAACAGTCGAAACTAAGTTGAATTTAAATAAATAAATATTTATTTAAAAAATATATATCTACACGCGTTGTCTGGGTCTAAATACTTACTTATTCACAATACCCAACGCTTTCAAAGAGGAACAATTTCTAATATATATATATATATATATATATATATATATATATATATATATATCAAAATAGTTTGGTTCGCCGTGTAACGCATTCAATTACCGTGCGTTCCATACTAATGCAATTATTAGATTTGGAGGAGTTTCGAAATGGACTAACTCGCTTAATGCTTATGAAGGCAACCAGAAGGTAAAAATTGGAATCTCGTCACGTCGATAAGTGAAGTCACTTTCAACATGGTTCCTACTTAACGATACGAAGTGCTCGGTCATCATAATAATAGAGTCGGAGCTATATATAATATATATATATTTATATATATATATATATATATATATATATATATATATATATATATACATAATAATCTAGGTCAAGTTTGTATCCACAGGCTATAAGAAACAAGATAATTTCTTTCGTGTTTATATGATAGTGCTCAATAATAAAAATAATAAAATAATAAATGTCAAAATAATAAATATATATAAATATAATATAATAAATATAATAAAAATTATATAAATCATTTTATTTTTATTCTTATTTTTATTTTTTAAATTTATATTTGTATTTATTACATTACATGTTTGTATAAAGAAAAATATTAATATCAATATATATATATATATATATATATATATATATATATATATATATATATATAAAATATGAGAATTGAACCGATAGTGAAATTATTATAGCTCAATATACGAGATAGAGCAATTATAAAGATAAATGAAGGAAGAGAGATAAAGATGTGCGAATGACAAATCTATTTTATCATCGCTTCTTCAATGCAAAATGTACTCGATAAAAACATGTTTAATTTTTTTTCCTTAAGCCAGACTTTTCCAAGATTAAAATCTTATCATTAGAGGAATTACATAGATGGATAAGTTGGCAGAGGAATAGCCAAAATTCAAAATTGGGTGTGTCATGATTTGTGTGTATGACTATACGTTCTTTGTGTGCGTGTATTTGAATAGCTAGGCATGTCACGTTTTCGTGTGTATAAGAGTTTTCTAAATAGTGATAGATGTATGTGTTTAATGCGAAAAACATCTTGCTGCACAGCTTCCTAAAGTGGCAATATTCCTTGTTTGGAGTAAATAAAAGTAATCAATAAAACAATAAATCTATAACGCTTTAAGAGAGTAGAAAGTGAACTTTCACGTTAACTTTCGGCAGCCTCGTAACTCTCGCTTCTCTTATGAATGGGGAAAACCTAAGATTTCCCTGTGTGAGCACGGAAATCAAAAAAGAGATAATCGTATAGGGAAATGACGTCATGCAGGGTTTCGAAAATTTACACGACGGTTGTAGCATGGAAGTAATGCGAAGAATATCTAGATCTAACACAAGCTAAGGGACAGGACCCCTTCGTCTCCCCCCATTATATTGTGGGGCCTAATAAATGGATATCTGTCCAACACCAGAATCGTGATGTACGTGTTTTCCTTTCTAATCGAAGAGAAGGAGTCTCTTAAAACTTTAATTTGACGAATAGACCCACGTTACGATTGGCGGTCGTACTATATGGGCACCTTGGGTTTGCTTTCAGCAGCCCCGTAACTCTCGTTTCCCTTATTTTGTCATTTAGTCTTCACATTCGATGAGCGATGTTTCTGACAAAGGGGAACATTTGCTGTTTACTGGGTCCACCTTACACTTATCGTAGCCTTGTTTTTGACCTTGAAGTAGTATTTTTTAGCTCTTTACATCAAGTGGCTTCATGTATCGTCTGAAGCGATTTCCATAAAAAATTCCTTTGTAAAACATGAAATACACAAAAATCGTAGCGTCGCTTTCGGTGAGACGCACGCTATTTTGTCACAACTCGGCTAAATCTATCGAATATATGGTTAATCGAATATTGATTAATGGTTGTTGGTCGATAGAGGATCATGTTGTTACTGCAATGATTTGTTGTAGCGGTTTTCTCTTTTGCATTTTTATTTTTCATTTTTATTTGTTTTCATTTTTATTTTATTTTTATTTATATTTATTTTTTCATTTTTTTGATAGCAGAACAATAAAAAAAAAGCCGGTCAGATAATGTTTCTCCATTTGCGGTATTGGTAAATTGGACTGATCATGTCTACGCGCATTATTTTATTGCGTTTCGAATGGGAACACGTTCGACTGACAATGAAGGCGGCGATTACGAGGCTGACGACTGGCGACACTCTCTTTCTGACATAAATATGTCAATCATGTAAGTGTTTGCTGGTCGTATTTATTTATTTTGGAGGCTTATTATTTTAAAAGCGTTATCGCATCCCAATGTGATGCTTTGTCGGTCGGTACCTAAGGCTTTTCTTTAAAATAGCATTAGTTAAAACCATTTATTAACACCCGAACTTAGGGTTAGTGCTAAAATATAAAAAAACGCAGTGCGTTTGTGTCATCTAGAATTCATCACAGCTGCTCAACTAACGGGAGCTCATTTGCTCAGAACTTAGGGTTGGTTTTAAGATTTAACGAAACACAGTGCTGTTGTGTCATATAGAATTCATCACAGCTGTTAAAGTAACGGGAGATTATCTGCGCAAGGATTATCACATCTTTTCGGGAGGGGGATGGATTTATTGTTTAGTGCGTAATGCGCTCTCATCCGTGAGGGAGTGCCGATGGACCCACCAGGATGTTTTCGGGTTGAAATTTACTTTTAACGATCGTTTTGTTATGCTTCCGTTTAAAATAGCATTTTATGCTACCGTTTAAAATAGCAATTTAATAACCAAAAGAACACATTGAATTGATGCATCAATTCAATGCGTTCTTTTAGTGATGCTAACGAGTCACTACCCACTGAGGCCAAAAGCCACTCAAGGATAAGGGTTAATGAGACTGTAAGGTGGATCATGAACAATACTATGAGAGGATTGGAAACAATAGGTGGGATGGACAGGGTTTCATTATTTTTGCGGACGACTCGACAAGTATTTGTTGATATTGGACTTGAAGATAACCATGTTGTTATGTGTAGGGAAGCATTCCCGTGGCAACGTGTCTTTGGAAAGAAACTCTGTTCATGGAAATTCCGCATTGTTTTAGGCACACAGAGGAAGAAAGAAAAGTTCTTTGGTGGTAGAAGGTGAGTAATTGCCGTGTTAAACGTAAGTTTTAAATAACATTTTCGTTAGTATGTCACGCTTAAGTTTTAAATAATATTTCTGTTGGTCTGTAATGCGTAAGTTTGAAATAACATTTTCGTTGATCTTCATTGCGTAAATTGAAATATCATTTTCGTTGGTTTGCCATGCGTAAATTGAAATATCATTTTCGTTGGTCTGTCAAGCGTAAGTTAAAAATAACATTTTCGTTGATCTGTCAAGCGTAAGTTAAAAATAACATTTTCGTTGGTCTGCCACGCATAAGTTAAAAATAACATTTTTCGTTGGTCTGTCATACGTAAGTTAAAAATAAGTTTTCAAATTACTAAATAGTTAAAATTAAAAAACTAAACGGACGAAATAGACGTTCTGCGTTCAATTGTACTATAAATATTATTTTAATATCTCGCTTATTTCGTTTGATTTTCGCACGCATTTTCGGTGAAATTTATTAATTAATCTTAAATTGTATATTTTATCCCGAAATAAAATTCTAATTCATTTTTTAAGACTTGAAAATCGAACTTTAATACAATGCTTTAATCGCTAGCGGCCATGTTGTAATTTCCTATTATTTTCTTTCGCTCTTGACATCTATAAAAAGGAAATACGTTTGACTTAATTTCATTTTTATTTCCAAATCTATAAATAATAGGTTTTACTTTATTTTATTTATAAAAATATTGTAGGGTCTGCATTTATTTTTAAATCTATAAATAATAGGTTTTACTTTATTTTATTTATAAAAATATTGTAGGGGTCTGCATTCGCGCTTGACATCCATAAATAAGGTATTTTTCTTTTCTTTTCTTGCTTTTACACCGGCTAAAATAATATCACGTGATGTAACGTTTTTCAGGGCATGAATTTATTTTATTTTGTCACGATTGTATAATACTAATATGCGACGAGAGGTAGCATATATTTGCTAGTTATATTGAAATAAATATATATTAAATGGAGTAGATCCGAACGAAATATCATGAATACATATCTGAAAAGGTCAAGAAATAGAAGCACGATAACTTTTATCAAATTGACTGGATTCAGCATTGAAAAACTAAAAAATGTTGATATGCCGTAAAAAATAGCACAGCCAACCACAGCAAACGAATATAAGTTTTTCTGCATGATATGGCCGCTTCATCTCACGTAACGAATTTAATGGACGTCTCTTTTCGTGTTGGCGCTTTGGGTACAGCACACCTGAGATGCCTGCCCAAGAAGCAGAAGTTTGCAAGGTGAAAACTAACTTCTTTGCAAACTAATCAATTCCTCTGGCTTCGATCCAAATCATAACGCAGCGAGATCAGATCATCGAATGGGCCGCACATCGAAGACGCGCGCTTGCCCACCTCCTATCTTTGCAAACATCTACGGTAGCTTAGAGGAGATATAAATATATGAGAGTTTATCTGGTTTAGGCCAAGGAAATATACTCTCTCGCCCCTCTCCCTCATATGTAGGAAAGTCTCGCAAAGGCAGGCAAAAGCTTTCGATTTGGTCTTCACTGAAAATTAAATTACGGGTAATGGCCCGACGGCTGAGACATAGCCCCTCCAGTCAATGAGATCCTTTCAATGACCTGTCGGCAACCGTTAAAATCATGCGAATGAAATTATATACATATTTTGATTATCATTCTGTCTTACAGCCAAATACAAGTACAACTAGAAGACAAATTTAGCGTTGCCCAGGATTGAATGATGAACCCTACGCCGTTTTCCGTCTAACCTATAATACCCGTAAAGTTCAAGCGTAGTAGGGGAATTGACAATATGGTTGTCAAAACCTAGGCGAAGTCTGCATCAGTATCCGTAGTACTCTAGTCGTCTCTGCCTCTGTTTGTGGTAAACAAATACGTGTCAGGCGCGGAACCGCATATTAATGGAATGAAATTGACAACGTTGTCTGCGTCATTGTGTGCGTTGGGCCAAACCTTCCCCGACTTCGCATGCAACTGCTGAGACATGCTCTTCTAGATGTTGGAGGTAAAAGCTTGCAATCTTGGAGGTTAACAAATAAGTTCAGACCAGACAATCTTGACGCGCGATCTTCGTGAGTCCTACACAGAAGTCCTACTCGCTAAAAAACAAAAGAAATGACATATTTTATTTTTGTTTTTTTTTGGTTTGAACATTTTATATTCGATTTTTGGAGTGAAGTCCTAGAATGTACTCACTAGTTATTAGGTGGAATAAGTTGAAAGTAAAGTAACATTTATTGAAATTATTTTTGGTAAATTGATTAGTTTTTTAACTCCTTACCGTCCACCCTGAGCTACTCAGGAATAAATAAGGATCACATCTATTCATGCTTCAAGCCCCAAACCCCTTATTAACATATTGATTCTTATTCTTTTAATTTCTATAATTTTCAAGCTAAATGAAACAGAAGTAGAACAGATTTGGATTCGGACAATTTTTCTCATTTTGGTTGTTATTTTCATAACGTTTCAGCCGATGTAACCTCCAACCGTTTTCAGGTGCATCTTTTCGAAGTCGGGGAATTTTATGTCGAATACGGGAATCTATACGGCATTTCGAACCGAACTCTTTATATACAGATTCCATGGTAGAAGTTCTACATAAGTTTTAATTTTTATTCTTAATTGTTACCACCTGTAGTGAGAATTGAACCTTTAACCTCTAGAAGACTGTAACTTTAGAGATGATTGATACCCAACCTAATTATCCGTTGGGTCACGGGTTCACGTTTTAAAGAAATTCTATAACTATTAAAACATTTTCATTTAGATTTTTTTTTACACGTTTTCCTTTATTAACAAAAGCTTTACAATTTTGCTGCCTCGATCTAATCTATATAATATACAAATTTATTATTGGGTTCGATTGAATATTTTTTTTATGGAAGTCGCTCCAGACAAGGCATGAAGCCACTTGACGTCAAGAGCTAAAAAAAATACTACTTCAAGGTAAAAACGAACCAAAGATAAGTGCTAGATGAATAGATTCTAACCCAGAAAACAGCAATTCTTCCCCCTTTGTCAGAAATATCGCTTATGGAAGGTGAGAACTAAAGGACAAAATAAGGGAAACGAGAGTTACGAGACTGCCGAAAGTAAACCCAAAATCTACTTTCTACACCCTTTAAATTTAATATTAAATGAAAACATACTGTCATGTTCAGGGATTGAACTCACCGTCTTCAGATTATGTTGCGTCATCCATAAGAGTACCTCCTTACGTCTAAGTAGCAATGTGCCTTGTTTAGAGTGAATAAAACTGAGAAAAAAACTCGTTGAAAGGCAAACAAAAACGTATAGGTAAATAATAGCTGCCTTCTCGAATGCTGGCGAGTTAGTATCATACGATTTGTCATATTAAACTAATCCAAGTCCATTGTCCTCCGCCCTAAGTGAAGATCTCTTCTAGAATCGTTGGCAAGACAATAGGATCTAGTCGTTATGCTTTCAAGTAGGCCAATTATTTGAACATAACAAGGATCCACGCTTCACTCAAGAGTGTTTAAAGTTATTTGTCCAAGTCGCATCACAGCCATATTAAAGACTTTTGATATTCAAATTGGTTATCAATCAGATTTCTGAAGAACGACAGATACAGTTGAAAGTTCGGTTCAATTATTTATTTATTTAGTAATAGTAGATAGGTCATGACGGTGGCGTAGTGGAGTCCGACGTTGACTAACGACCTAGGTGTGCTAAGTTCGAATCTTGACGGTTCCCTCGTACTTCTTTCCCTATTGATTTTGGCAACCTTCACGTGGTCCGTACAATAGAGCCTGATTATAGAAGTAACTAAGGATATCAATGCCATCAACAGAATCGAACCGGTCAAATATCGTGACATGCTGACTCATACGAATCTACGTTTTTAGTAGCAGATTAACCCGGCGTTGCCCGGGTGTAAACTACGCTGACAAATTTTGTTTGTGTTTTTCAGGTTTCATTCTGATATCGAATGCACTAGAACAATCATTTTGTTTCATGCTTCCATTTCAAGATAATAAAAGTGGGGAGAGTAGACTTCCGGTTGGTATGAAGAAGTGAGAAGACGTAGAACAAAAAGAGTAGAAAATGACTAACTTGGATTTACTTTCGGCATCCTCATAACTATCGCTTCGCTTATTTTGTCCTTTAGTCCTCACATTCCATGAGTGATGTTTCTGACAAAGGGGGAAAATTGTTGTTTTCTTGCTTGTAATCTATCCCCCTGACACTTATCGTTAGCTAGTTTTTAACCTTGAAGTAGTATTTTTTAGCTACTTACATCAAGTGGCATCATGCCTTGTCTGGAGCGATTTCCATAAAAAAAGTGGGAGTAGAAAAGGAAGGAACGTCGCTCTATGAGCAGTTTTAATTAAAACAACGAGCCGATAATATTAGGCATTTAAAAATTAACAAATATTTCCCTTCGTTGAAATATTTGAAACATGCAACGTAATTTCATCAACAGTTTTATTTTTAAATTACATTAAAAGAAATTTTACACACTTTTGATATTCAAATTTGCTATCGGTTATATTTACTAGCTCTGTAGAGGGAATACCCCCTCGACGTAAATACACTAGACAAACCCGACAATCAGCTAAATCCCATCCATTCACTGTGGAGGTCCCCAGATGCCGGATAGCCTTCTACTCCAATAGCTTCTTTCCTCGTCCTGCCGGAATCTGGAACTCCCTCCCTGCTCCCTGTTTCCATGACTGTACCGACATGCAGAAGTTTAAAACTAATGTAAACAGACATCTCGCTGCACAGCTCCCAACTTTGGATGTCACCCAAAACTTCCATACTAATTCTCAGTAGCCCCTTACGTCTACAGTGGCGGCCTGCCTTATTTGGGGTGAACTTTGTTTAAAAAAAAGTTTAAGCAAACACTCAACCCTTATTGAGAAGTATAATCGGCGATAGACCAACGTCTTGTCACTTTGATCATTCGGCCCTTTTGTTCTGCTTCAGAAGCATCAGACCTAAGAAAGTTTCACGCTGAGAAAGGACTACTACTACTACTACTACTACTACTAGTGTTGCTACTGTTACTATTTTTCTGTGGAAATTAAAAAAATTGCGTTGCGTTTGTAAGTAACTAATTGGATCCTGTAGACGTATTCGTAATTAAACGAAACAAAAGAAATATATTAGTGTATATCAATTTAAAGACATCAATTGTTTAATACTTACTTTTCTCTGGAAGTACCTGCAAATCCCAATGGGTCTAGAAGTAGTCCTTTAATAGTTCGGTCGAAATTAATACGACCAGGAGTGTGATTTGTCACCGTGTGACAAAATCACTTCGCAGGGGCTGCTCTCCGAAAGAAAGAAAAATGTTAATGTTTATGAGTGCTACACACTGACCAAGGACAGAAAAGATGAAGTGTAGTATCAGAACAGATACTACACTTTGATCCTAACCAAAAAGTAAAGGGGATTATCAAAACTACAAGAAAGCACAGATAGAACCTTTTTAATTTCGAGTGAGTCGTATGTCAAAATATAAATAATGCAATTTCGCATCTGACCAATTCCATTAGCTCTTTGGAGACAATCTCGTATATTTTGGCGAATGTAGGTCTAATATATAAATCAAATTCTTCGAATAAACCTCGACTCGACGTCTTTTTTTTACGCTAATGGTCTCAGTCGTAAATGTTATCGTCTTATTTTCTTTTTACCCTTTTTTTTTATTAATAATATCTATGGGAAATAAATCGCGTTCTCGCATTTTCTCGTTTGCTTTTGAGAAGTGACGCGTGATCTCCTCATGGCGGACATGTTTTTTTGTTAACTTATATACGGTCAGCCAATCGCATTTACTTTTTTTCTCTTTTTTTTTAATAAAAAAAAAGGTCGGACGTTTTTTTCGCCGAAACATTCAGACGCATGCGTACAAACATCCTCTTTTACCACTTTGTATTTCCCGTCGTCATTGTCGTCATTGCAGGCATCACCATCATCGTCATCGTTGTCGTTATCATCACCATCTATTATTAATGGAGATTATGTATCTGTCTGTCTGTTTTTCTGTCTGCCTGTCTGTCTGAAGCCGAAACTATATTATTACTTTTGATCGCTCTCTTTTTATATCTACTTATCAGATCCTATATACCCATTCCAAAACTTTCCCAAACATCACGCGTCTTTCGAATTTACATAATTAATTTGTTTTAAAGCTTCTAATAAATTAATTATAGACTCATGATTGTTTTTTTCAGATTCCCAGATGTATTTTAAATATTTTCCTCGATTATAATCTTCATAAAAATTATGAATTGAATTAATTAAATACATTGTTTTTTTTAATCTATATAATTGAGTTACGTAATTAAATTAGATTATAATGGAATATGATAGAACAGCCGAGGGCCATTCCAATATTCGAAAAGAATATTGAAGAGGTTACATCGGCCGAAACGTTGTGGGAATAACATCCAAGATTAGAACACTTGTTCAAATAATACAAATAAAACTTGGCACTGGACTGGAAAACTCCTCAAAAGGTAGATTAACTTACCGTTGATGATGTTGTTCGCACGAATCAGGTCTCCTCGCATCCTTCGCTGCTCAAGTGAGAAGTAATCATCCAAAGATCAGCGACCATGGGTGCATCCACCGTCGCCTTGAACTGTTTGGACGTCTGCAAGCTGACCACAGATAAAGATTCGCATCTTAATAAAGAAAGCCCATTCAAAAAGGTTACACGGTCTTCCATGCAGAAACATTGGAAGAATTGCATGGTTTACAAAGTCTTTGGTAGTCCCTAACCCTAACCTCTTGAATACACATCTAATATAGAAAGTTATATTGCCAGCTTTTACGATAGCGAATGACCGTAATTGACTAAACATCATCAATAATTTATTGGAAAATATTTTTATTTTCTCTCTAACTTAGAATTAATGACGCTTTGTACAGGATGGCTCAGAAGTCACTGAGGAATCACTGAGAGATTTTTTTAACTTGAATGGATTTTTTATTTGTGATGGTATCATAATAGAATTTTAACATACTATGACAAAGACAATGGAGATTTGTTTGCAGAAAAGAATTTATTATGAAAAATAAACATCTTTTAAATGGTTTCCATTTTCAGCTTCACAAATTCATACCCTTTCCAAAAATTAATCCACGGCGGATTGCAGGATCACTCGATCACGAGTTAATTCGCTGATTTCATTCCTGATGTTTTCCTTAATTCCTGTAAACTTTCAGGTTTGTTGATGTAAACATTTTCTTTGAGATAGCCCCACAAGAAAAAGTCAGGGCTAGTCAAGTCTGGGCAACGTGAAGGCCAGTTGACATTGCCAATTTTTTAATTTTTGTTCTTTATTGCAAACAAATCTCAATTGTCTTCGTCATATTATGTTAAAATTCCATTAAGGAACCATGAAAAATAAAGAATCTATTCAAGGTAAAAATCCTTCAGTGAATTCTTGGCCACCCTATATTCATATCTGTGACGTCCACTTAATGTTTTTTTAATATCATATTATATAATAATTGAGGTAACCATGCTTTGATAAGCTTCTAGGAATGACTTTTGCTCCAGACCTGAAATGGAAGACTGACATCAAATATGTTGCTATTATCGTTGGAAAATTGGTTGGATCATTAAACTGCTCCAGAAAGTACCCAAATTCTGATGCAATACTTTACACATATGTTCTAAGATTGCGTACTGCTTCCACATCTGAGGAGGTGCTACGCAGTTCTTGTCTTAACAGAGCATAACATCGACTTCACAATCTAGTAGAGGATGATTCTCTATCTTCTCTTCTCGATGACCCTCTTCTTTAAAGAAAATACGTTACTAGTCTTTCTCTACTATTCTCATGGCAGATGTTTGACTGAGCTCCAATATCTGATTGCCAACATCTAAGTGAAAGTGCTATTATGGAATCGACTGGATTCGAACTTTGCACACCAAGGTCGTCAATTCGTGTCGTTATCCACTTAACCACCGTCACCTCCATTTCTAAGTGACACTCTTCTACAATTGCGAATTACTTAAGAATTTTACCCGACGCAACGAGAGCATGATACCCCAGGGATTAAACAAAGAGTTCCGCTTGAAATTTTGTACAGATTCTCGAGTTCTACCGAAAGATTCCCGAGTTCGAACAGATATACCTGAAGAATTTCTGAGGTTACATCGTCCGGAAAGGCTCCTAAATTTCGTACTAGAATTGTCCGCAAGGATCCGTGGCGTAACGGATAAAGTATCAAATAAAATTCAGTTTTTAGTGACACTTTTTACAATCGCGAATTACTTAAGACATGAATGACGGAACGAGAGCAATCTACCATGTTGATTTAGTGAATAATTCCGTTGAAATTCCGTATAGATTCCCGAGTTCGACAGAAAGATTCCCGAGTTGGACAAGATAAACCTGAAGAATGTCGGAGGTTGGCAAATAAAATCAACCAATGAATCGCTCATACTTCCTATTTTAAATGACACATTACATATGCTGCACAAGACACAAAGTTGATATATTCTTTTTCAGCGTTGCCCCCGATAGTACATGGACACATTTCTTTTTGTAATATTCATTCTTTTGGAGGTCAACAGTGCCAAAATTAGTCAGCAGGGGAAGAGGGGTAGGTCGACATTAAGAGTGATATTTTTTCCATCAACCGTTGGTGTGAAACGGAACTTGTGATAGAGAAAGACATGGGTTAGAGAGAGAGAGAGAGAGAGAGAGAGAGAGAGAGAGAGAGAGAGAGAGAGAGAGAGAGAGACAGGAAAGAGGAAAGAGGAAGGAGGAAGGGTTATAGAAGGAGAGGAAAGATGAAGGAGGAATAGAGATAGAGAGGGAGGAAAGATGATATATATAGATAAAGGTAGAAAGCGGATATAAAGAGCAGTTGTCTGTTTGTGTGTCAGTTCAACTAAACGTCAAAGTCTACACAAGACACACTCCCAAAACTGATATATTCTTTTTCAGCATTGCCACAAAAAACATTTCTCTGTAATATTCATTCTTTTGAGAGTCAACAGAAAGAAAATTATCAGCGGGTGGGGGGTGAAAAGCAACATATAGATTTTTTTCCATCAACTTTTGATGTGAAACGGTACTTGTGATAGGGGGAGAAATGTGATATATTGAAAAGCGAAAACGGGGAGGACGATAGAAAGGAAAAAAGATAGAGAGACATAGATAGAGAGAGGGATAGAGATAGATAGATAGAGAAGTTATAAAATATGTGCTGCACACAGTTTTTAAAAACTTTTTTTGTTGTCAATGCTTCCGGGCAACGCTGAGTAGCCATGCTGCTATGCTATATAAGTAACTAAACTAACCACAAATCGTTAACAGCATGTATTGCGCTTCAACATTACATAACACCAAAAGGGTCGATGTGTCGCTAAACAGTAACAACCAAACGAAACTGATCATTTCACCCCACCCCCTCCCGCCGTCCCATAAACGCACTGGATCGTGCGCCAACACCTATCCTACCCTGAAGACGCAGTAACATTATTTCGCCTCGTCTATCGCCCCATGTTTTGTCAGTCTTCGGTGTTATTGATGACAGGGAGGAGTTCACCCGACCGCCGACGTCACCTCCCCTCGTCGCTCCCGCATAGTCTGCGATTCCTCAGACCTCACTCTCCTTGCAATCTTTCTTCGTCAAATACGAGATAGACTATTCAAGGCTGCCTGTCAGTTTAGCGGCCGGTGGACCTCACTCGTGCCAAATTCTAACTCCCCCCCTTTCGTTCGTACCGATTTCTCCTATATATATATATATATATATATATATATATATATATATATATATATATATATATATATATATATATTAGTCGGTTCGACACATGATTTATTAAACAGGCTTTGTTTTTCTACTGCAGTTTCTGTTCGAAAGACCAAGACAGAATGTCTACAATAAATACAATTTATTTTTCTTTTAGTAGACGGGATGACACAGAGGGGGAAGTGATGAAAATATATAGCGATTTAGACTGTGGAATCGGCAAGCCGAGTTAAAATACAGTCATGTCTGTTGCATTCCCTTGTTCTTTTCGTGTTTTCGAAGCATCTCACTCTTTTATATTTCCACTAACCAATGGATGTGTATACGTCATCATATACACCCGTAACGTCGTCGTCCTGAACGCAGGTCCTTGCTTGTCCGTGGATACAAAACCACTCAGACACCGATATTGATTTATAACAAGTTTTTCAAAAAAAAAATTGTTTACTTTTGTTCCCCCAAACCAGGCATCTTACCACTAAGACGTAAGGGGCTACTGTGAATTAAGGAACATACCTACAGGGACATAGTGAGAAGTTGTGGAGTGAGATGTCTATTATTATTTCACATATAATATTATAAGAAGATATAATATATTACGTGTAGATTTTCAGTATTTACTTTATATAATGTATTTTTATGTAATTGTTTTTTATTTGTGATTTCAGGGTTCGTTGTTTTTGCTTACTATTTCGATTTTTTCACTTCCTAAGTGATAAAGATGCACACAATTGCAGTAATAGTATCACTTAACTTTATATGGCGTGTTTTCCGTTAATATATATATTTTTAGTAATTTTATACGTACATAAAAGTTACCATGCTAGTAACAGCTGTGAGCCAGAAACACGTGCTCATGAATTATTTTTATGTACGTATAATATATATATATATATATATATATATATATATATATATATATATATATATAATGTTCCATTGACACGTGTTTCATTGTTTGACGTTTCATCAGCGTGGCTGCACCTAGCAAGATTCGTAATAAGGACCCCAGAAACCGAAGTCCGACACTCTACAACTGCGCCAAACCCCGCTAGTAGAAGTGAAACAAATTGATCTTATTTTAAAGATGTCATTTTAGTTGTTATATATATATATATATATATATATATATATATATATATATATATATATATATATATATATATATATATATATATATATATACATGGGAAGGATAAAATTATAATTCTGCCTGATGAGATATCAGCTTTTAACTGCTATAGATCGATAACATCGACATGCCAGTGTAGCAGATTTTGTACATGTCTGATTGAATAAAAACAGTTATATATATATATATATATATATATATATATATATATATATATATATATATATATATATATATATATATAGTCTAAAAAAGCATTGTGTTATTTCAAACAAAGAAATAAAATTGAGTTTAAATTCCCAGGGATACTAACTAAATGCAAAATATCGCAGACTAAGCACTCACGTAAGCCGACTTACCGCTGGAAAATTTACAAATACAAAAGGGGATTCAAGTATATAATAGTGAAACAAAAACAATTGTGAATTATGAAATATTAAACGCGGAGCATCAGCTGTCTACCATGTAACTGTTTCGGAGATTTAAAAAACAAAACAGTCATAACATTCATGTTTCTCTAGTGATACTGATCAGATGACCACTTCCTTAATAACAAAATGTAAATACAATTAAGTTGTTATATCATATATATATATATATATATATATATATATATATATATATAGCCTGTAAATCGTATCAGTAGAAAAATGAATCAAGTGCTCGATTGTATTAAAAAATACAGAAGCAGTTTTATTTATAAAGTATGCATCATTTGAAACCAGAATGTTGAACAAATTATGATGGACGAAATCGGGGTACCTCTGACAAACGCATAAATGTATAGTTTAAAAATTTAAGTATATATATATATATATATATATATATATATATATATATATATATATATATATATATATATGATTATTTTTATTTACACAGACATGTACACAAGTTAGAATCCGATCTTAATCTTAGATCATATTTGGAAATATTCTTTCCAAATATGATCTAAGGTTAAGATCGTATTCTAACTCTGCCTGATGAGATCTCAGTTTATAATAACTGTTGATCGATAACATCGACATGCCAGTGTCGCAGATTTTGTACATGTCTGTGTGAATAAAAATAATCATATATAAAAGCTCTATTTGATATTGAGCACTTTTTATGAACCGGGTTTAAATTCTTTGGATTACTACCCTGTGGATGTTTTACCTGGATTATATATATATATATATATATATATATATATATATATATATATATATATAATTATTTTTTATTTATACAGACATATACATAATCCGCCCCCACCACACACACACATATATATATATATATATATATATATATATATATATATATATATATATATATATATATATATATATAATCCGAGTTTTCCGTAAAACTATTTTATTAGTAACTACACAGCCGTTTCTTCCATCATAAAATAATAAGTTTTCTATAAAATATGACGTCAATTCAAAGTTTTTTGATCCCAACATAAATCTTGATTGTCTGGACAATTTCAAAAAACAGCTGTTAAAATTATCCTCTTTGCTGGAGAATAAAGATATATTCGGTGGAATCCATTTTTCTATTTTCTCTATCTCTATCTCTGTCTCTCTTTATCTCTCTCACTCACTCTACCTCTATGGTAATTATGGAAATAATATACAAATGTGATGGAAAATTAAAAAGAAAAAATATTTATATATTCATGAACGTTGCGTCTTTATTTCAAGACAAGATGACTAATTTTTAAAAAATACCATAGCATTACAATCTTTTATTTTTACAAATTAGTCATCTTGCGAAAGTCTTGAAATGAAGACGAAATGTTGATGACTATAAATCATTTTAGTTTTGTATTTTCCATTTTCTCTCTCTCTATATATAGTATGAATTCTTTTATTTATACATATTATTGGCTACTTATGTGCATACATGTTTCAGCTGCAATTTCCTTCAAAATAGAACTTCTTCGGGCCACGTAAAAATTAGAAATTGTAGTAAAATAGGTTTACATCGTATCTAGATGTTATTATGATCTCTAGATTTTAGTTTTACTTGTAGTTTAAAATCATCGAATATTTATCATTTTATCATTAGAACCATCAATCGGAAATATGATTAACATTATTACGATTCCGATATCTTAAAAATTCCGATAATTCCGAAACCAAATTTTGATTAGTAGTCCCATCACTAATATAACTAACAAAATATGTGAAAAAAAAAATTAAATACAGGAAAAAAATCACCAAAGAAAACTAGAGATTTTACCGGTTTCGTTCGGATCAACGAACATCTTCAGAAAAAGGTCGTTAATCCGAACGAAACCAGTAAAATCTTTCATTTTCTTTGATGATTTTCTCATGTATTTAAAATTGTTTTTTTTTCGTTTGTCTTTTTTCACACATCTTGTCTTTCACGGCATTTCATTTATATGATATATTGTGCATTTTACTCTCATGTATGTATGTATATATATATATATATATATATATATATATATATATATATATATATATATATATATAAGTAAAGGCAAATGCTTTGAATTAAATGGTATCCTAACTAAAAAAATAAACAACTCAACAATACATAGATAGGAAAAGTAAAATAGATCAAGTCCGTCACATATCAATGAATACTTCAGTTCAATGGTTAGGACCTTGGGCCAACCAGAGATTATATATAACGACTTAGAAATATACCAAATAATGACATATTCAACATTAAGTAAATAAGTTCTAAAAATTACACATCAAAATTTTAGTGTATGCACGTTTCTGAGGATTTTTTTTATTAAGTCTTCATCAGCACAAATTAGAAGGAAAATCATACACATTCCGCTAAGCTGGAGTAAAGAAGCTAAAGTAAAAATATCAGTTTATATTTTGGTGACATTATCTTAATATTCTGTATATATATATATATATATATATATATATATATATATATATAGTAAAAAAAGACAAATAACGAAACATTGATTAAGTTTGCTATTTAAATGTTGTTGTGGACAGAAATATCTGCTTCAATACAAATTCTGCTCTCTGACTTGATTATTAGCGAAATATTGATGATTTTACTTCTAATTTGTGCTGTCTCAGAAACACTAAACTTTGAAACCTGCGTATTGATGAATATGTCATAAGTATGTATCTTTCTAACTTCAACCCCCCTATATATATATATATATATATATATATATATATATATATATATATATATATATATATATATATATATATATATATGTAAATTTTGCATTCCACTGATCATGGGAAATCAATAGAAATTTGTCATATTTATTATTCATTTCTTACACGTCTTCATGGCTAAATTCGACAAGTGTATTTTTTTAGTCCAACCTTGTCAATCATCAGAGAGTCGCATTATATATTGCGGAATTGTGAAAGAGCATGTTACACTAAAACACAGGAGATAAAAATACGGTAAAGTTCCAGATTCAGTCCTGATAAGTTAAAATATATAAAAAGCAAACAACCCACATGAAG
The DNA here is from genome assembly GCA_963556195.1 of Sepiola atlantica. Taxonomy (NCBI): domain Eukaryota; kingdom Metazoa; phylum Mollusca; class Cephalopoda; order Sepiida; family Sepiolidae; genus Sepiola; species Sepiola atlantica. The sequence goes on from OY744546.1 coordinate 579,446, forward strand.
AATAGTGACAAATTCAACCCCCAAAGGTAACCATACTCGAAAGCTCGAATCACCTTCTCGAACGATAGCTTCAAACTCGGAGATTAGATTGAAAGTCTCAAAATAAAAGAAAATAAACCTCAGAATACCTAAAATCTATTGGTAAATTATTATTACTTGTTATCTATTATTAATTATTATTTTAAAAGCTGAAAATATAAAATATGAAAAACTTACTTTTGAATGTAACATGAGAGAAGAAGAATAAACCTTCGTCGAAATACGGAATTAAAGAGATTGTAAAAACTAATGAAAACTATGGTTTTTGATTGATATCCAACGATCAGCAGAATGCAAAAATAAGATATATATGCTCTGAACTTACAACTTTATTGAGCTTACAAGTGGAAACATTTCAGATATTATAAGAACTATATGTTGAAAAAATATATATTCCTTGTAAAAACGCGCACGCACAGACACATACATATATATAGTAGTAAGTTATGAAAATATATATAATTTTATGTGGATACATGAAATAATATATACACACACATTATATATATATATATATATATATTATATATATATATATATATATATATATATATATATATATATATATATACATGAGTGTAAACACTTCTTCAAAAATGACGAACAAAATTTAGCTTCTCCAATAATCGCACTGATATTCATGAAAACTAACGTCTCAACTGGTGAAATTAATTAACAAAGGTAAAAGAAAGAAAACGTCTCAATCTGGAAAGTTTAAAGAAAACAAACGTATTACTCGGTATAGAAGAAGAATAGAAAAAATAGAAAAATAGAGTAGTGGATTTCTTCCGTATTATTCGTTTCGGGCGGCGGGTCTTCTGACTTGACTTGCTATTTGGCTTTCCCATTCACTAAACACTTGACATAATTTTGTTCGGCACGTTTTTCACTCGCGTGACCGAACATAAGTACATTATATATATATATATATATATATATATATATATATATATATATATATATATATAATTGTAAATATTTGTTTATCTACATACGTATACGTTTCATTCTTCCGGAATCATTAGTGTAGAGATAACTATTCAATCTGTGATAGTTTTTATAACGCTGAGCTGGAGCGATAGGCAGCTGACAACAATAGTGTTCAACTAATTAAGGAACATGGATTTTAACTGTATTAATACTACTCACTAGAGTATCTAGCCTGAAGTTGGAGGCGACAAATAATTATAAATATTTGTTAATCTACATACGTATACGTTTCATACTTCTGGAATCATCAGTGTAGAGATAATTGTTTCGAAACCTCGAAACACGACTAAAGAGTTAACTCAAATTCCGACGCTTTAGCCCATATAGAGTCTTAAGGACTTTCAATCTTTTTAAAACTTCTTCAAAAGATATTTGAAACGTCCTTTTATTAAATCATAAGAGTTCTTATCCCTCTGACGAGAAAAAACATTATTTTTGAAAAGCCAAGGTTTAAGGGAATTCGACTCTTAGTTAAACATATTGAGAACATAAACAAAAAACTATGTTCAATTTTGAATAATAATATTTTAATTTTGGCCTTTATATATTCCCTCTCTCTCTTTCCGTCTGAGATTTTTATTTTCCTGCCTTCGTGATAGCTAAGCTCGAAACGACGTCGCACGTAGCTAAGATATTAAAAAAAATAAAATTATAAGGGTTGGATCAACGTTCGTCTCCTACTCCCTCCGCAGTTATTATAATACCTCTCCCACTTCCTAATGGTTGTATACTCCCATCGTCGCTTGCCACTGCTAACATCTATTTGTATCTCATATTCTGATTTTTTTTGTACTTCCATGATGTTTTCTTCATCCTGAGGAAGCCTTATAATAAAGACGAAACGTTGATGAATACATAAATGATAGGTTTTGCTTTTCCTTTTTTAATATCCATGTATATATATATTTATATATAAACAATAAATGCATATTGGTTTATATATATATATATAAATGATATTTTATTGGGTTTTGATAATAATATATACCCTTTCGATCTAACTGTTATTTCTCTTTTTTACGGACATCAAACTTCTCGAAGTTTTATTTGCTGAATCTTCTCCATTGACGAAACGGCACTTATTTTCCTATTTCATGATTTTGTTTATCTATTTTCTATTTTTTCGACTAGACAATTGCTTTTTGTTTTTGTTTAAGAGGCGTAGTCGAATTGTTGTGAGAGACCGTGTCCGTCGGTCGATCACGTTTCCGTTTAAAACAGCATTTTCATCAGTTGAACGTGTTATTTGAATTTGTAATAGCACATTCGTTGGTCTGTCACGCTCAATTTTGAAGTATTATTTTCTTCGCTTTATCCAGCTTAATCTTGTAATATTATTTTCTGTGGTCTGTCACGATTAATTTTGAAATATTTTTTTTTGTTCTGACACGCTATTTTGGAAATAACATTTTCGTCGTAAAACACGCAAACCAAATAGACGCATTTTAGTTTAGATGTGTCTAAGAGTCTCTATCAGAGGCGCTGTCTGTCGGTAGTAATTTTGTTTGAACCTTCACAGGTATGTTCAAAAATGTACTGTTACGCTTAAGTTTTAAATAGAATTTTCATCGCTAAACGCGCAGATTGAATGGGCGTATGTTAATAATTTTCTTTCTTGTTTTTGTTTTGTTTTTCTTTTAGATATTTTTTTTATTATTCCTGAACGGTTCGCGTTTACTATTTTAGAATATAAGTGATTTAATGCCGTAAGCGGCCCTATAAATCCGAATTTATCATTTGTTGTTTATATAACGAAGGGCCGAGCGAAAAAGGAGCAGAAAAAAAGTTGCACACAAATAGAGAGAAAGACATGTTTTTTGTTCGTTACGCAACGATTGTATTTCTTGAAAGCCGTAATTCATAGCATAAATAAATAACGCTGTTTTTGAATGCGAGATCTTTCTTTTTTTAAATAATAAAAACGAAAAACGCCTCGAAGATATCTTTGGTTATTTTGTTGTTAACCTTGATTGATGGAGCATGGTCTCCGTACGGAAACGAAATGGAAGAAGGGTGAAAGGAAGGAAAGGAAGAAAGGAAGGGAGAGAAAAAGGGAGAGAGGAAAGAAAGAAGGAAGGGATACTGAAAATTGGAAAGGGTGAAAGGAATAGGAGAGAAAAGAAAGAAGTGAAAAGGAAGTAAAGGATGTAGGAAGAAAAAAGGGGAGGAAGAAAGGAAAGGAGGAAGGAAGGAAAGAAGGAGGAAAGGAAAGAATGGATGAAAAGATGGAGGGAAAAAGAGAGGGATGTGGTAAAAAGAAGAGAGGAAGAAAAAAGCGCGAAAGAAGGAATAAAAGAAAGGAGGAAGGAAAAGAGGAAGGGATAACGAAGAAAGGAAAGGGTGAAAGGGATAGGAGAGGAAAGAAGGAAGTGGAAAGGAAGTAAACGATGTAAGTAGAAAAGAGGGAGGAAGAAATGAAAGGAAGAAGAAAGAAAATAAAGTAAGAAAAGGGGTAATGAAAGAAAAAGAAAGGGTGAATGGAGTAGGAAAGGCAAGGAGGAAGGGGAAAGAATGGAAAGCATGATAGGAGGAAAGGAGTGAGGAAGGAAAGAAGGAGAAAGGGATGGAAGGAAGAGGGGAAGGATGGAGGAAAGAAAAGAGGGAGGAAGAAAAAAGAGCGGGAAAGAAGGAAGAAAAGAAAACAGGAAAGAAAAGAGGATGAGATAACGAAGAAAGGAAAGGGTGAATGGAATAGGTGAAAGAAGGAAGTGGAAAGCAAGGAAAAGATGCAGGAAGAAAAAGGAGGGAGGAGAAAATGAAGGGCGAGAAGAAAGGAAGGAAAGGATGAACGAATAATGAAGAAAAAAAGGTGAAGGGAGTAAGAAAGGAGTGAAGAAGCAAGAAAGAGGAAGGAAGGGAGGATAATCATAAAGTAGAAAGGAAGGGAGGAAGGATGTGGAAGAACTAGGAAAGAGAGGAATGGAGAAAAGAAAGGGGAAAAAGAAGAGAGAGAGAGAGAAGAATGGGGAAAAGGAAGAGGGAGGATAAACGTAAGGAAGGGAGCAAATAATATAGGAAGGGAAGAAAAAGAAAGGATGGAGGAAAAGAAGAAAAGAGGAAGGGGGTGGAAGGAAGGGAGCAATGGAAATGAAGGGAGGTAAAGAGGAAGAGAGGAAGGAGGGCAGAAAGGATGAAGGAAGGAAAGACGGGAGGAGGGATGGGTTAGTGCAAGAACGGCCACAATATGCGAAAATTGTGCACTCCTCAACAAATACAAAATTAATTGTTTGCACATGGAATATATTAGATAGGAAGAGGAGGGTCGAATGAGATGAAAGATGGTCGGAGGAGAAGAGAGGATATACGTACGTATAGCTCGATAGGAGAGCGACTACCATCAATTAAATCACGCCGTTACGTCAGCCACGACATCCTTTCTTCTTCTTCTTCTTCTTCTTCTTCTTCTTCTTCTTCTTCTTCTTCTTCTTCTTCTTCTTCTTCTCTCTTTCGCTCTCTTCTGTCTGTCTCTCCCTATCTTATTATATAACACTATAATAGGCCCTGTCTTCCCGCTTCAGTTTAAAATAGGATTATCATCAGTCTGACACACTTTAATTTTAAATTCAAGGGCCACCATAAGTAACTATACATTTTATTTTGCTTGTAACTTTGTTGATACTTAAGTATTTCTTCTATTAATCGTATATTTTTGTAGCATTTTTGAACTTAAGGAACAAATCCGAGCTTCCATTGCTCAAGTGCCGTTGAATCTGTGCGCCAAAGAATTGAGCTCAGTCAATGAAAGATAAGCAAAGTATATTGATCTCCATGGAGAGCACACGAAACTTTAATAAATGTTTCAATAAACATCATGTTTTATGTTTTTGAATTTGCACAAAAAGTCTAAGTTTATCCTTTGTTAGTTTTTATATTGCAGTTGGATAATTCTTCCATGTTACATTTATTGTGTTACAAATAAAAACATAGTTACTGATGACGGAGCCTGTAACATGCGGCTTGTTCTGTCACGTTTAAGTTTTTAAAACAGCATCTTCATTGATAAACGCGCGTTTTTAGAATATCTGGTTTTTTTGTTGTTTATTTGTTTTTTTTATTTTTTATATTTTTATATAATCTCGAGGGGTGGATCCGATGAAAGCGAAATAATTACGTCGCCAGTTATTCTACTTAAGTACTTTGCGAACTTGCGCCCGGACGTACGCCCGGACGTACGCACGCATGCTGAGAGGACGTGATGACGGCAATTATATCAACATTTTCCGTAATTGTCAGATTAACACAATTTCTCCGTCTTTAACGACTGTTCTCTGGCGCGTAACGACTGTTCTCTGGCGCGTCTGTCGACTTATTTCTTCAAATCATAGAAGAAAGAAAAAAACAATTGTATTCACGGGGTTACACAAGTGCAGTAGAAGTTGTTTTATCCATTACTAATGGAGATCTAGTATATGTCGGTCTGAAACCGACACTATACTTCTGCTTTTATATCTAAAGCCGTTTCTGAGACAATATGGATTTTCATTGATATCAAGTATTTTCATTAGCACTGGGCGAAGTTAAAACATAGCATTAGGATTAGAGTGCAGACAATACGCAGTTATACAGTAATTCGAGAAATTGAGGAAGGGTTAGGGTATGATACTTACAATCTACTTAAATAGGTTACACTGAAATTATATCGAATATACAAAGGTTAGGGTTAGGGTTAGGGTATGATACTTACAATCTACTTAAAATAGGTTACACTGAAATTATATCGAATATACAAAGGGGAACAATAGGGGAAATAAACACCTTTTACATTACAGGCATAGAACAAGCATACAATAGAAAAAGTAATGATTTAAGATTTTTTCCAAGAGAAAAATTAAAACAAAATATGAGAACCTATAGTAAAAAAATCATTAATAGATAAATTCACCATTAATTAAATTGAAGAGATATTTATTCAATAGAACTATTGCAAGAAATATCATCCTAAAACATATCTTAATAAAAAAGTGAAAATAAAAACAGCAATGAATTTGCAGTTTAACAGTTGCATATATATATATATATATATATATATATATATATATATATATATATATATATATATATATATATATATATATAATTATAAAAAGAAAAAACTATACACACATTAAGGTTGTACACATTATAACTTATTTCGACCCCTTAATTAGGTCTCCTCAGATGTATAAACAACCACGTCAAAAAACCAAATAATGAGGATGATAAAATAGAGAAAAAATGTCATACCGCAGCCATCTGGTCAAACACCTCCCTCCCCCTCTTCCTCCACTCCCTCTCTGCCATCCACTTTACCCCTGCTCATCCCCCACCTCTTTCTCTTACCACCAGCCACAGTAGTCCTTGCTCACCCCATCCTTCCATTTTTTCCCCACTCATTTTCTTCAACATTCATTTCTATTTCTCCAACAAGTACGGATGTCCACCCCGTAGGGGCCATTATTTCATTTTATTTTTCCTCCCAATATGTCTACCCTACATGTATCTGTACTTGCATGACATTTTTTCTCTATTTTATCATCCTGATGAAGTCTTATAAATAAAGACGAAACGTTGATGTACACATAAAAAACATCCATTTTTTGGTTTTCCTTTTTCATTTTCCCATCACGTCGGATTACCTTCATCCTTCTCTTCCCATATATATATATATATATATATATATATATATATATATATATATATATATATATATATATATATATATATATATATATGTATCACTGACCTAAATTTACGGATATAAAAAGTATAATGTAAGAAAGGAAACATAAAATAAGGAAAAATCGATGGCTAAAAACCCGAAGAAAAAAAAAATTGGGCGAAACAACAAAAGACGGTCAGTGAAAATATGTTTTAATTCAGGAATATTTAGGTCAACATTTTAAGTTGATGATGAATGATTAGAAATACAAACAGCCAAAAGCATAAGATACGTATATCTTACCACCAAGATATTATGAGATCATAGCAATATGTGAAAAAAAGGATATAATGTTGCTAATAAGTACTGATTGTAATTTACGCTCCGCTCGCCTAGTTTTTCATTGTTTTTGCTTTTTTTGCTTTGATTTATATAATTAGCACTGAAGATATCAACACCAAGAAATAAATGCACAATAGCATTTTACAAATATCTTGGTGTAAACCGAAACAATTGTATGCTAAATAAGAAAACAAGTTTTATGAAATGGCGTGAATGTGTCCTTTGTAATATTGATATGGTATAAAATCAAATAAAACATATTAAATATAGCATAGCTCTGGCCTCACACTCTTGATATATTATAATTACTTTATGTTATAAAATGTATATTTGAATATATAAAAAATGTAAATCTAAATCAAAATACACACATAGGCTTGATGACCAATGTCTTTAAAAAGATGAGTGGTCTCAGCAACAATAACAAGTGCAGGTTCTTCCGCACAGAAGTAGAGAGTGTGAGGCACCTGATATCCAGCTGTAAGGTTCTCCTAGCGGATGGCTATTATACAATGCGACACAACAGAGTGTGTAAATATCTTCACTTTATAATTTGTAAAAAGTTGAATATCTAGTGTAACAGCAAGTCTTGGGAGCATATACCAGAAAGAACAGTTGGAAATAATTTATACACCATCCACTATGACTATGCAATCCCTACAGCTACATATCTAGAAAACGGAGCTGTTAAACCTGACGTCGTAATATGGGACAAAAGGGAGAAAGTAGCAACCCTAGTTGAAGTCAGTGTCCCTAATGATGCAGGATTAAACAGAGCAGAAAGGGAAAATATTACGAAATACCAAGGTACGACATGAAAAGAAACTGGAATCTTAGGAAAATCTCTATCATACCAGTAATTATAGGAGCAACAGGACTAATGAAAAGGAATTTCAACAGCTATCTGGCGAGTATACCCAGTGAACCGAGTGCAAGAGAAATACAAACAATTGCACTTAAAGGGACGGTTAGAATCTTAAAAAGATCTCTAAGCTGGAGTGTCTGAAATAGCCAGTGAATGTCTGGCATCCGGTAGGATGCCCCATCTCCAGCAAAAACGGAAATATAAGAAAAATAATATATATATATATATATATATATATATATATATGCATGTGTGTACATACATTACAGGTGTGTGTTATTTTCTCAAGAGAAATCTGTGCGTGAAGATCGGGAAAGCGAATTTCAGCAATTTTGTCGCATCAGAGATGTTTAGCCACGCGACCTTCCCATTTGAACGACGCATGCGCACTTGACGGACATTATTTCAAAATGATTTTAATGGAGAATTACAATTTAGATTTGTTCGCATTTTTTGCAGATTTTAATTTGAGATTTTTTTTCTTTTAGCTTTTTCGATCGAATATTTTAACTGTTCTTCTTTTATCGCGCTATTTAGTCATTTTATTCTGTTATTTTTCATTTTGCCGACTTTTATTTTATGTCTATATATCTTTCCCCCTTTCCTCCTCCTTTTCTTTTTCAGCTTTTCTCCAATTTCTTTCTCGCTTCCATCATCATATTGTTCCCTCTATCCCTTTTCTTCCTTTCTTTCTTTCTTTCTTTCTTTATTTCTATAATTCTATTCTTCCTTCCTTCCTTCCTTCCTTCCTTCCTTCCTTCCTTCCTTCCTTCCTTCCCTCCCTTCCTCCCTTCTCTTTTTCCTTCCTTCCGCCCTACCCTCTTTCCTTCTTTCTTTCCTTCCTTCTTTCATTCCTTCCTTCCTTCTTTCCTTTCTTCCTTTCTTCCTGTCCTTCTTTCTTTCCTTCCTTCCTTCCGTCCTTCCTTCTTTCTTTCCTTACTCCCTTCCTTCCTTCTTTCCATTCCTTCCTTCCTTCCTTCTTTCCTTCCTTCCTTCCTTCCTTCCTTCCTTCCTTCTTTCCATTCCTTCCTTCCTTCTAGCTATCTAGTGATTTTCTTACATTTCTTTCGATCTTATGCTTCGGAATTGCATAGATAAAGATCAATACTTTGTAATATTTTAATTATTCAAACTACTGTTATCATCTCGGATGTTATTCTCACAACGTTTCGGCCGATGTAACTTCTGACCTTCTTCTGGTGTGTTTTATCGAACTCGGGGATCTTTACGTTTTGAACGGACCCCTTTACGGGAGTAGCTTGCTCTCGTTTCGTCAGCACTCTGTTGGGCGGACCCTGCACAGCAAAGGACCTAGCACTCTACAACATCAAGGGACAGCAATATACCAATCACTGGCTGGACATTATATAAGCTGAATAGCTTTGTATATGGACACGAGAAGAAGAAGAAGAAAAAGAACAAGAAGAACAAAAAGAAGAAAAAGAAGAAGAAGAAGAAGAAAAAGAAGAAGAAGAAGAACCGGGTAGAAGATTTAAGTAATTCGTAATTGTATTCTTAGTATCGTCCTTACTTAGTATTGAACCTTTCACCTCAGAAGACTATCACTTACAACTGATTATCACTTTTATCCGTTGCGCCACAGGTTATTAGGAAACGATAGCAAGTTTTCTCTGCGGATTAAATAAAGAGTTCCATAAAAAAATTCCGCAAAGATTCCCTAATTTCCGAATTTGATAAGACGCCCGTGAAGAAGGACGGAGGTTATATCGGCCGAAACGTTGTGAGAATAACATCCAATATGAGAATAGTAGTCCAAATAATCTAAATAATACAAAATATCAATCCTCTATTAACGTTTGTTACTTTCTTCCTTTCTTTTTTCTTATGCATTCTTTCTTTCTTTTTTCAGCTCTTCTGTTTCGTTTTGTATTTTTTATATCATCAGATTGTCCTCTCTCTTTCCATTTCATTTTTAAGCTTCTCCTTTCTTTCTTCTAACCTTTCGCTTTTTTAGTTTCTTTCTATCTTTCTTTTTTAATCTTTTTCCCTTTTACATTCTATCATCAGAATATTTTCAATTCTTCCCTTACTTTTTTTCTTTTTCTTTTTCCTTTCTTTCTTTTTCTTTTTCTTTCTTTTCTTTTTATTTTTTCACGTTTATTTTGTTCTTTCTTCATTTTTTCTTCCTCCCTTCCTTTCTGGTTCACTTTTTAATTTCTTTTTTTTTCTACTTCTTCCTCAATTCTTTTTTTATTTCTTTCAATCGTTTTTTTCCTTTTTTAGTATTTCCATTTTTTATTCTTTCTTTCTTTTTTATCGTTTTCTTTTCTTTCTTTGTATTTATTTCTTCATTTGTTTCGTTCTTTCTCGTCTTCATTTTTGCTTATTCATTTCATTTTTTCTTGTTTTATTCTTTTATTCACTCTTTCATTTCTATCTACAATTTCTCCTTCTTTCTTTTCTTTTTCAATCCTTCTTTATTTTTTCAGCTCTTTTTTGTTTCTTTTTCTCTTTCTTTCTATCATCAGATTGTTTTCCCTTGTTCCTTTTCGTTCTTCTTTCCCCTTTTTAAGCTCTTCCTTCGTTTTTTTTATCTTTTTGTTTCTTACCATCAGATTATTCTCATTTCTTCCTTTTTCTGTTTTCTTTCTTTTTAAGCTCTTTCATCTTTCTTTCTTTTTTTTCTTTCTTTCTTTCATTCGTTCCTTACTTTTTATAATTTTCTATTTCTTTCATTTGTTTTAATTTTTATTTCACCATTTTCTTGTTTATTCTTTCTTTATCCTTGTTTTCTATCGTTTTTTCTTTTGTCCATTCGTTTCTTTTATGTATTTAATCACTTTCCCCTTAATAATTTCTCCTTTTTTGTTTTTTTTTCCTTCTTATCGTCTATTTATTTCTTCATCCGTTTCTTTCTTTTTTTCTTCCTTTCCCATCTTCCATTTTCCCTCATCCACTTTTTCACGAACATTTTTTCACTAAATTACCAACTTCTAAATTCTAAAAAAAAAGCATTAAAAAATTAACGAACATATTTTCCACGCGTTTTTGAAGATCTCATTGAAATGGAATTGGCAGTGTTAAAAGCTACCTTCTTGTGATGGCGAGGGCAAGAACCAAACACCGAAAAGAGAGGGGGGATGAAATTGATAAAAATGGCGGGAAAATACTCATTCGTTTCGCGCCAAATTAATTCAAACTGGCAACATGGCCAATTGCATGAATTTCAAAAATTTCTTTTTTTTCTTGTTAAAAAAAATCAAATTAATTTCTTCTTTTTTTTTCTTAATTTTAGTTTTTTTTTGTATGTTTAGTGGATTTAAATCTTTTTTCAGACAATGGCTGTGACTTTCGCGAGAAGAATCGACAGAGATGGAAGGAAAAAAAACGACAAAAAATGCTGAAAAACTTAAACGCATGTGCAATGTTAAATGCTTAAGTCAATCAGACCTTCGACAATTTGGACGGTCATGTTGGCTGGCTTCAAACACCGCCGAACACAACCAAGCCTATACTAGTAAAATCGTATTTTCTCTCCTTTCACCACCAATGCTCGGGGTTGTAGTATGCCCCGGTAGATTAGTTGTTTTATTTTACGGCACCCCAACCCTTTCGGGTAATTTAATGCGAATCCGGTCATTTGTGTAAAAGTTTTTATGCTTCAAGATAGAAATCTTCAAATATATATTCATGATGTTTGGTTTAGTTGTTTTGTTTTACGACATATCAACCATATATATATATATATATATATATATATATATATATATATATATATATATATATATATATATATATATATGTATATATATATATATATATATATATGTATATATATATATATATATATATATATATATATATATATATATAAAGTGGACTTAATTGAATAAATTGCCTTTTCGCGGAATATACCTTGCATTAAGCAACTGAATTGAGAAAAGATCTGCCTTTCGCTTTTCTAATTCCTTTTCACCCTTCTACCTATATATATATATATATATATATATATATATATATATATATATATATATATATATATATATATATATATATATATACATATATATATATATATATGTATATATATAACGGACACATAAACGAAAAAAAAAAAATAAATAATCGATGATATAAATGAATATATATATACATTTATATATATATATATATATATATATATATATATATATATATATATATAAATAAATAAACGAACACATAAACTAACATACATATATATATATATATATATATATATATATATATATATATATATATAAATAAATAAATAAATAAAACGAACATATAAACGAACATATATACACATATTTATATATATATATTTATATATATATATATATATATATATATATATATATATATATATATATAAATAAACGAACATATGAAATCACACACACACATATATATATATATGTATATATATATATATATATATATATATATATATATATATATATATATGTATATATATATAAATAAATAAACGAACATACATACACTTATATATATATATATATATATATATATTTTTTGATTTTATTCCATTAATTGCGACAAAACAGGCTTTGTTTCATTGGTGCGAGTAGCTACCAACTCGTCGGGCGAAAGGAATTCAAATGGCATAAAATTTTAAGTTCACTCTAACGGGAGATTGAAAATTGAAAATACATTGGAGGGGGAGGGGGATAGAGTTGGGGCTTTGTCTATAACGGCGACATGGGACATGAGAGGGGAGGGGGGGGGACTCCAACAAGTCGTGTTTCAAATTATTACGTGGGAGGTTTTGCACGTGTCATGTGCTGTGTCAATCTCAATCTCGGCCGGGGTGGGAGGAGGGGGATGGGGCGACGGCCGGAGTGAGTTAAATTTAAAATGAGAATTATGGTTACAACCGTCATTCTCATTTTATTTTAATTCTAATAAGTAATTATCATGTGGATAAAAATGTTTGATAATTTTAATTTAGGGTATTAATTGCTACTTTTGCATTTTATTTATTTTATTTTAATGTTTTGTTTACTATTTGTAGTGAATTTTGTTGTGATTATATTTTTTTATTTATTCCCTCTACTTTTTTTAAATATTTTTTTTATTTTTTATTTTTTAAAATTGTGATTATATTATACCGAGATCAATACTAGTGGAATCATTTTATAAGAGAGGTTTTCTGGTGTTACCAGTCTTATCAATAACAAAACCAGTTATGCCAATGGTAACGCCTGCCAATTATGCCTACGGTAGTCGCAGTGATAACCACCTTATGTAAAAGCCTTAATAAAAATGAAATAAAATAAAATAAAAAATAAATAAAGATAGATATAAATAAAATTAGAATAAAAATAGAAATAGAAATAACAAGTTTGTAAGAATATTAATGATAATAACAATAATAATAATAATAATAATAATAATAATAAAAATAGTAATAATAATAATAATAATAATAATAAAAATAATAATAATAATAATAATAATAATAATAATAATAATAATAATAATAATAATAATAATAATAATAGTAATACTGATAAATACCGCCATCAATTACCATCTTGCTACTTGTGAAGTCATTGGGCGAAATAAGTCGACAAGTGATGGTAGGCTTTTTTAATTCCACTACCAATGACAAGGACTAAGTACCAGTTAATAATTAAGTGTTCAAGGTAGTGATCGAGGGGTTAAGTAATTGAGATTAGTCTAAGTGATATCAGTGTTGATAGCTGTCCTAGTTATGGGTTTATGTTAGAATTGGTAGTATGGCTGAGAGGTTATTGAGGCTGTGCATTATAGGTAGAGATTTGATATTATTGGTAGTTCGGAGGGGTGGTTATATATTTATAGATTCATCATGACTTGTTGGGGTGGGATTGGGTTGTAAATTTGGGTGGGTGAGTAGGGGGTTATAGTGTGTTTTGGGGTAGTGTATAGTGGGGGTTTAATGTTATCATTCATTTTTGTAAAAAACAAAAACAAAAAACTGTTAATTTTATGTTGAAGTTAAGTAGGGTTGGTGTGGAGTTAAGGTGGGGTATGTGGGTTGCTAAGGAGGTAGAGTCTACTATGTTTACAGTTGATAGATGTCTCTTGTTTTCTATTTAAGAGTTTGTTTTTGTCCTTAAAGCGGATAATTTCCAGTTTTTCATTTAAGCATAATCTACATGGAGAGTTTATTGATTTGCAGGTGCTGGATTTTTTCAAGATTTTCCACTTTATTATGGGAGTTTCTTTTTTGGTTTTTATTTTGTGGTAGTGTAGTGAAAGTCCGGTTTGGCCAGGATGGTCTGGGTTGTTGAAGGAGAGTTTATGGTTGTAGAATCTTTCCTTGAAGTTGTTGCCTGCCAGACCAATATAATAGTTAGTCTGGGATGGGTTTTCAGTTGAGGAGATAGATGCCTCATAGACCACTTGGGTTGATAGGCACATTTGATTTAGGGGGCAGTTTGATTTGTTATTACAGTTGCATGTTCTTTTAGAATTTGAGGTTACTGGGGTGTTTAGTATTTTCATATTGTGCTTTTTTATGATTTTTTCTAAGTTGTCACCACAACAATAGCTGAGTTTTAGTGTATTCTTATTGAAAATTTTATGGAGTATGCTGTTATTGGGGAAATGAGTGTTTATTAAGTTCAGGAATTTATTCCCCATTTTGGTTTTAGTTGAGTTGTTAAATGGAGGTGTATACCAGATAATTTTCCTATTTCTATTTTTGTTCCTATTAGGGTTATTTTGTGTAGTTGGAATATACTCTATTTTGGTATTTTTGTATCCACTCTCCTTTAGTGCTTTATTATAAAAGTTCTTATGTTTATTGAAGATATCTATATTGGAGGAGTTGTTGCTAATCCTTCTACTAATTGATTCTGGGATGTGTTTACTTACAGATCTAGGGTGGTTAGATAGTGGGTTGACATAAAGGGGGTAGGAATTATCTTTAGCATAGGGCTCATAAGTATCTCTATTGAGGTTGAAGGTAATATCGAGGAAATTGACCTGTTTAACATTTGATGTTATTTCAGCCTTTAGGCCTATTCGTTTCATTTCTTTGGATATTATTTTTTTGGTTTGTTCACATTTTTGTCCGTTTGTGTTTTTCACGTACATTAGGCCATCATCTCTGTAGAGGCCGATTGAATCGACTTCAAGATCTTTTGTTAGGTTGTATAGTAAGTACAGGCCAATCAAGTCTGTTACCTCGGCAGAGTCAAGAGAGCCCATAGATACATCGAATGAAGAGAAATGGTCTTTCTTTGTCCATTGTTCTTTGTTATTTATTAGTACTGTGGTTCGACATTTTTTGATTATGTTTATTTCGTCTTCCGAGATATTAGAGAGGAGAGTGGCGAATTCTATGACATTTTCGAAGAGTGCTTTGGTTATTGAGGGGTAGTAATTAACTATATCGAATTGTATGAAAGAGCATTTATCTTTATTTCTAATTCTATTGAACCAGCTTATGGTTTCTGCGGTATTGATCCACTGGTTTAAGTTGTAGGTGTTTTTAATTTGCTTATTTATTTTTTCTAAGATGTTTTTACTGATTTTGCCTATCTCTTGTCGGGTAGGATTAATAAGCCTGGTTTGAGGTTTAGTGTGGAAATTAGTTTTGTGGTCTTTTAATAGTATATATGCTTCTTTTGTTTTTAGTTTACCTACTCTATCACTAATCTTGAGTTTATCAGTTATAGTTTTACTATCTGAGTTGATTTTATCGATTAGGTTAAGATCAGATTTTTTATAATTTTTTGTGATATTTTGTGTAATTAAATTCTGGTATTTTGTTTTAGTAAGTTTGTAAAAGTTATGAGTTTTGTCTGCTTTTACTAGCACAAGTTTGGAGTTATTAATTTCATTAACCATGTTATCCAGTTTTTTCTGGAAATGGGTTTTTTTCTTATAGAAAGTTATATTTTTTATCATGTTATATAAGTCATCTTCAAAATTATCAAGTTGTTCGACCCGGGGGCCGTTACCTATATATATATATATATATATATATATATATATATATATATATATATATATATATATATATATATATATATATATAAAGTTGAGCACTTTCGGAGAGATTAAAAATAGAGATTTACCTCAGCCCTCAGTGCAATACTCCGACTTTGTCGTTGAGTAATATCAGATGTCTTGGTATTTATACTCGCCGCTTTCAGCCTAAATATCACTTAATTTCTCCGTTATCATGTGACAATCTCCGTATGGACTAAGTAATCGCTTACAGATGCAAGATGTCTCTGTGAACCGGGTTTGCGCCCTATGACTGTCTGACATTGTTATTTCCCTGTTCTGATGAGAACTGTAAGCTCGAAACGACGTCGTCCGTATGTAAGCTATTAAAAAAACATATATATATAAATAAACGAACAAGTGAATAGAATATATATACACTTAAAACCATGACTGGTTCCTTCTGAATATAGATACATTTTAGTCAATAACACAAAAACTATACACTTTAAATCCAAAATAAAAATATATAAATTCTTGAAGCCATCTACATTTAAACTAAACACACCACAACATTTTAAAGTCTAGCTTTGTAATTTACACTCAAAACTTATTAGCAGTTAGACATATATTTGAATTCTGGAAGCGCATTTCACGTTCGCATCACATTCACATGCAACATTCTGTCATTTGAGACCAACCCCACGTGCGTGTCGCAAGTGTTGCTTCGCCAACGGGTCTCTAGTGAACGGTGAGTGTCTAGCGCCGTAAAACTGAACTCCCACTGCATTGTTGACTAAGGTTAGTGTACAAAAGGCTAAAGGTTAGGTAAGCTCCGAACAAACCTTCAGATGAACTTAGCCTTTTCAGCTGTGGCATGCATAACTTACAAGTGTGTTGAATATGCTCCGGTTCTCGGCAACTTAAGCTACATCCATGGGTTAAATGGCATAGGGGTTAGATGGGCCCCCTTAAGCCGTGGTAAAGGCAGCTACTGGATTCGAACCCGGCACACCCAGTCCGCGTCGTTAACCAATTAGCCACCGTGCCATAAGTATGTACTCTTGTAGCAAGCGGATGACATCACGCCTCCTTTGTTTCCCAGAGATGTAAAACTTCTGTGATACTAAAGCCTGCAGACAAAGCAGCTTGCTGACCATCTTGTTATTGCTTGTCACCTACTATTCAAGTCAATTCAATGCAATGAATTTGGCAAAAAATAAAACAAGCATGCTTCAGTTTCCATGTAGGGAAAGAGTGGTAGACATTTACACAGAAGAGGATACAGTAGCCCAGCACCTATCCAAATTCACATTGAATTGTTGCGTTGTTGGCGCATTTATTATCTCTCTTGGGAGTCTATTCTAAGGTCAAGGGATCCTGATTAAGAAGGTGGCCATCCTCCGGGTGGTGTCCGCGTAGACCTCTTTCTGGTGCAGGTCCTGAGGTATATCATAATGACCATTGAGGAGTTTGTAGTCCAAAATGAGATCACTACGCAATCGTCGGCGCTCAAGGGGGGAAAAAGGTAAAGTTTTATACGGCTGCTGAGTCTTAGAAAGTGGTATAAGTGTTGTACATGCTTATATCACTTAAATCTCTCGATGTACATATGTCTCTTGACGGTCATCTCGCTTGCCATCGAATTTGTTTTTCCATCTACTGAAAGGAATTCTATTCTAGATGGTAATGAGACGTAGGTCAGAGGCGGTGTGAGAGTATACATCGCGTTGGGAATGCAACTGTGGTTATTTTGATAATTTCAAGGTTCGGAGGAAAATGGAAATCTAAACATTTATTGTTTGTCTTTTGAAGTATGTGAATCGAAGAATTTGTGAAGGAAGCCACTTTTTAGAATTATGGTCACCGATCGAAAGAGAATCGGAGGGGAAAATAAGAGAGCTAAACTTGATGTCAAGGTGAGCGAACGTTCAACCTTTTGTTTTCTACAGCGGAGGCTGCGGGGTGACTGTATATGTAAAGCTGAGTGTACAAAGCGAATGTCAGCATTCCAACACAAACAAAATGTAAGCTATGAAAAGCCTTTTTTGTTTCGACTCTTGGTTTGATGAAGGAAAAGGCGTCTCCGAACAGATTTCCCATTCTGCGTTTGAGTAAAAGAAACAGGCATAACGCGATACGCAACCTCACATGACATTGCTTTAGAATAACGAATGGCGTCATCTTCCTGCCTTTTTGTTCCCGCGTTTTTCTCCCCTGTGGCGGGAAATTGC
>OY744546.1:602500-605000 GCA_963556195.1 Sepiola atlantica
CCCCCTCCTTCTCAAAAAAAATATTACACTGGCCTCAGCTGACACCACACAAAAATGAACCAATGAACAGAAATTGAAAAACACAACGCCATAAGCTCCTTCCCCTTTCAAAAAAAAAATGGTGCCGGCCTAGGCTGAAACCACACAAAATTATTGTAAAGGGTCAATGAGGATGGGGAGACCGATGAGGGGCAGCACAAACCAGACCTCCACTGGAAGAGTGCAGAAAGTGCTGGGACACTTAGGGGAGGCTTATTGCCACCCAAATCCCAGAGAAGACGAATCGTCCTCACAAGCGGGAAATCAATGGTAAGCGGCTATTGCGATACCGCAAGGTTATTTGCGATTGTTATCGAAAAGAGATGAAGAATATGGAAATCTGGGGAGGCTTGTTGTTACTCAGACTCCAAGAAACACCACCGGTTGTTGTCGGTTAGCAATCACTAACGATGATCTGTGTGATAACTCTTAGTGAGTACAAATAATAATAATAATAATAATAATAATAATAATAATAATGATAATAATAATAATAATAATAATAATAATAATAATAATAATAATGATAATAATAATAAAAAGATGATGAAGAAGAAAATGAAGAGTGAGAGAAATATAAATGTAGAAGAATACATGTTGCGATTTAACGACACTAGATGGCGCCACTGTTTCTATATCGTTTCGAATACAAACATGAATCGTAATGGTTTTTATCACCAGTTTTATAACCACAAAACTCTTCAACTTATCATTTCGCTCGTTTTCAGACACTCAAATCCATCGTTTCAAACAACAAAAAAGGTTTCCCGCGCATTTACACTTAAAAAAAGATGGCGGCGTCTTTAATTCACCCGGGAAGGTACTATCATGTCATTTCAATTTTACGATCTCGTATGGTTTCAAACGATCAGGATTTTACGATCACTAAAAGTAATCCCACCCAAAGGACCCAACCCGAAAGGAAAGGAATTTAAATTCTTATACAGGGATGTGGATTTTATAGATTCATCTCACTTCATTTGCGGCAAAAAACAAAAACAAATAATAAGTTTTTCTTCAGATGCGTCAGTTAAATCCTCACATTTAGCGATGAAACTGATATTTCAAACTGATGATATGCCAAAGAAAAAGTTATTTCAAACTGATGGCAGACCAAAGAAAATGCTATTTTAAACTGATGACAGACCAAAGAAAATCCTATTTCAAGTTGATGACAGACCAACTAAAATGTGATTTAAAATTGTAATGTAACAGCAACAAATTAATAAAATTAACTTAGCATAAAACGTCAATGCAGTTTCACGATATCACCGATCATCAGAACTGTCTCAGACTGGGATCAAATCATAATTTATATTTATTTATTTATTCATCCCAATTCTTCAAATAAAAAAATTGAACTTCCAAACAAATTTTCAATATATATATATATATATATATATATATATATATATATATATATATATATATATATATATATATATAATTTATTTAGAAACTGTATATTACATATTTCAGCAATGTACCGCGATTTCATCCAAAAGGGCAGATTTAGACATCTTTAGTAAATCTCTGTGCCCAGTGGAATCATCGGCAAGCTTAAACGATTGTAGTCACGTCCCGATAGGGAATGGCGTCAACAATGACAGAAAACGGTGTATCTCTTAGGGGGTCCCCGAAAAAATATTGAGTTAATCATAACCTACTACATATCTCTACTCACGTATTGAGCACTGTTGAAGTAAATACTGAAAATTGATACATGTAAGATTATATCCCCTTATAACATTTTCTGTGGATACATGAAATAATACATATATATATATATATATATATATATATATATATATATATATATATATATATATATATATATATATATATATATATATATAATTTATTTGACAAGTATGTTAAATATATTTCAGAAACGTACCGCGGTTTCATCCAGATGGGCTGACTTTTTACATTTAAAAAAAATCTATGCCTAGTGGAATCGTCAGAGTACTGAATGAATTTTCTCATCGAGGTTTGACCTCATCCAGTACGCTGACGATTTCACTAGGCGTACATTTTTTTAAATGTAAAAAGTCAGCCCATCTGAATGAAACCGCGGTACGTTTCTAGAATATGTAACATATTGTTTTTAAATAAATTATATTAGCCTTCACTCCTCTGCGATCGAACACTTTATTGATTTTATTTTCAATATAACCTGGCATACTACACACACACACACACACACACACACACACACACACACACACACATATATATATATATAAACATGTACGAATGACAAATTTATTTCAACATCGATTGTTCAATGCAAGGTGTACTCGGTAAAAATAAAAAAAATATGTTTATTATTCTTTCCTTAAGCCAAGGCTTTTCAAAGATTAAAATCTTATCATCAGAGGAATTACATAGATAGATAAGTTGGCAGTGGAAAAGCCAAAATTTGAAATTTGAAAAAAATATTTAGTAATGGAGAGTGAGA
>OY744546.1:607500-617500 GCA_963556195.1 Sepiola atlantica
GAGTGTTATCATCACAGCGTTTCGACCGCTGTAACCCCCGACCTTCTTCAGGTTTATCTTTTCGAACTCGGGAATCTAGACAGAATTTCGAACGGAACCCTTTATCTAATCCACGAGCGTAGCATGCTCTCGTTCCGTCAGCCATGACTTTGAGAAGTCTTCATTAATTCGCAATTCTTCGATCTTCAAATGACTATCACTTAGAACTGAATTTTACTTAATACTATATCCACGTCTGTAGGTTATAAATCATTTATTATTTATTTATAAATATTATATTTTTCTCTTTTTAAATTTTTCTTATCCTTTCGTTTTGCTGGAGATGGTGCATCCTACCAGATGCCAGACATTCACCAGCCTAGAGATCTTTTTAAGATTCTAACCGTCCCTTTAAGTGCAATTGTTTGTATTTCTCTTGCACTCGATTCACCGGGTATACTCGCTAGATAGCTTTTGAAATTCTTTTTCATTAGTCCTGTTGCTCCTATAATTACTGGTATGATGGAGATTTTCCTAAGATTCCAGTTTCTTTTCATGTCATACATAAGACCTTGGTATTTCGTAATCTTTTCCCTTTGAGTTCTGTTTATATCAGGCACGTAGCCAGACTTCTAACTTAGGGGGGGGGGAGGCATTTTTAGGGGGTGCAAGGCATTTTTAGGGGGGGGGGCAAAACTAATATTGATATTCTAATATGAGTGACGTTTTGGTTCAGTGTGTGTGTGTACTAGTGTATAAATATAAATAAGTAGATACAAAATTTCAATTTCTTTTATATAATCTAAATATATTGTTGTGTATTTCGGTAGGTACATGTAAATAACAACATAAGCATAGTAAAGCACATAAAGCATAGTAAACACAGTAATAATAACAAAGTTCGTAAAATAAGGTAGCTACTTGCTAGCTCTACAGAATTCTATTATAATCTTCTATTTGTACGTGGGGTTTATACCCTACCAATGCTGTTATTTCTTTCAACTTCATCTCGGGTGAAATCTAGGATTTTTTTCTATGTTAATTTCAAAAATGTTGAATGTAACATTCACAATTTTTTAAATTACTAATTGCAACTGACAACAAAAAGAAAAAAAACGTATTTGAGATTCGTGATAAAATACAAAAATAATTTTTTAAACTAATTCCCACTTTCATTTGAAAATAATTTAGGTTGCTAGTATTCATTTCTATCTTTTGAATGAAGACAACACTTTCTTTTATAAATTAAAAAAATATCTTTAAAAGAAGCTGGCAGAACAACAACGTGAATTCATTTTGTGTTTATATTACATCATTTGAATTATAATTATGAAATTGATAATTTATGATATTAAATAGTGTGAATTAACAATATTTAAAAATATATATTTGGTAAGTTGACAAAAAAGACAGATACACTGACAATCTCTTTCACCAAGCAGTAAACAGGTGAAAAGCATCGAGGCTTTGTTTCCCTCACCACTTGATCTGAAACTAGCGAAGTTATGTTTAAGTTTGAGAACACGTATATTTTAATTTTTTTTTCTTTTTACAAGGTAACATAAATTTAAATATAAATATTTAGATGTTATTATGGTCAATAGATTTATTTTAACTGGTAGTTTAAAATCCGTAAATATTTATTATGGTATCATTAGCATGGACGGCGGCACTGGGGGGGGGGACAGGTGGGCCCAAGCCCGCCCCCCCCCCCATTTTTTGACTTGCCCCCCCCCCCACTTTACAGTCATCAATAATGAAGTTATATATGCATGTGTTTAACCCCCCCCCCTTTTTAGGAGAGCCCCCCCCCCACACACACTTTTATAACTGTGCCGCCGGTCCTGATTAGTACCAGGAATGGAAAATTAAGTTTTAAACAAAATAAAATTTAAAGAAGCGTTTTTGAAATCGGAAATTATGTTAAAAATTGGTGGGAGGTCCCCTCTTGGTGGGTGGCCCAGGGCCCCAGCCCCTTGGCCCCTTAATCCGGCCCTGTTGTACACAAAAGTACATACTGGTTCATAATGAAGAAGTATAGTTGACTAGGAAATATAAGAGTATTTATATTTATAATATTTTTTGGATCACAAATTTCAGGGGGTGCAAATGTAATTGCAGGGGGGGGGGCCTTGCCCCCCCCTGGCACCCCCTGGCTACGTGGGGGTTTATATATGTGTGTGTATGTGTATACTGAAGTGAAGTTTCGACTTCAGACAGAGAAATACAAAATGTCCATCAGTAATGGAAGTAATGGTAGAGATTCGGCTTAATACAGATACACACATATTCACTATGAATAGAAGTACTAGTATAGTTTCGGTTTCAGACACAGTGATACCATATCTCTATTAGTAATAGAAGTAATAGTATAGTTTCGGCTTCAGACACAAAGATACCAAATTTCCATTAGTAATAGAAGTAATAGTATAGTTTGGGCTTCAGACAGGCAGACACCAAATCTACTCCAGTAATAGATATGTGATAATAACATTAGAAATAAATTGGTCTTATTTTATATGATATATGGCGGGAACGCTATCACCTCTATTATTAAATGTTAAAAGAAATATATTACGAATGTATTGTAAGATTTCGCCGCAGCACGTTGACCACAGCTTCCATCGCCGAACGACAGGTAAGTTTTAAGTGACCCCCTTATATCCCCGAACATGTACATACCCCCTTCCGCCCCTCCCCTAGCTTTTGGCGGGATAGTTTAGTAATCCATTACTATCAAATGCGATCTACTACCCTCACCAGTAATTCTCCTGGCAGTAGGCCATGGTTCCATTTTATTGTCAGAGCCTCTGTTACTATTTTCGAACTTAGTTCAGTTTACCAATTTACAGACTGCACTGATCACAAGGAAAAATAATGTGAATGACGTCGTAAGCACACCCACACATGCACTAAAGAACCGTGATACGGCGAAACAGTCGCCTGTTTATAAAAAAAATCGGTGAAAGCGCGTGAGCGTCAATAATATTCATATGATTAGTAAAACTATTTATTGTACTTATGAATTATGGAATATAAACAGGGGTAGAAACATGGGCACATTATTTATTTTTTGTAAACTGTATTATAACCCCCCTCTAAGAAAGAAAAAGATTAAAATATATAACAACTGATATATATATATATATATATATATATATATAT
The DNA here is from genome assembly GCA_963556195.1 of Sepiola atlantica. NCBI lineage: Eukaryota > Metazoa > Mollusca > Cephalopoda > Sepiida > Sepiolidae > Sepiola > Sepiola atlantica. Next base: position 610,645 of record OY744546.1, read on the forward strand.
ATATATATATATATATATAGTGTGAATATTTTTAAGTATTAAAGTGTTTTTGAACATACAGATGATATCGTTTCGGGTTTTTTACACTCATCAGTACATGCGTGGTGGTTTGCACGCGGTCACATGGGATCTAACGCAGTTTGTAGATTCAGTCTAGAATCACGATCCAACGTCTACGCCCACGCGGCCGCGAGAAATCGCCACAGACAGTAGCTGAAATTATCGCACACTTACCCGAGAGGTGCGGACAGGCGTTATTGTCGTCGAGAGTGTTCGCCGCTCGAACAGAACTATATATATATATATATATATATATATATATATATATATATATATATAATTCACAGACAGACTGTTTCGCTGTGACACAGCTTATCAGAACGATTAGACAACTACCCGCCGCAAGCCGGAATCTAGGCTACGAACATATAGTTGTACACGACGATTGTAACCGCTTGACTACGAAGCAGGCGCTGTTGGCAAGTGATATAGCAATGCTTTTTATAAGTATAATCAACCACTAGGCAGTGCTCCATTTGTTTATTTACAAAGAGCTTGGCATTACGCTAATAGTAGCTGGCGAAATCACTAACGACAGAGCTCAACCCGAGAAAGCGGGCATATATATTCGACTAGAGACAGGCTGTTTCGTTTGATGACACTTCTTCAGTTCGACTAGACTAGCACCTGCCCAAAGCCGGTATCGAACCTACGACGATCTCGTTGATTGTTTGCGATTCCAACCACTTGAATTCCACTTCCTGCAGGTGTAGTAAAATATATTTGGCTATTTATTGCTCTGACTGAAATATGTCTGCAAATGTGTCGCTAAATCATGTTTGTATCAATAGTAATAACATTAAAATAAGTATATGTGTGTACGTAAAAAAAAGTAATGCGAAAAAAACATATTTTAATATATCTTTTATTCATTTTTCTATTTGTTGACGTGTAGATATATCCTTCGTTCTTCGTCAGTGTAATGAGGGTATGCATGTGTACGGTGGGAGGTAAGTGGGTGGTAGCAGGTAGAAAAAAGGGGGAAAAGACCAGTCAGTTGATGAACCAACATGTGTCGATCCCTAATGGGTCGGCAACAGGGGTTAAGTGGGCCATCAAAAAGGTTCAAGTATATATATATATATATATATATATATATATAAATTCCCGAAACAGTTTTTCATGGTAAACAACTGATGATCCCTTAAAATAATGTTAGAAGCAAACTAATATAATAACTGTAAAAAATAAATTGACTTACATGAGTGATTTTCCACTGATAGAGTTTTAAAAAAAAATTTTTAATTTTTTTTTTTTTTATATAGTTTTAATGGTTGAGAAACTTCCGAGACTATATATATATATATTATATGTGTGTGTATAACATATGTATTAATATGTTATTGTTTTTCACGCACATCTGATGTTGCTAAGGTAAACAATTCCGACTTTCCTTATTTTAAAATAAATTGTTCCAAATCAAATTCTGCCGCACCGTCAACTAAAAACGGTACAACTTTCTATAAATACATTTGTTTTATTGATTTGTCTAGAATCTTTATCTCCGCTAGTATCCATATATTACAGGTGAAAACAACCGCGGTTTTACCATGACAGATTAAAAGCTTTTCAGTGCGTTGAAAAGGATCGCGGATGTATTTGTGCTCGTTTGCTTACAACCAGTCGAAAGGTGAGTTTGTAAATAATCCGAAAGTGTTAAGCGGGCGTGTCTGCTTGCAAATAGTCCAAATATGTAAAAGGAACTTGTTTTCTTGTAAACTAGGGCGGAGGTGTTGACTGGACGCGTTTGTTTATAAAGATGTTAACCGAGTTAAGCGAGTTGTGCGCAAATTGTGCGCACCTTTGTAAACAATGCAACAGTGATGATCGATTCATGTGCACATTGCGAACAATACAGAAACCGAAATAAACAAAAGAAATCAAAATTAAACAAATAATATGTACTAATTTTTATTCCGTCATGTCTGCAAACTTATAAACATAGTAATTGATATAACTTTATATATATATATATATATATATATATATATATATATATATATATATATATATATATATATATACTTATAGTATATACTTATAATATATACTTATACATATATATATATATATATATATATATATATATATATATATATATATATATATATACTTATAGTATATACTTATATACTATAAGTATGCACCATACATAAGTATATACTATAAGTATATATATACGTATATACTATACAAATATATAATTATATACTATAAGTATATATATATATACATATATACTATAAGTATATACTATAAGTATATATATATATATATATATATATATATATATATACGTATATACTATGTATATATATAAGTATATACTATAAGTATATACTATTGTTATATAATGACGGACGTAACTTGTGGGATTATAAAAACCTTTATGAGAGTGTTAGATAATGGCCCTGGGGAGATGGACGCATCTGTGGAAGTCGGGTTTGACTTGCGCGAATTAACGCGGGGCAGTCGAGTGCAGAACAAGGCTGGTTCTCACTGTCCGAGCATGGTTACCGAGTGATGAGACCTGAGTTCAGAGAGGTCAGTCTGCAGCTGTGAAGGGCTGGCCCTGCGTGAGAAACGAAGGGACCTGTGACGTCACTTGCTCTCGCGAGAAGCGAATTTGAGTAAGTCTGGTTACGGAGGGCAAACTGTAAAGACGTGTGATTCCAATTTAGGAATACGGAAAATTTCCCTAATGGGAAGACAACCGCAAGAATCTTCTCCCTTCTCTCTAAGAATAGTTAGGAATACAGTAATAATCTAACTACGATATTCGTAAATCTCTCTCTCTCAACGATAGCAAAACACCTCCACGGACAATAGAAAATGCCGCCGAATAAAAAAGTAATTAAAAGAAAAAGATTGTTGTCTTATGAAGCGAGAAAGGTCTTTTGTATCAGACAGCTCACGAAGATGGCCACTACAGTGCAGAGGCGAGGAAGATGCTCAACCACTAGACGACAGAGCAAACCGAGAAGATACGAAGGTATGAATTATTTTTAAGGGCTATACAACACTATAAGTATATATATATATATATATATATATATATATATATATATATATATATATATATATACGTATATACTATAAATATATATATGTATATACTATATATATAAGTATATATATATATAAGTATATATAAGTATGCACTATAAGTATATATATATAAGTATACACTATAAGTAGATATAATTATATACTATAAGTATATATTATATAAGTATATACTATAAGTATGTACTATAAGTATATATATATATATATATATATATATATATATATTATATGAGAAAGAAAGGATGAAGGTAATCCGACGTAATGGGAAATGAAAAGAAAAAAACAAAAAGGATGTTTTTTTTATATATTCATCAACGTTTCGTCTTTATTTGTAAGACTTCCTCAGGATGATAATGAGTAAGTTAGAACTTAACCTAGATCATGGCTGACCTCTATTTTATCTCTTCGCTCTCAGTTATACTCACATACAAGTCTCCGCATACACCCCCACACATTTTCATTCACCACGAATCCAAACCTTCTAACTTACTCATTCCACACATTCTTGACATAGTCAGCTGTCAAACACTACTACTCTCCAAAAAATTCACACATAACCACAACAACATCTCCAAATACCCCCTCACCCATTTCACCCTTTCGACTCCTTCTTTCACACTCTTACCCCCCACCCCTCCTACTTTCAAACCACCATCATTTCATCATTTTTCATTTTGTCAAATCTTTTCTAAAACCATTACCCACACACCAAAACCACAGAGCCTCCCTCCTCCCCTCCTCTCCCCCTCCACTTCTTCACTAACAGCCATCCACATAATTTCCGTTTACACCCACCCCTTCACTTTTTCACTCAGAACCATCCTCGTTAATCTCATTCCATGCTACTGACTTCACTAAGCCAGGACCTCGGTCATGCGCACCCAGTAGTGGCTACCACTTTCTCTCATCAACCCATCATGTCAACCCAATATTTTCACGTACTTGCATGACATTTTTCTTAAAATTATCATCCTGTGGAAGTCTTACAAATAAAGACGAAACGTTGATGAATATATAAAAAACATCCTTTTTGGTTTTTTCTTTACATTTCCCATATATATATATATATATATATATATATATATATATATATATATATATATATATATATATATATATATATGTATTATATTTGTTTCTATAGATTTTAATCCGTTGAAACTCTAGTGTTTATAAAAAGTGATCAATAACAAGTAGAGCTGTATTTGGTATACATTTTTATTTCTACAAACATTATTGGTTTCATATGTGCATACATGTTTCGGTTGTCCTCTACAATAGAGAGTCAATTTCTTCAGACCGAAGTAGAAATTAAAACCTGAATCCTTATTTCCGTCTGAAGAAGTTGGCTCTCTATTGCATAGAACAACTGAAACAAGTATGCCCATATGTAACCAATAATGTTTGCATAAATAAAAAATTATACTATCTATCTATCTATCTATCTATCTATCTATCTATCTATCTATCTATCTATATATCTATCTATATATATATATCTATCTATATATATCTATATATATCTATATATATCTATATATATATATATATATATAAAATGGCTGCCTCGTATATATATATATATATAACTATTTTATCTATAAATTAATATATATATATATATATAATATATGTATTTATATATATACATATATATATCCACACACGCATATATATATATATATATATATATATATATATATATATATATATATATATATATATATACATTATTATTATAAATATTTTAAATACTTATCCACATACACATGTGTTTCATCTTTTTCCGGGAATCATTCGTGTTGAACATGACTGTTCTGTCGGTCGCACAGTTCGAACACCATACTTAAGTTTTACTTTCAAGTTTAAACAGTTTTACTGATTCTGGCTTGGCCTTTTGGCTAAGATGGATACTGCACCCCATAGACTGGTATTGTCTTGGCCTTCGGGGCTTGATTTACGCCGGTCTATGGGTCTGTCCTGCGCAGTTCTAGGAGGTCCACCCTCCCAGGTTTCGCCTTCCCTCTTTGGGAAGGAGTAAGTTTATTACTTACTGTTTGAGGTGCTACTACCGGGGAATGCCGACGGGGCTGCCCAGGCAATTTTTAAACCCCACTTTCCCGACCCAACCTTGAGTCACATCTTACTTGTGGGAGTAAGATAAAAACTGGCATTGTGCCTAACTCCTGGAGAGGAGTAAATCAATACCCAACAATGGGGTCAGAAGAGAATTAAAGTCTATCTATGTCTATACAAGCGCGCATATCTACTAGGCCGTCACAACAGTGTCCAACAACCCAATTGGACGGAACATCGCATGATATAGCATAGTATAGAAATATACTTTTGCTTGTAGCAAGTGACCTTTAGTGAAATGTTTGTGTTTCATCTTCACAGACTAAACGAATTAAACCTGACGATTTTCTTCGATGGAAGGAACCCTAACATTTTTGTGCAGCTTACTTGCCAATAAGTATATTTTCATAGAACTTATTCTATGTTTCCATCCAGAGTGCTCGTTTTTAAAGAGATAGATTTTCTCCACATTAGAAATGGATATCTGCAAGTAAATATGTTACAATCTCTGTCTGTCTGTAAATATGACCCCTATCACGGTACCCCCTAAAACGAAGAAGAAAGTTGATGAGGAGGAAGAAGACGAAGAAAAATACGAGAAGGAAGAAGAAGAGAAAGAAGAAGAGAAAGAAGAAGAGGAAGACGAAAAAGAAAAGGAAGTAGAAGAAGAGGAAGTAAAAAAATTAAATGCACTTTGAAAAAGAAAAAAACATATGCAAAGTAAAAAATCGGTTTAGTCTAAAACCAGAAGAAAGTTAAAAGTGAACAAAAGAAAAACAAATTACTGAAAAAAATGAAAATGAATTAATTCGAAAGAGAACTAAAGAAAGGATAAAATAAAACGCGAAAAGTAAAAACTTATTTAAAGGGGTGATGTAGTTTGCTTGGAGCATTGTGTGTAGCAGATAATTTATAGAATACTAATAACAATGTAAGAATATACTGAGTCATAAGAAGGGGTCACCATATATATACGCAGGAGGCACAGAGCAGTATGAGGTAAAGAAATAAAAACACTTGATAAAGGAATACTATCTGCGAAATATCGTGAAATCTCGGCGTCACACATAAGACGCTATTGATCAAGGATATATATGAAAGCAAGTCAGATTTAATTGTAAACTAATCGCTTTTTTATTCACTTACCCTTTCTTACAACCCATATATTTCTGAATTGTTATCGCTTTGTTTATTTTCAAACCTAAAGAAAGAAAGAAAATAAAGTCCAAAACGAAAGAAAAACATGAAATACCAAAAGACAACTAGATGAATACCCGTCCCAGAACGAGTAAAATGAATTCCCTGAACGGAACCGGTTTGCACCACTTTATGTCTCCTTACGAAGTTTAAAATCAAGATATAATGACACTAAACCTTATGTCTATAATCCTTATTCTAATTTCGATTAAAATCCATTGCACAATTTTGATTCTAGGAAATGTCGTACATTTAAGACTTAATCTCAAGAGGTCTTTAAAATAAACTGAAATCCAAGAAATATTGCTTAATTTGTGTCTAATAAATTTGGGCCAAATTCAATGTAAATCTGAAATATTTGAGTTTTCAAATGGGAAGTTGTTTCTGTATTATGCACCCTAAAACCCTTTTAAATACTCCATGAAATTTAAATTGGTAGAATATATATTAATTG
>OY744546.1:622500-672500 GCA_963556195.1 Sepiola atlantica
AGCCTGATTGGGGCCAGATTTATAAAGAATTAATCTGGCGTGCAGTTATTTGGTGACATTATATTAAAATCGCTGCACATAGGTACGGTCGGAGGAAAACGGGGATCAGGGAAGGAATTCCAAAGGCAAGTTGTGCGAGGAAAGAAGCTGATAGAGTAGGAAATCATACGGCATCTTGGGACTTATTCATAGAAAAGGTGTAATTTTGCAGCTAATTGAAACATGGTCGTTTTCAAGTCCTATGTAAACAAATATTTGTTGATTACACTTCTGGTATAATTAAATTCTCACTCATTGTTTCCTATCCTTTCATAGTGTTGTTCATCGTTCAACTAAACATTGCCGAGTTGTCTCTTGGCCTTAATAAGTGATGGCCCATTATTTAAAAAAGTACAGTAAAACACCTACCCTATGAACTTCCTACGTTATGAATAAAGCTTAGCAATTAAAAAGAAGCAAATTATAAAGTGAATTGATATAGTTCTATAAATTAACATATTTAAGGATATTTTTGTCGATATACTTACTTTTTAAAATCGCAGAAATACAGAATCACTTCTTACATTCTTAGAAGAAAAGAGTTTCTTGAATAACTACGATATAGAGATGGTTCGTGCTCTACAAAGAAACATGTTCATTAAGAAAATAGAACTGAACAAAGTATCCACATTTTGACAAAACAAAACTTAATGAAATAATTGAACGAGAAAATTTGAAAGAAGTGACGGTGGATAACGATACACACTAACGACTGTGGTGTGCCAAGTTCGAATCCAGTCAGTTCCATAATATCATTTTCACTTAAAAATGATAGCAGCAATTACTTGGTCCCTCTTCCAAGAATGCCAACACTAGAATAAAGCCGGTCAACAAAGTTGGACCATATTGATTCACACGAATTTACTATATTTATTTTGAAGATATTTAATAATTTTAGTGCAGTGATATACATGCAGTATCTATCAACACATTTTTAAATATTTCAGCATGTAATGTCTATTTACGTTGATCAATAGTCATTTTCCTAATAAATGCATTTTGTTTACATATAGTTTCTTTAATTATCCTCATCTAATATTACTATAATTGACCAAACCTTCAGCCATTTTCTATATCTTTTGATGAAGAGGTCATCTAATTGATCCTACGCTATGGCCAATCCAAAGTACATAACGTAGGAGTTTTACTGTATTTATATAAGTATTTACAAAACAATTTTATTTAGAATATTTTTTACCCGTCTTTCTTTATTGACAAAAACTTCAACATTTACCTGCCTTTTGCCTTTGACTTGATCTATATAATAATTTATTTTGGGGTGCGATAGTAAATAAAATGTAAACGTAGTTCTCTGTGCAGGGATTGAACTTACAGCCTTCACATTATGAGACTTGTGTTTGATAACCCTTTATCGCTATTCCCGGCTATAGCAAAAAGACCGCATATGATTTACTTGTCTTTTTCTCCACTCGTTTTTCTCTTTTTTCTCTCTTTTTTTGTATTTTATTTTTCTTTATTTATTTCTCCTTTACTTTTCTTCTTTCTTTTTCTTTTTCTCTCGCTAATTTAAAAAAATCCATCTTGCATTCGTTTTTCTCTTTTTTCTTTCTCAAAATTCGTTGTAATTCTCTTACACACCTTGTTCTTGTTCTTGTTCTTGTTCTTATTGTTGTTGTCTTTCTTCTTCTTCTTCTTCTTCTTCTTCTTCTTCTTCTTCTTCTTCTTCTTCTTCTTCTTCTTCTTCTTCTTTTTCTTCTTCTTCTTTTTCTTCTTCTTTCTTCTTCTTCTTCTTCTTCTTCTTCTTCTTCTTCTTCTTCTTCTTCTTCTTCTTCTTCTTCTTCTTCTTCTTCTTCTTCTCTTATCTTTTTACTTCTCAGTCAATCCTTATATATTTTGCTGTCTTTCTTTCTATCCTTTCTCCTATTTTTCTCTCTCATACATTTCCTGTTCAATCTTCATCCCTTCCACCTCCACCCAATACTCCATCCCCACCGCTCACCCATTATTTATTCCAACCGCCATTTTGTTTTCACCCCATCCCCTCTCATTATTCACGACTTCTCGGATTATCGATCCATTTGGTCAATCCATTCTCTTCCTTCCTTCTTGGATCCAACAATTCTTTATTCGTTTAACGCAATAATTCATCCTTCCTTCAATCATTCTCATCAGTAAATTACAAATTTTGCCAGAGTCGGCGTTCCCCATTTACAACCGTCTGGCCGCTCAGTGGGAAGGTTTCTGAGGGAAAGACCGGAATATATGGTTCAAGCTGCGCTCTGGAGGCATCCTTACTATTATTCTGTTCCACTTACTAAAAATGCTGTGCGATGAGTTAGGTGAAGTCGTTTTTAACAGTAAAACTATAATCAATTATTATAATTTATCATACCGACTTTCACCCCAGACCTGAAATGGAAGACCTGAGTTAAATCTGTTGCTAAGGTCGCTGGAAAAATGGTTGGATCATCCTACCGCTCTCCAAAGTATCTCTACCTGTAATGTAAACAAACATTTCGCCGCAAAACTTCTCTCTTAGGATGACCCCTTAAATTTCTGATACTTAATCCACTGTAGCCTTTTACATCTTAGTGGCAGTATTCCTTGTCTGGGGTTATCTCAATTTAAAAAAAAGAGTCAGGTGCGTCCTAAGATGGGGAGGTACTGCTGCCACGTTTGGGGAAGTGCCGCTCAGAGCCCACTTTCCTGCCAGAGTACGAAACCGACTTCTGTCTTTAAAAAAAAGCTACACATTATTATTGAAGAACACATTAATTATACATGTTAAAATTTAACAGAAATAAACTACACATTCTGTGTTAAAATTACTTTTAAAAACCCAGCGCTTCAGGCGGCCATTATTTTTTTACTGACCTAATACTTCATCCACAAGAATTATACAAAACCAGAGAGACTTGTTATTTTTAGTTAAAAAAGAAGAATTTCTTAACATAAATGTCACAATTCATGAATTTTTGATTTAAATCAAAATTGTTCCAACAGTGGTTGTGACTTATCGCGTCATGTGTATTTCAGTATATTAGTGTTAGGATAGTACTGCTGTCACCTGGAATACGGTATAAGGGAATGCTTCTGTAGTGTTAGCAGTGGTGGCTGTTTCTATGGATGGCGTTTATTGTGGATAACCTATATAAATATTGCATTTTCTTATTAATGTTGAATACATATAACATAGATCTATACATCTCTCCCTGTACAAATAACTAAAAGCTTTCGAATATAAATATCGGTACTGGTACAGATTTTGTACAGCTTTTGAACTCGACAAATACGACTTTTGCCGAAAAAAGCCGAATCAAAACGAACCATCCCCAAAATTAAAACGAGTCTGATTTTAAACATGAAAAAAAAAAAAAGAATGAAAGAAAAAGACTCATTGTATGATTGTTTTTTTTCTAAAATATAATAACTGCAACAATGATTTTTACAGTTTCGTTTTATTCGTTTAGTACTGGTACAGCTTTTGAAACGGACAAAAGTCAGGGTTAGTTTAGGGTTAGGGTTAGTTTAGGGTTAGGGTTAGTTTCGGGTTAGGGTTAAAAACATCACAGTACGCGTTTTGTCCGGTTCATTTAACAGATTCCTCAGTTACTCAATTGACGTAAATTTGTCGTCTGCTTCTCGAACGTTCTGATCAGCTAAGCACTTCGGAATCTGACTGTGTCTACACAACGATAATCGTCGGAAAGCTTTAAATAAAGGTGCGGCAAAATCCAAGCTAGGTAATGCAGACCTCGGCGAGAAAGATGTGCGTCAGAGTGGCGATTACGGAGAAAATGCTGAACGAGTATTTTTGTTATTCCTCATACAAGAGTCACAAGAGCAAACATCTTGCAAAGTCCTAGAGAACTGACTACGAAGACCAAGAACAATTCCATAAGGTTGAACACCCAACCGAGCCGGAGATGCTCGGGTTCTTCGAAGAACCAGTTGTACATGTGGCTAGCCTACAGTTCGTCTGAAGTCCCAAATGTAATGAAGACACATTTCCCTCAAATGATCTTTTGATGTGTTCCTACTGAAGAACGCGTTATGACGCACCGCATCTCCGAACTAGGATTTAGATTCATTTCAGATAGCTATATTCAAACCTCCAACTCGCGGATTGAAACTCCATGAACTATTATGTGTGAGGCGGAGTTGAAAAATACACCAACCGTATAGCTTGTAAGATCAAGGACGAGTTGATTGCCAGGATACAACTTGTGTTCAGGCGTCTCTCGAAAGACACCGTGAAGGCCGGCTATTCCAGGTTCAGGTCTCAACGTGAGGCGACGATGGGGGCCCAGGACGGCTTCTTCAAGGAAGGTCTATTCAGTAAAAGATCTTGCACTTTGAATTTTGAGAATACATCCATTATTGAACAAGATATGACGTTTTTTCTTCCTTCTCAAAAAACGTGTCAATTTTTTCTCGAACACTATATATTCTGTTTTTTTTTTAAATTGATTCTAGCTGTTTGCTTCCTTGACACACACACACACACACACACACACACACACACACACACACACACACACACACACATATATATATATATATTAAAGAAGGAAATATTAAGATAAAAAATTGCATAAAATTACATAAAATTACATAAAATTGATACAAATTTTATTACATCGAAAGTTCAGATGCAAGGAGTTACACTAATCCTTAAAGATAAAACTCTTCTCGTCAGAGGATAAAATTTGGTAATGTGGTATTTATAATAAATAGATTTTAGCTAGTTCCATCTCACTTTGAAAAATTTAAGAATAAAAAATAGAAAGGTTGGGGATAAAGAAATAAATGGCCGGGAGGGAAAATGGTGGCAGTATTGAGTAGCCATTTTCGAAGACAAAAGGGGACGCTATGGTGCAGATAGCAATATAGCAAAAGTTTGTAGATTTGGAGAAAAAGTTTGTAGATTTGGAGAAAGTTTTTAACACTTTTTACAGGGTTTCAAATAAAAGGTAGAGGGTTAAAAAATAGCTCACTTGGTCCGCAGGGATTCGTGTCTATGTTTTGTGTATAGTTCCGTTGAGTTACAAGTTATATATATATATATATATATATATATATATATATATATATATATATATATATATATATTACTATTTCATGTATCCATATACCATTTTATAAAGAGATATAATTTATGTATCAGTTTTCAATATTTACCTCAACAGTGCTCGATATGTAAGTAGAGCTAGGTAGTAAGTTATGAAAATATATTTATGGCAATTAAGCTACACGTTTCATCCTCGGGGGAATCTTCAGGCTAAAATGCAAAGGGTTAGTTTTGCCGAGTGTTTTATATACACGGCTTACTAGTTATCCAATCAGATTCTTTGTTGTTCTCTTAGCCAATCATTGGCTTCTCACGAACAAAGGTCCGGTTAATTTTACTTCCTATTTCCTGTTCTATTATTTTGTTTTTATAGATGGGCTTATATCCTGTTTCTTTGTTGTCTCAAATAATGGGTGAATTTATTTTAACACGTGGTTCCTTGTATTTCTATTTTAGTTTTTAGTTTTTAAGTTGTTAGGTTTTAGTTTAGTTTAGTGTTTTTTACATGTACTGATCTGTTGTATTATTTTCCATTCAATTATTGGTGAGCGTCCATTTTCTTTGAGCTCCCAATAGTGATTTGGTAATTCTGTTTTAATTCGACGGTCTTTGTTTTTAGATGTGCTTATGTGGTCATAATATCTGGTTTGAAAATCTAGGGAAGTCATATCCACGTAGTACTTCTTGTTAGTCGGTCTTTCCTTGGTAAATATTGCGGCTTGGTAAACAATACTTTTGGTTAAGCATTTATTTTGTAGTGGACAAAGTGTACGATTTATGCAGTTACATATTTTATCTTCATTGTTAACTTTTTAATTCCTATTCGGGTGATTACTATTAGGGTTTTGTTTATTTCTATTTGTAGTGTTTATATTTTTGTTCTTCTTAGTGTTATTTTTGCTATATTTGTCACTTTTTATGTAATGTGTTATTTTTTCTTCTTCTCTGCTGTTTTCTTTTAGTATTTTGTTATTGTGTGCCTTAATTATCATTTCCAGATTTTCGCAGCAGCTGTAGGACAGTTTTAGGTTATTTTTATAGAATATTTTATGCAGGGGGTTGCTTACGGGGAAGTGTTTTTCAATCAGATTAAAAATTTTTTTGCCCAGTTTAGTTTTTAGCATCTGGTTATAGGGCGGTGTATAATAGATTACATTTCCTTTTCTTTTATTTTTAATTTTATTATAATTATTGGTGTCCTGTTTCTTATATTTAATTTCGGTATTATGGTAACCACTATTTTTTAGAGCTGTATTGCAAATGTTTCTTGATTAAAAAAAAAAATTTGTTTTGCTAGAATTATTTATATATATATATATATATATATATATATATATATATATATATAAGGCATAGCTCATTGGGTAAAACTAATTCAAGCTCCCGGCACTTGACTATGTTTGCGTCGTAGATATCACTAACATTCAGCCAGTGTCGTATGATAGCGCAGGGGTAGAGGCGCCGACCGTCAGCTTCACGGTTGAGTTTCAATCCCCGCTTGAGGCACTAGTTGATCTAGCCGAACTGAAGAGATGTGATACAGCAAAACAGACTGTATGTGGATGACTATATATATATATATATATATATATATATATATATATGAACAATAACAATAATAGATCCAATTTTTCTGAATTACAAGTCGCCGGAATATTTCGTTTCTTATTACTTTCTTCTGTGTAACTAAATATGTTGTGTAATTAATTGAATATCTAACCAATATATTTGACAATGGATCTATTCTTTCGATTTTATCTTTCATGGAAGTCGCCCCAGACAAGTCATGAAGCCACTTGAGGCAAAGAGCCAAAAAAGAACGAAAGATGATTGACTTGCATAATGACAGAACAGGAGAGGAAGGTAGAATTACTTCCAAACAATGTAGCCTTTTAACCGACGGTGATAAATTTGGAGGCAAAATAATCAAACTTAGCATCGAAACATCAGCATGGCAGTGACGAACCCAATCATCAACGCCGGAAATACATCAAGGGACACATCCATGCCGAACATGACACTTAAGAATACCCTAGTAATATTTTCTTATTTTTTCCCCTCTTGTTTGCTTTCTTGCTCATTTTTATCCTTTTTTCTTTTTCCCTTTCTTTTTTTTTATTCTTCTCGTTCTTCCTTTCCTTTGACCGCTTGATCTTTTACTATTTTCTCTCATTTGATCTGTTCTTTCTTTCTTGAATAGTTTTATTTGAGCCTTTCTTTCTGATTCTTTCTTTTTTTGATCATTTTGTATTTTTGTTTTATCTTATCTCTGTTTTGACCCTGTCTTTCTTTTCATTCTTTCAGTACTTTCTTGCTTTCTTTAACCCTTTTCTTTCTTTTTATTCTTTCTTCTTGTCTTTTTATCCTTTTTTTTCATTTTTACCACCTTTTTTACAATTTCTTTCCTTTAGACTTTTCTTTCTTTCTTTTGATTAATTATTGCTTCTGATCTTTTTATCTTTTGATTCTTTCTTTCTTTTGATCTTTTCTTTCATTGTATTTTTCTTATTTTTGATCCTTTCTTTCTTTTGATCCTTTCGTTTTTATCCTTTTGATTCTTTCTATTGATCCTTTCTTTTTTACCCTTTTTTCTTTTTATCCTTTCTTTCTGTCTTTGATCCTTCATTTGATTTTATCTTATCTTTTTTCTTTTCACTCTTTCTTTTATCTGATCCTTTCTTTGTGTTGTTTGTTTCTTTCTTTTGTTTTGATCCTTTCTTTAATTTAATTCTTTTTCTTCTGTCTTTGACCCGTCTTTTCTGTTGATCCTTTCTTTTTTCGTCTAACCGTTTCTCTCTTTTTTAACACTTTCTTTCTTTTGACTTTTTTCTGATTCTTTCTTTCTTTCATTTTTTCCTTCTTTCTTTCTTTCTTTCTTTCTTTCTTTCTTTCCTATAATATTTCTAAGTATTTTCCTAGTTCTTTACTTTTTTCATATTCAAGAAACCATTTTCCTGCCTTCAACTATTTCTTCGTCCTTTTCTTTTGGTTCGTGATGTACACTTCATTCTTTGCCCTTTCTCATAAAATATTAATTCATATCCATTGTTCCTAACTCTTCCTAGAATCCTCACCCCCCCCCTCTTGGACCCCTACCCCACCCGCCTCAGTTTGTTCAATCCACTTGATCCATTCGCGCTCCGCATCTCTCTTTCATCCAGCCACTATTTCCTTCCATCGATCGCCAAGTTATTTTTAGTATTTACTTTTCCTCCTTTTTATCGATTTGACTCAATCCTAATTCCTCCAAACGAGTCACTCCCCTCCCTGCACCCCTTCCCGATCTCGAAGCAACACCAACAAATTATTCGTATTTATTCCAAACAAGAACGGTTCCATGCTTAAGATGCGTCTATTCAAATTGCGCGTTTAACGATGAAAATGCTATTCAAAACTCCGCCGTGACAAACCAATGAAAAATGCCATACAAAACTTAAGCATGGCAGACCAACTAGAATTCTATTTAAAACTTAAGCGTGACAGACCAGCGAAAATGCCATTTCAGACTTAATCATGACAGACAAACTAAAATTGTATTAAAAAAGTTAATCCTGACAGACCAACTAACATTGCATAAAAACGTGACAGACTAATGGACATCTATATAGGATAAAAAAAAAACTTTGATAGTATTGTTATCTTGTAACCGATCGCACTGTTCTCTGTACATGAACATTGTAAAACAACGTAGATAAATGGGGGAATGGTGACATAAGTAGTGAGAGCAATGGAATGATGCAAATACTTAACCCTTAAATGCTGTATTTATTATATTGGTTTGAAAAAAGTGAAAACGTTTTAACAGGGTAATATATTAAGTTGTATGAATGATTTTTGAAAAATAATAACTTTTTATTGAACAAAAATAAATAATGATGCAAATGTGCAACAAATGGCATAAACATGTACATGTATAACAACACACTACAATATATGCATCTGAATAATCATAATACACTAGACAATCATAAAATCGATTTTTACGTACCATTATAATGACCAGATTTAAAAGTTTAGGCTCTTGAATTAGGCAGATGACACACAGATGACACACGCCCGTTACACTGAATATACTGATAACCTATTTAGCGGGTGTGCTGATGCAACATCATATTAATACCTACTCACGCTTGCCTACAGGCATGTTGCAGGTGTGAAACAAGTTGCAGTTTGACACATTTTCGTTTAATATTATATTAAATAGGCGTTTTGTTAGAATATGTGATATTTGAAAAACCAAAGCATTTAAGGGTTAAAAGAAAGAGAAAGAGAGTAGCGAATAGATAAACAAAGGAGTGAAAGCGAGAAAGATATATATAGATAGATAGATAGAGAGAGAAACAGAGAGATAGAGATAGGTAGATAGATAGATAGATAGAGAGAGAGAGAGAGAGAGACAGAAAGAGAGAGAGAGAGAGAAACACAGAGAGAGAGAGAGAGAGAGAGAGAGAGAGAGAGAGAGAAAGAGAGAAGGCGACAGATATATTATTTCTTATATTTAATAGTAATCGCTAATTTAAATACGAAAAATAATGTAAATAAAAGGGGGGAATTAGAAGCTAGGTGATGAGAGAAATAGAATAATGTAAATGACTAAAAGAGAAAGAGAGAGAGAGAGAGACAGAGACAGAGACAGAGACAGAGACAGAGTTAAGAAAGAGTAGTAATAAAGGGGACAAAAGAGAAAAGAAGAAGAGAGTGAGTAGAGGATAGGGCAGAAAGAAAATAAAAGAGCGGAAAATAGAGAGGGTATAATCTGACATCACAATGTATTCTAAATTTAGAAATATTTTACTTTATAAAAACATGATTGACAAACGTTAAATTATGGAAATTATATATTTTAGAATATATATATATATATATATATATATATATATATATATATATATGTTAGATCCGTGAAAGATGGAGTATTTTTCGTAGATCTTGCGTAAAGAGCTCAATGCAATGCAGAGCAAGCATAAAGTTTAAAAGAAAAAAAACGTAAAACATCATTTTTAAGCCATATGCACTATAATTTATTTCGCTCTGGAACGGAGTTTTTCAGGTACTTAGCTAAAACGAATGGTAAATCATCGAGATGTACTCGAAGAACAATGTTCACGGCGAAAACAATTATAGTACAATTATAGTACTTAGAAATGGTGGTTTGAGCTTTTCTTTTTTATCTTATATATATATATATATATATATATATATATATATAAAGATATAAAATTGAAAGTAGAATGTATACTTTTGAAATTTGAACCTATCGTGAAGTATTTAAAGCTCAATATACGGGATAAAGCAATTATATAGATAAATGAAAGAAGAGAGATAACAAATGTAAGAATGACAAATTTATTTCAGCTGCAGTTATCCACGACAAGGTGTATTCAATGAAAGAATGTTTATTTTTTCCTTTCCTTTCAAGACTAAGGTCAATATGCATCCCAGGCCTTTGCGATAACCGTTTTCCAATCTTATTAGCTCCTTGCATCAAGTGGCTTCATGACTTGTCTGGAGCTATTTCCATAAAAAGTACCTGTTTTGATATTACACTTTGACAGTGAAAAAAGATTTTTTTAGACTGAGGCAATTTAAATATTTGTCAAAATTTAGAGTGATTCTTGTAAAGGAGCCGAATTTTCCAGCATATTAAAAACCGAACTTGTGCCCTCCTAGAGAGACAATTATATAGTGACTGCCACTTATATAGAAACGGGAGGATCTAGAGTACCTTTTTTTTTAGTGAATGTGGGGTTTCCCTACATTAAAAACCGATTATGTGTCTAACTCTGCTCTTGTAGAAAGACAAGTAAATAAGCACTGTCACTTTTCAACAGACGTGAGGATCCAGAGTGCCCCTTTTTGGGAAGCTGTATTTTCCTCGTATTAGAAATCGGTCTTGTGTCTAACTCTTCCTTTGTGGGGAGTCAAGTAAATATAGACTGTTACCTATTAAGAAACGTTAGGATCCAGAGTGCCTCTTTTTGAGGGAAGCTGTATTTTTCCCACATTAAAACCGACCTTATGTCTAACTCTGCTCTTGTGGGAGTCAAGTAAATAGGAACTGCTATCTATTAAAAGACGTTAGGATCCAGAGTGCCCTATTTTGGAGAAGCTGTGTTTCTCCCACATTTAAACCGGCCTTGTGTCTAATTCTGCCCTCGTGGGGATGACAGTAAATATGAATATAAGAGACGCTCATTAAATCTGTTATTTTAGCTGTAAATAATCTATTTAAAATGTAACCCCAACCGACCAATAGATGGATCAATCGACGGACAGCGCTTCTTTTACAGATTCGTTGACGCATCTATAACGACGCCCCAACGACCCTCCGCCTCTCAAATCTTTTCGATTCAACCTAATAAAGAAAACTCGCATTTTATTTCAAACTGTTGATGCACAAACTATCATTACAAACGCACAGAGCGCCCCGACCAACACCTAACTCTAACCAAACGGCGCCGTCGTCGACACCGTGGGCTCCTCGCATGGCTAGTCCAGAGGTTAGAGGCACCCAAGTGCCGCCTACCCCATAACCGAAACCCGGACAGAAAGCCTCCAAGAGTTCGTTATTAAACGGGACGTGGAGTTGCTGGGCAGATTTCCCCAAAATAGTAGAACTTGGAAGATCTCTGGATCAACCCATTCCTTCTACGTCTCTTTGACTTTCAAAACGCAGTCTCATGTCTCCTCCTCTTTCTTTGTCTTCATCCTGCGTCTTAATCTTCATCCGGATCTCCTCCCATCGGATCCATCATTCTTTTTCTTCCCCATCCATCTCCAACGACCACCGCGCAAACTTAGTTTTTATTGGTGGATGTAAATTCTTCGATATTGGTGCCAAACTTTGCGGTGCGACCGAGTCGAAGAGGAAGTGGCAGGTTCTGATGCGCCGCCATCATGGATTTTTAACCCGACGTTTACGGTTTCAAATCCTATTCAATTCAAATACCATTTACTGCCAAAAACGAAGGAACGAAAAAAGAAAGAGAAAATAAGAAAGAGAGAGAAGATCTATGAAGAATAGATATGGAAAAATAGAAAAATACAGGCGTAAAAAAAAACCTGAGAGCAAGGAGAAAAGGGAGAAAAAAGAGTGTATAAAAAAGAAAGAGAAAAAGTAAAAGAAAGAAATATATGAAGAAAGAAAGGAACGTAAGAAGAAATAGAAGAAAAAGGAAAGAAGGAATAAAAATAAAGGAACTCAGAAAAGAAAGAAAGAAAGCAAAGAAAGTAAAAATACGAAAAAGAAAGAATAAATAAATACACACATTTCGAGAAACGAAAACAAGACAAAAAATACGAGATAAACGAGTAAGACATTCACAGCAAGAACTCGCTTTGTTACCAAAACGAAAAAAAACAAATATTCCTTTTTTCCCCTGTGTGTCTATCGTCAAGTGAAATTCCACAAATAGACTATGAACGGTTTTAAAACTCTCAAACGACAGATTGACATCGGGGAAGCATATATATATATATATATATATATATATATATATATATATATATATATATATATATATATATATATATATATATATATATATATAGAGAGAGAGAGAGAGAGAGAGATAGATATAGATAGATAGATAGATAGATAGATAGATATAGATATATAGATAGATATATCAATACAAATAATTTATTTAAAAAACAATACGTTACATATTTCAGAGTCGTACCGCGGTTTCATCCAGATGGAATGGCCTTTTAAATGAAAAAAAATCGTCTCTCGCCCGAGATGTAAACAGGGGTAAATTTCGTTTTGTTTTCAACATAACCTGACACACGATATATATATATATATATATATATATATATATATATATATATCTATCTATCTATCTATCTATCTATCTATCTATCTATCTATCTATCTATCTATCTATATTTTCAGATACGACATATTTATTTCTTGATCTTTTCAAATTTCCTTATGCATTTCCGTGTTTCATGCGGGAACTGGCCGCTGTATCAGACATATTCACTTATAACCCTAGTACTTTGGATCCAAACGTACAGACAGATGGATCCGAAAGTACTAGGGTTATGAGTGAATGACAGATACATCGGCCAGTTTCCGCTTGAAACAAAGTAAACAAAGAAATTAGAAATGATTGAGACAAAAATATGCAGACATAAACTGTCCGTCCCATTTAACGAAATATGTTTAAAAATATGTTGCCCAAATATATATATATATATATATATATATATATATATATATATGCATTTCAATAATAATGGCGAGGTAGCCATAATTACCGAGAACAGAGAGGCCTATATTACTAAACCAAAAAAATAAAATAAAAATATTATTTACTCAAGTAACATGGTTAAAATAAAAAAAATGAATGGAGGAGAAAAAGATGGTTGTGATATCGAGACGTTTTTCGGTCAACTCATTGTCAAGATAATACGTCGACTATATATGGAGTATGAAAAGCGAATTAAAATCGTGGTAAATAAGAATCATAGATAGATTATCGAATGAGTGTAATATATATATATATATATATATATATATATATATATATATATATATATATATATATATGAAGAAGGTATTCCAACGTACACCGATCAGTTCTAAACTATGGGTGTACCCCTTCTGCTTGCACAGAGACAGTTTTCGTAAATGAATAGTGACCGCTTTAAGAATCTTAAGTTGATTTCTCGAACGAGTTCTGTGCAAGGCAGTAAATGCCTCATCTGAATACACCGCAGTGCACAATTGACACTCCAATAAATGGTCACCGATGGCCGACTCATGAGCTTGTAAACGCCCGAATGTCGGCCACTGGCTGTTCCTACGTATCGAGTTGGGGATGTGTTGGGAAATTCTGACCTCTAATTGCTGAATGGTATGCCCCATGTAGTCAGCCTCGCACTGGCCACGAAAATGCTAAACAACTAAATTGTATTGAATCGTGGGGATACCATCTTTATGAAAAGTCGGGAAAGCACTTCGGGTCCTAAACACCGTTCGCACATTGGTCGCAATATAACAGCGAGACACGGCTGAAACAATTTTATGTGAAAGTTGCAAACTAGTGGTGCCATTCATTTAAAAAAAATATTTTTATCCATGTTATTGGAGTAATGAAAGAATATATATATATTTTTTGTTTTAGTAATATAGGCCTCTCCGTTCTCAGTAATTATGTCAACCTCGCTATTATTATTGAAATGCATTTTAGAATTTTGTACTTACGAAAACTATTCATATATATATATATATATATATATATATATATATATATATATATATATATATATATATATATATATATATATATATATATGTTTTCAGTAGATAAGTGATGAGAATAACACTTGGTTAGAATTTAATCATCAATTGTTCAACTAAGTGTAATATAAAAAAACTTGTTTCCCTTTCCTTAATTCATGGATTTTCAAAGATATGCTCTTATCATCAGAGGAAATTCGACAGATAAATCAGTACTGTAAATTTACTGTAATGCAAACATTTGAAAATATAAAACTGTAATTGACTTGAATGTACAAACAATTTAAAAAAGTTTAAAATATGCAAAGAAAATCATCACTATTGAAGAAACAGAGAAAAGTTCATTTAATCTAATCCGAGGATTCAAGCATGAAGCAACTGTAGAATGATGTTAGGATTGAAAGTAATCCAAGCATCCGCTTTGACTATTAAAGATTAGATATAATTTAGAGATATAATCTTTATCTTTGTTTTCATATTTCACACACACACACACACACACACACACACACACACACATATATATATATATATATATATATATATATATATATATATATATATATATATATTTTACATCCTTTCGAGAATAGTCAGTGTAGAGATACTTATTCATACAGGTCGCAGGGTCTGAAAACCCGGAACAAACGTCATGGTTATATAACCCAAATTTCGACGCCTTAATCCACTCGGAGACTATGAACAACAAGATAAATCGGCGAGAGATTAATCCTATTTAAGGCAGCCGTCGTCAAGAGCGTTCAACTAATAAAGAGACATGAATTAAAGCAACAATGACGGCTGTGTTAATACTATTCACTACAATGCCCAGCTTAGATTGGGGGCGACAAATAATTATAAATATTTGTTTATCTACATACGTATACGTTTTATTCTTTCGGAAATCGTCAGTGTAGAGATAATTATTCATACCGGTCGCAGGATTCGAAACCCCGGAACCCGAGTGATGTTATAACCCAAATTCCGACGCCTTAACTCACTCGAGCACTATGAACAACCTGATAAATCAGCGAGAGTTTAAACTTGTCATGGGCAGCTGTCGTCAAGACATTT
This sequence comes from Sepiola atlantica, assembly GCA_963556195.1. Lineage (NCBI taxonomy): Eukaryota > Metazoa > Mollusca > Cephalopoda > Sepiida > Sepiolidae > Sepiola > Sepiola atlantica. The sequence continues at coordinate 637,896 of OY744546.1, forward strand.
CACACACACACACACACACACACACACACACACACATATATATATATATATATATATATATATATATATATATGTGTGTGTGTGTGTGTTTGAAATATCTTTTAGTGTACGTACCTTTCTGAAAGAAAAATGTTTTTATTAAGTTTGTTCATCGGCACAAATTAGAAGAAAAATCATATACATTTCGCCAATAGTCAATCACAGAGCCGAATCCTTATTGGGCCACAAATGCCGAAAAGGCAGAGTCCACAAAAATATAAAAATAACACACGCAATCAATATTTTCCATTGTTTTTGTATAGCTACCTGTAATTTGTGATAATCAAGAGACTTAATTTTTAATTTTAAAAAAAATGTTTGTCTCAGAAACGTACGTACACTAAAACTCTGGTGACGTTGAATTTTTGGAACTTGTATATTTACTTATGAATATGTCATAAGGGAAAGAGGTATTTCTTTAATCATCCATGTGCCTTGTGGCAAGTAGAATTTCCATCGACTGAGCTTCTTTGCAAGGGCTGCTTCCCTTCAGATTACAACATGGTCGTCTTCAAATCCAATATCAACAAATACTTGTCTCACACCAACCCATAAGTAATCAAACTTAGTTCACACCGTTGATTGTACGTTATCTTTCAGTTGACAATAACGCCATCCCCATCTTCTCTTATCCCTGAGTGGTCTGAATAAGTGGCAACCCAATAGTATAAAAAAACACATATATTAGTTTATACAATTAATGCCACAAACGGATTTTAAAGATAAAGAGATATTTACAAAAGGTATATTTACTGATTGGCAATTGATGGAGCATGTGTTAGATTAGAGAAATCGAGAAATCTCATGACGACTATATACAAAAGATTCTTATCAGAATGAATAAATGCAAATCTTGGGTCCATTTCCCGCACTAACCGTAAAGTGAGAACGTCCTATTTCAAGGATTTCAAGTTAATTCAACTGTACACAATAGACAGATAGATACAAACTATTCTGGTTAGTCTCGTCGGCACTCATGCTTCCCCGAGAAAAGGTGATAAGGGTTAGGGTTAGGGTTAGGGTTAGGGTTAGACATGAGGTTGTTAGGGTTAGGGTTAGAAATGGGGTAGTTCGGGTTAGGGTTTGAAATGGGTGGTTAGGGTTAGAAATGGGTTGGTTAGGGTATGGGTTAGGGTTAGAAATGAGGTGGTTAGGGTTAAAGTTAGGGTTAGAAATGAGGTGGTTAGGGTTAGGGTTAGGATTAGAGTTAGGTTTAGAAATGAGGCTATTAGGGTTAGGGTTAAGGTTAGGGTAAGGGTTAGAGTTAGGGTTAGAAATGAGGTGGTAAGGGTTAGGATTAGGATTAGGAATGAGGCTGTTAGGGTTAGGGTTAGGGTTAGGGTTAGAAATGAGGTGGTAAGGGTTAGGATTAGGATTAGGAATGAGGCTGTTAGGGTTAGGGTTAGAAATGAGGGGGTTATGGTTAGGGTTATGGTTAGAAATGAGGTGGTTAGGGTTAGGGTTAAAGTTATGGTAATAAATAAGGTGTTACGGCCTGAAAGGAATGACATCCAGTTAGTTTAGCACTTTAATAACAACAGTTAAAGGTTAATATTATTTCCTAACTACAACAGAGCATCATCGCAGTAACGTATTCAGGTAGAGTCTAGAATTTTTTACATTTTTTTGTACTTACGGGTCGCTGCTTATCAAGTCCCAAAGGCCACTCGAAGATAAAGATTAATGAGTTTGATAGATGGACAGTTGAATCAACAACGCGAGGATTGGTAACGATGGTTTAAACTAGGAAGAATCTGATTATTTAAGAGGACAGCGCAACAAATTTGTTTTAGCATTGGACTTGAAACGACCATGTTGTAGTCAGCTGGGAAGTATCCCCGTGATTTGTGTTCAACAGACGGGTAGTTCTTGGAAATAAACTTTGTCCATGGAAGTTCCGTTTAGTTTTAGGTACAAAGAGGTAAAAAAGGAAACTAGTTACAATGGTTGTAACTAGACGAGGTTTTGTTGTGAATGTTTTACTGGGCGGGGTCAGATATTGGAGCTCAGTTGAGCACCTACCATAAAAATAAAGATAGAGTAGAGAAAGACTAGCAACCTCTTTTCTGTAAGAAAGAGGTTGTGGTTAAGAGAAGAGGACATGCCTGTGACCATCGTAATAGTAAACTAGAGCCTGTTCACTGGCAAATGACGTCATGCTTATATAGTTACAAACGATAGCTCTCGAACAGTCAGACGATGGGCATTTTGACCGCTGCTTTCACTTAAACATTCACCAAAATTCAGTAAATCAACCAATTTTAATAACATTTTCAGTATTTATTAAATAACGATCACGGAATATAATTAACCAATAACTTTATAAGAAATCTTAGTGCAAATGTATTATTTCGTGTAATTTGCGTAAACTTGACAGACATGCTTAATTATTCATGTGTTTACTTTAATAAAGTTATAATAATTTCTTTCAGAATATACTTTTTTAAGCATATTAGTATATAAGCTCTTAATAACAATGTGTAAAAAGAGAAACAATGTGTAAACTTTTCTTGCATGAGTTCGAAAAGCCGCCAATATCAGCAGATGCTCGAAAGAGATGCTGTTGTCGCCATGAGAACCTTGAAGATGAAGAAGGTAGAGACTTTTACAGTGAACGGTTGAAAGCAATTGTTGAATAAAAGTCACGTGAGAATTTCATGAAAAATGTCCAAGGCACTTGCTCACATTATTTAAACGATGTTTGACCACTTGGGACTAATTGGTCAAGTTAACACCTCGATAAATTAGGTCAACAGAATGAACTGTTTGATTCTGGAATCGTTTATAAATTTCGCGAAAGCATGGCAACCATCATCAGATAACGGATTCTTCTTCGCACGCCTTTCGACTCGCATACGATGATGCCTTCGATACAAGGAACAAAGAGAAGAGCGCACGTGGTGACGTGAAAAGTGACCACTCGATCGATTGGACAAAGACGAAGCCAAACTGCAAGCGCGAAATTGAATAACATATGAGGTTAGGGTTAGTGTTAGGGTTAGGGTTAGGGTATCAGTAAAAAAATATATCCAGTTTTGGATAAATTTTCTCCTTTTCTTTTTAAACTGATTTCGCATTCAATGGAAATAGAACATAAGATTAATGACTTTTACGACGACCTGCGCATAAATCTTAAGCACGTGCAGTTTACACACCGCCGAATTTATATATACATACATACATACATACATACATACATACATACATACATACATACATACATACATATATATATATATATATATATATATATATATATATATATATATATATATATAGTATAGTTTTATTTATACGAACATTATTGGTAACCAATAATGTTTGAAAAGAACAGCTCTACTTGTTATTGCACACTTTTTATTTTTTATAAACACTGGAGTTTCAACGGTTAACATCTACAGAAACTACTAACACATGTAATATATATATATATATATATATATATATATATATATATATATATATATATATATATATATATATATAAAATTTATTTAGATACTGTATATTACATATTTCAGCAATGTACCGCGGTTTCATCCAAAAGGACAGATTTAGACATCTTTAGTAAATCTTCGTGCCCAGTGGAATCATCGGCAAGCTGAAATGATTGTAGGCACAATGACAGAAAAAACGGTGCATCTCTGAGGGCGTCCCCGAAAAAAATCCGGTGTGGGATAGTGATTAACTAGGGCTCAAGGTGGGCCTTCATTTTTTAGGAGGTTTTATTTATCTGTTAGCAAGTTTTATTTATTTATTTATTTAATTATCTGTTCTTTTGTAATGTTATTATTATACCTGAAAAAATACGAAAGGGGTGGCTGCATTGTTTACCGTTTGGGCCTGTGAAAACTAGTGTGCTTTTTCGTTGTCGTTTTTGGGAATAAAGTTATGTATCGGATTAAATGTTCGATATAGAGCTGAAAGAGATAATTCAAATATGTTTTTATCGACTTAACGTGTTTGTTTATTTTTTTGCTTATTGAATCGGTGTTTCGTATTTTCTGTTCTTTTTGTAATGTTATTGTTATATCTGGTCTGAAAAAATACGAAAGTAGCGACTATATAGTTTGCCATTTGGTTTGTGGAACTATGGTTCCCTTTTGTTGTTGTTTTTGGGAATAAAAATTATGTATCGGGTTAATTGTTCTATATAGTGTTGGGAATCATGATGCCATAATGTTTTTATGGACTTAACGTGTTTGTTTATTGAATTGGTGTTTACGTATTTTCTTAATGGGAAGCGGCGTTTCGTTGATATGTCCCGTTTATAACCAGTAGTGTTGAAAAACAAAAACAAAAACAAAAAACGAAATAAACAAAAAAGAACAAAAAATAGTTATAAACGGAATAAAGGGTACTATCTGTTATTTCCGTTTGAGTGGTATAAGTTTAGTCTCTTTATTAATGGTGTGTTAATAATATTAATATTATATTTGTGTTTATATTTAGTGTAAATTCATTAAATTCCTTATCTTGTTATTTCACTCGTCTATGTGCACCGGCAAATAAACTATACACATCTGCACATGCATGCATGTACACACATCTTCGCTCACATGTACGGGGCGTTATTAATTTAATATTTTTTATTTTTTGTGTTTTAAATTTAATGTTTTATTTTATTTTATTTTAATTAATATTATTTTATTTTATTTTATTATTTTATTTTATTTTATTTTATATTTTCTATTTATTAATAATCTGCTCCTATACATGCACACGCGCACTCGCATACATGCTTGTACACACATCTGGACGTATGCGTACGCCTGTACATTCATCTTCATTAATACAGGGGTGGGCGGGTGATTTGAGAATCTATTATATGGATTGTATGAAGCGGGGGTTGGTGGGGGGTTTAGGGGTTAAGGAAACTTTGTGGTGTATCTGTAATCCCGTGATAGGAGGGTAACGTGGAGATGGGGTATCTGCTGGTAAATGTATTATCCACTGTAGATGGGGTTAGTTCTGATGTGATTATATGTGGTGAAAGGGTGGGGTGTTTATTGATGAATGTTTTATCTGGGTTAGGACAAGGTTGTATCAGGGTAGGCAGGGTTTATGTAGTGGCGCCCGTGGTGTGCTTAACATATATCTTGAGGAGGTTACTTTGTACGTAAATAGAAGAATAGGAATGTTGTTATGGGTTTAGGGAGGTCTTGGGGGGGATTAGTTATTTTATATGTTTTTAAGAAATACTTTACTATCTTTTTAGAGGGGTATTTGGTTTAAAGGGATAATTGGTGGGTTATGTTATATTGTTATCAGACCATTGGGCTAGCAGGAATTTTCTTCTGTAGGGCATTTTCTGAAGACCTCGGTTTTTATGTTCATGCAGTTTATGGAAGGGTTGTTGATAGCTTGTATAATTCTGAATTTCTCAGTAGTGCACAAAGGGCAGGTCCTGGAGGTGGGGCTGTAGGATTATATTAGCTCTCTTATATGATCGAGCACTTTATTTGATTTCTTTTCATATACAACCTGACTCCCTATTTCTCTCTCTCTCTCTCTCTCTCTCTCTCTCTCTCTCTATATATATATATATATATATATATATATAATTAAAAATAACATTATAACAGTCTATGCCAAATAGTCAGCGTTATACATATGTTCTACTTGATATTAAGCACTCTTTAAACTATTGGTTTTATGTTCATTTTATTAATATATTTGGACTTGATTATATATATATATATATATATATATATATATATATATATATATATATATATATACTATAATTCTTTAAAATAATATTAAAGTTTTTTCACCTACGGACGACGTCGTCTCGGGCTCTTTTACTCTCATCAGTGTAGGAGTGGCGGTTGCAAGCGGTCACATATGGTCGAACGCAGAATCACGAGACCACGCGGCCGCGAGAAATCGGCACAAACAGTAATTGAAATTCAGATACACTTACCCAGGAGGCGGCGGAGTGTCATTGCTGTCTACAGTGTTCAACACTCAAACGAAACTAGCTCATCGCATATCACAAATTTTTTTAAAATTTCAAACAGTGCTCTTCTTGTAAGACTATTACATCTTTAAAAGGGCTTTTAACTATAACCTTTTTTATTATGGTTAGTTGCACTCAAATGGCATAAATAAATAAATAAATCAGTCCACAACCATAATTTTGTAATAGTTATTTTATTTTTATCTGTTAATTTACTTTTTATTACTTCATTTCTGCGAATAACTCTATTTTTTCTTTCAGTCTTACGCACGTTTCGCAACCCGGTAATAAAAAAGTAATTTTTGGTCTACCGGCTGCTCATCAGAAACCAGCAATCAATAATGAAAACACAAGCTATTTTTTTCAACACAAAACGGCAAGTTAAATAACACGAAAAAAAACTCACTTTGAAAGATTGTAAAATCATAGAAAAATCCTCCCAAACATCTAACACCGCATAATATAATTCGCAGGCGGCCATCTTGAAACCAAGCCATTAAGCTTGTTTTTGAAACAGTTTGGATGGTATTATAAAGAATATATACCATAAAAACATATTTCTTTATATAAACTCAAATGCACTTTATATATATATATATATATATATATATATTTATATATATATATATATATATATATATATATATATATGTAAATTATAACTAAAAGGTAAACTTTAGGAGAGTTGGACCTATTGTGAAATAAGGAAAGCTCAATATACTGGATAGAGCAAAAATATGGTAAGTCAATGAAAATTGATAAGACCTGCAAATGGAAGCACATCGATATCTTCAGTTGTTCAAAACAAGGAGCAGTTTAGTTAATAAAAAACATTTATTTTTCTTCTCTTTCATTCCTTAAACCAGGTTTTTCAAAGATTAAAATCTTATCATCAGAGGAAAAATTATGATTGATAAGTTGACAGGATAGGACTGTCAAAGTTTCAAATTTGAAAGAGTTTTTTAAAAAAATTTAAAAGTTCAAACGGGCATGGGAATCTCCAATAACGAAATCCAAAAAAAACGTGGGGCTCAGAAATATTGGTAAATCCAGAGGAATCTGTATAAAAATCCAACGACGACGATTCCACTCAGGTCTGTTGTCCTCGGAGAGGGATCAAATAAGTTTGGCCATGTCAAGGAAAACAATATTCTTCCTGTTTTCAGTTAAGCGTATTCCAAGGCAAAAAACATATATATATATATATATATTGAAAAACTTGATTTTATGTTCACTTTATTAACACATTTGAACTTGATCAATTTATATATATATATATATATATATATATATATATATATATATATATATATATATAATATCAAATTATATATTTTCTTAGTATAAATATCAAGATATTCAATAGGATTTAACGGAGGTTTGCACTGGGGCTTTAGGTGAATATCTATTCTTAATCTTTCCAACAGTGCTCTGACTTGTATTTTACTTAAATAAGCTTCTAATAATATTAAATTATATCTTTAATATTTTATTTACATACGACGGAGGGAAATAACAACATATATATATATATATAAATAGATCAAGATATATATATATATATATATATATATATATATATATATATATATATGTATATATATGTATATATATGTATATATATAAGATCCTATCGAGATACGGGTAAGCTCAATTTAGTGGATAGAGTATTTATATATAGATAATGAAGTGATCAAGTGGATAAAATTTAATTTATCAAATGTTCAATCAGGGAATACACATATAAAAACCTTTAAACCATGGCTTTTTAAAGATAACGCTTTTATCGTCAGAAGGTCTGACTATTTGAAGTCCGATGCAGGAAGAATTTTCCCTACATATGTATACATACATAGAGTTAGAAAGATAGACAGAGATAGAGAGAGAGAGAGAGAGAGAGAGAGAGAGAGGGATGGAGAGAGACACACACGCATATATATATATATATATATATATATATAGTAAGCAATGAAAATATATATGGCAATCAAGCTACACAGAGGCTACCGTGTTTCATCCCCGGGGGGAATCGTCAGGCTAAATGCTAAATTAGCCTGACGATTCCCCCCGGGGATGAAACACGGGAGCCTCTGTGTAGCTTGATTGCCATATATATTTTCATTTCTTACTACCTAGCTCTACTTACGTATCGAGCACTGTTGAAGTAAATACTGAAAACTGATACATAAAAAATTATATCTCTTTATAATATTTTATGTGGATACATGAAGTACTAATATATATATATATATATATATATATATATATATATTCAATGTTTAGCGTAATTGTCCTATATCTCTGTGATTTCACATTGATCACTTCTAATTATCATACGACCTAGAGAGGCAAGCCTTCCATTTGTCGGGTTGCTTCCATACTATCCTCCTTTTTCTCATTCTAACGACGCCGATTATATTTGTTGTCGTTGTGCCTTCTTTTTTCAATCCCAGGCGACATTGATTTCTAGCAGGCAATGAAAACGGATTCCTCTCTTGGGTCGAATCTCTTGCAATTCCCAATCCAAAAATAAACGATTCTTTTCGGAATCACGAAGAAGTCACCAGTTCTCAAAAGCAAGTTTCAAACACGAAACTGATTTCATCATCAATACATTAGTTTTTGGATTTTCACTTTCATAAATTCGTAACGCGAATCCAACCGCATTCTTTTCCGTCTCCCATCCTCCTTATTCTTCTCTGCCTCCTCCTCCTCCTCCTCCTCCTCCACCACCATCTTATTTTTTTTTTTGGTTTGTTAATCTGTTTGATTTGTCCATTATTTTTTTCTAATTTGGGTTGTTTTTGTTCTTCTTCTTCTTCTTCTTCTTCTTCTTCTTCTTCTTCTTCTTCTTCTTCTTCTCTGATATTGTTCTTTGGTGTTTTTCGTTCGTTTCTTTTATTCTTCCACCGAAGAAAAAACATAGCCCTCTAACAAAACCTGGTCTACTTTACTCTCAACGAATAAATATTTTTTTCTTTATTTTAGATATTATACATCGATGCAACGCCGATCAAAAATTGACCAACTTTGAGGGTCTTTGTTTTATATTTTTCAAGTTTTAGCTGAACATACAGACATACATACATACAGACAACTGCTTTCTATATTACAGAATATGCAACACGGCATATTATATTTTTGTAAATGTAAATATGTTTTCATTTTCACAATTTTTATGAAGCGATAATTATGAATTTTGCAATATATATTCTCGGCAACTCGGTGAGTAACATGGCCGCATTATTTTCTTTTGTCAACTTTATAATTTAGGTGCGCCCACTAAAACTCGCTCCAAAACCTTTTTAAATAAGTTAGATAAAATAAATTAATAGAGTAAAGAATTGCTCTATATCAAATTTTGAGTTATATTAAGTAATACATTTTCAAAAGTAAAGATGCGCGCGCGTAGCGTCAATAATATGTACGTGCTTGATAAAATCCTAAACTATTGAACTTATTATAATTATGGAATATGTATTCTAGCTAACAGAGTGAGTAAAGTTGGTACATTATTATTTTTTTAGTAAACTTACCATTTAGGGGGTGCAACCGAAACCGTACAAATGTAAACAGTTTTGCTTATTCCAAAATTTTAGTTAAACCATAGACAGATATTTCGTTCCGTTACAATTCTTAACGAGCGTTATTGGACGATCATATTAGCATTAGAAGTAGTTTTATTTTTATATCTATATTAAGAATTTTTATAATTTACAAATTTGATGCTTTCTTAATATCTAATATTTCTGTAGTATCTCGTTACGTTTTTAGTACTAGTTATTCTATATTACTTGCATGGTAACATATACGTATTCCCAATGTTAGTCTAACGGTGGTTAAGTGGTAACGACTCGGACTGACAACCTAGGTGTGCCAGGTTCGAATCCATAGCACCACTTTCACTTTTATGATGTTGGCAACCTCCACGTGGTCCCTCCTGCAAGAATGCCAACAATAGAATCAAGCCGATTAAACAAAAGTTGTACAATGCTGAATTTGCTTACTTAGAATGTTCTTCCGGAGAATCTTAGTGCGTGTCACACTATTAAAGAATCGATTACATTTGGTATCTGTAGTTCTGCGGGCTGAGTTTCAAGTGTTTTAGTGAAACCGAAGGTATCGATGGAAGAAAACAACTAATGTTTCGTGTCAATTTAAATAAAACATATGTATACTCTTGTATAAGTAATTGAGCACTCTGGTTATTTCTCCTATAACATGAAATTATGTACCCAAAGAAAGAAAAAAAGCATCAAAATTAAAAAGTAATGCTATATTTATTGCTTATCTGTCCTGGGACGGGTATTATTTCAGTGTAAGTATAATATGTAAGTATTAAAAAACTAAGCTTAACGCCCTTTGCTATTCCTTAAAAAAATCATACTAATTATATTTGTGGCGAGCGGCTTAAAATAGACGCAATCCACTAATGGCGACTGAGAAACAATAAAAATCATAAAAAACAAGATGGCGACCGACTGCAATGTTCAATCGGCAATACAATCGACCGCCCCCCCCCCCCAAAAAAAAACCAACAACCTAAAAACAAGAAGCCAAAACAAAATACGAAACAAAAGCGCTGGAACCTCGTATTTATTTGCCTTTAAAAATACGAAAAAGAAGAATGAAGACAAAAAAAAACAGGCTTTATTTATTTTATACTTTTATTATTTTGTTTTATTTCTTGACACTTTTCGGTTTTCTAAAAGAAAAAAAAAACAAGAATAAATTACGTTAATATCTATTTATTACATTAATAATTTTGTTACCCCCTTTTTTATTTATTATTCCCTTTGTCGTTTATTTATCGGTTTATCGAAGCAACTACTAACACAGAAAAACATGAAAGAACAAGAATAGCACCCGATAGAGACACACGCATTCGCGAAATCTCAATAGTCTATTTAATTCGGCCAGTGCCTATCTAAAATCGGATACACAGATTTACCCTTTTTTTAGAGACTTTGTAACGATAAAAAAACACCCCTAAAAATGAGGATAAAATTATATCAATATTCATTTCCTATGAATCAGATGATTATATTGTTGGCATTCGTTTCCCGATATCTTTCTAGTTAGAATTCTTTTTAGAAAGACATCGGGTACTTACAAAAGAGACAACGTGAAGGTTACCAACATCCTAAGTGAAAGTGTTTATGTGAAACAAATTGGATTCGAACTTGGCACACCCAGGTTGTCAGTTCGTGTCGTTAACCACTTAGTTATAAGTTCGTGTCGTTAACCACTTAGTTATAAGTGAGCCTGTGGTTATAGCATTTGTCTTTGGGCTGGACGACCCGGGTTCGATCCCACTCTCGGCATGCGAATTTTCGAGTCAGTAAATGGGTATTATTCCCTTTGTACCTGACAAAAACCCAGGGAAGGTTCAAGGCAGCGGAAGGAGAGGGATGGGCTCTGCCTTCCATATGATGTGCCCTAGACTACGGCCATGGGCAGTGTGCGATGTCGGCAGCGACACTCGTGCGCGTTCAGGCTATGCGACCTTTACCTTTACCTTTTATAAGTGAGACGGGAGACCGGAGTGAGAGAGCGGGGATGAGGGGGTGATGGCGGGAAACACAGATTTTGCCCCGGGTAATTTATATATTAATACGCTAATGTCTACCTTCCTGTGTTACGCCTTTACACCGCTTTTTAAGAAGATGGGATCGCCTGATCGCCGGAGATTTATTTATTTATTTATTTATTTTTTTAACGGTGACTTTAATATACATCGAAGGGGGGAAGACAGAGTTAGTACATACTTTTGCCCCGGGCAACCAGGAGAGGGGGCGGGGTGACGGGATGAGTAGAGGAAGGAGGAGGAGAGGAGGAGAGGGAGAGCGGGAAGACAGTGGGCGAGTGAGAGGGGGCAACCGAGTGAGTGGGCGGGTAATATAAATAAATATATATATACTTCCATCCCGTCACACAAAAGTTAGCAAGTAAAATATGTGCAACCGGAATATTATTAACATTAAATTATACAGATTGATGGAGAAACACCGTGGAATTTACACGGGGTCCCGCTAGTAATGAATTAATATTTATTTATTGCATTAATCGGCGTCATCCTTTTAAGGGATCTAGCTTATTTTTCTTCGAGACGTTTCTTTCAAGCAGTAATACCTTTATTAGTTTATCGAAACCGCGATTAACACTAGCAATATTGACATGCCGATGTACAAAAGTAAAGTTAAAATCGGAATTTTCTACGAAATTTTTCTTTTTAACTTTGTTTTACTGATTAATTTTGTTGATTTCGTTAGAGTTTAGGGTTAGGGCAGGGTTAGGAATTAGGGTTAAGGCAGTTTTAGGGTTATCGTTCCTTTATGGGTTTCAACAGCCAGTGATACCATGTAAAAAATCATGTTGAAATCGCGTTTCTATCAGTTTGCAAGTTCAACGTTTCTATCAGTTTGAAAGTTTAGCTGTCGTCTGCTTATTCGTATCGCTTCGGGGCTTTCTGGCATTTTACGTAAACCGCCGGAAAGCACCGACGCCGAGGAACTTTTAGCGCGAGTCCTACTGTAAAAAAGTACCCAGTTTAGTATACTATTTCAGACTAATGTCCGATCTTTCAATGCTTAATTCAGGGGTTAGTATAGCATCTGTTCTGTTGTCATAATACCATATTTCTAGATCATTACCTGCACCTTTGGGAGCACTGTAGTATATGCTCGTTCCTCAGGATACTATGCTCCCAGGCATTGCCTATTCATTTTCTTTGGGGAGGGCAGTGTAGTATATGCTCGTTTAGTTTTCTAGGTATTAGCTCCTATTTTTGTAGAGGGTGGTGTAGTATCTGATCTGTTGTCATGATATCATCCTCTCAAGCATTACGCCCTCCTTTAGGGGAAGTGAAGTAAATTCTCGTTCGTCATGCTACAATTTTCCCAGCCATCTGTATTTTTGGTGAGAAAGTAGTGTAGAATCTGTTCTGTTGTCATAACACCATCCTCCCAAGCATTATCTCTTGATTTTGGGGGTAGTGTAGTATCTGATCTGTTGTCATGACACAATCCTCCAAGGCATCACTTCCTCCTTTGGTGGGGTGTAGTGTACTATATGTTCGTTCTTAATGATACCATTTTCTCAGGTATTACGTACTCCTTTTATGCTGTCATGATCACATCCTCCCAAGGATTATCTTCTCTTTTTGGGATAAGGCTAGTAATATAATGATAGTATTTGTGAGCGTATTCGAACTCTTCATGCTGGTATCCATTCCATCGATAACGCCCCTCCTCGCAAAGGGAAGTAACAAAAATACACGTGTTGTCTCGTGTTCGTACGACCATACCTCCTTCGACCGACTCTGTTGCCACGGACGCTGCTCGCACTGCTTCTACGAATATTCCGAGAAATGAACAAAAATACAAACAACAAAAGCTACATCATTTTTTTTTATTATCATTTTCGTGAGGGGCGTTGTAGCATTGATGGTAGTGGGCGCCCCCGGCCGAAGTGGACGGATGAGTAAGGAGGGTGGTGTAGAGCGATGGAGTAACGCGAGATGAGTCGTACAGATTAGAAAGGTTAGAGTTCGAGCACAGTGTGGCAACTTATTTAGTCCCAGGGGATCGATTCTCATTGATTTTCAGCTTCTTCTTCTTCTTCTTCTTCATCCTCTTTTTCTTCTTTTTCTTTATGTCTTATTTTTCTTTTCTTTCTTTTTCCATGTTTTCTTCTTCTTTTTCTTCCTGTTTTATCCTCTTCTTTTCTTCTTCCTTTTCTTTCTTTTTCTTAATCTTCTTCTTCTCCTTCTTTTTCTTCTATCTTTTCTCCAGTTTCTCTACGTCTTGTACTTCTTTTCTTGTTCTTCTTTTTTTCATTTTCTTTATCATCTTCTTTTTCTTTTTCTATTTTTCTCTTATTTTCTTTTCCTTCCACTTCTTCTTCTTCTTCTTCTTCTTTTACTTTTTCCTCATCTGCTCCGCTTGTTTGTTTTTTAACTCCCTCTCCTTCTGTTCTTGTTCTTGTTTTTATTATATTTGTTGTGGCTGTTCTTCTTTTTCTTCCTTTTTATATTCTTCTTCTTCTTCTCCTCCTCCTTCTTCTTCTCCTCCTTTTTCTTCTTCTTCTTCTTCTTTTTCGTCTTCCTCTTTCTCCCCCTCCTTCTTCATCTTCATTTTATTTTTCATTTATTTTTCTTCTTTTTCTTTCTCCTACCTCCGCTTCATCTCGTTCACTTTTTTACCCACAATCTTTTAGATGCCCTCTCCCTCTCCCCCTCATCCCTCTCCTCTCCCTCCTCCCTCTCCTCTTCCCTCTCCTCCTCCCATTTCTATAAGTGTCTCCGTCGATCAATCGCTCATACTTTATGTCACGCTCCAATTGTAAAAAAAACACACATTTATCGATCCACGTGCACGTTCGATCGACACATTTTAGGTTTATTCCCAAGTCTCTCTGGGGGAGAATCTATCCGTCGGTCGATCTGTGACGCTTAAGTTTACGGCTCACATCAGAACAGGGAGATAACAATCTCAGACGGTCACAGGGCGCGAACCCGGTTAACAGAGACACCTTGAATCTGTAAGCGTTCACTTAGTCCTTGGAACCACAAGAGAGTGTAACGTGATTACGGATATATTAAGTGATATTTACACTGAAAGCGGCGAGTATAAATATCTAGACATATGATAGAACTCAACGACAAGGTCGGAGTATTGCGCTGGGGTCTCAGGTGAATGTCTATTTTTAATCTCACCGATAGTGCTTTACTTTCAATTTTACTTGTAAGGGGCTTCTTATAATATTAAAGTATATATTTTCTAATATTTACCTATATATATATATATATATATATATATATATATATATATATATATATAGTACTCCAGGTAAAGTAAACATTCACAGGATAGGAATTCAAAGAATTCCAACCGGCTTACCAAATATGATCTGAGGTAAAGATCAGATTTTAATTCTGCGTGATGAGATCTTAGTTCCTAACAGCTGTTGATCGATAACATCGACATGCTTGTGTCGAAGATTTTGTACATGTCTGTATCAATAAAAATAATCATATGTATATATATATATATATATATATATATATATATATATACAGAGAGAGAGAGAGAGAGAGAGAGAGAAATGGCCTTTTTCATAGCTAAACGCGCAAATTAAAATGGATGCAACTAACTTTCGTTTTGCGTGTTTTTTTTTAATGTCAGTTGTCTTTCTTTCTTATTTGTTTGTTTGAAAATGACCAACAAGTGATCGGCCCGCCGCCGCCGCCGCCGCCGCCGCCGCCGCCGTCAAATCTTCACAACGATTATTATTAAGTCTGGCGATCTGTCTGCTCGTTTGTTTGTTTGCTCTCTGATTCTATTTTTATTTTCGCGCTCGTCCCGCGCGATTGCGATGGACGCAGAGGCGGCCGATATAAATGGCGAGCCGGCCACGCATTAAGACGCTATCGACCAGTTTCGGCTTTCCATCGTCATTGTCGACGGACCCCAATTCCTTCCGAGTTATTTGTTTGGAGTCGCCATCTTGTTTGTTTTAGTTTCAAGAAGTTGAAGCAAAACATCTACGCTGGAGCAGAGAGACTATAACTTGAATTGAAAAACATATAATCTCTTTCTTCTTCTTCTTCTTCTTCTTCTTCTTCTTCTTATATATATATATATATATATATATTATATCGTTGTTCAGGCAAAACAGTAAAATCAACATTAGTAGACCCTCGGAAAAGATGGTCTCTCTTTCCCTCATAATTTCATCCATTTATATTAAAAAATCACATTAAACATGCATATGAATTAAGACAACGTTTTTTGAACATACTTTCATCTTTAAACCCCGATTTCTCTCCTTCATTCAGTTTTTGATGTTATCAAATTTTTATTCAGGAGAAGATTGTTTCCATTTTTGAAAACAAAAATATGTAAAATGAAGCGAACAATTTTTGATGGTGACGGTTTGGATATTATTTTGTGTCTATTTTTTTTATTTGATGAAAAATGTACACTCATGTAGTCTGGTGTAAACATCTTGCATATATTATCAAGATAAATGTTTTTGAGAATAAGCAGAAACATTTTTTTTTAATAAAAAATATGTTCTTAAAACAAGCTCGGAACATTTATCAAATTAATATATTATATTTTGGGCTAACAAATTATTTTTGAGCCGTCCTCTCAAAGAATCAAATTCTGCTCACTTTCAACCATCGTTACCAATCCTTACGGTGTTGTCCCAGCGTACACCTGACACACTCTTATCCTCGAGTGGCCTTTGCGCCTTGATAATCGGCGACTCATTTGTACATTAAAACATCTAAGATGTTGAATAGAATTAATCAGTTTTATGTCAGTTATATTGACGATCATGTTAAGGCAATTGAGTCACTCTGTCAGATATGTGTGGTTTTAAGTTCTGATGAGATTTGGACACGGATAGTAGCATCTTTAATTAGGTATGCTGTTGGGCTAATTTACAAGAAAGCAGACAACTATATTTCTAAAAAAAATAAAATCGGGTGAAATCAATAGAGTCAATCTAAAGGTCAGATATCTGAAGCTTCTTACAAAAATTCGAAATAGATAATATGCTGTTTTAATTATCAAAGCTTTTAATTATCAGAGCTTACTTATCAGGGCTTTTTAAAATTTCACCCACTTCGAAACTGTCTTGTTTGTTTTCGGCCCTTGAAACAACCCAGAAAACAGTGAGCAGCTCATGGGAGGGTCCTATAAACCATCACACTAAGCATTTTATTTTTCAGCAATCTCTGTTATTTTTACAACCGCGACCCCCAACCGATCAATTTGTACGTATATATTTTGTAAATAAAAACGTAAAACCATTGGGGATGATATTAAGTAGGCTTTACCCATAGAGTGAATGTGGTATTTTGGTGACTGAAACTAGAAAGAGGACGACAGCAAACAAGATCTGTCGAACAGTCAGACTATGCGCATTTTGACCCCTCATTTTACTTAAAAATTCATCACAATTCTAGGAAATCAACTAATTTTAATGACATTTTCAGTATTTATTAATTAACGATTACGGAATATAATTAACTCATTAGAAATCTTAGTTCTAATGTATTATTTCGTGTAATTTGCGTAGACTAGACAGCAAACATTAAATTAATACTAAATAATAAATAAAATCGTGCTGTCATAAATTTTTGAATTTTTCAAACATGAACATTTTTTGAAAAATAATTTGTCTGATTTAATATTCATTCTTTAAATATGTTAATTCTTTCCAAATTATTTTAAATGTTTGAGTTGATTGTTATGACAACCTGGTCTACATCGAATGAAAATACTATCAGTTATGTTGCATGGAAATATCTACTGGTTTATAAACACAAGAAGAATAAAGTCACTATAGCAGGAACAAGTTAACAATGATTTCCAAGTGAATGAATCATCCTTAGGGGGCAGTCTGATGACTTGCTGAAAAAAGATGGACTTTGACGCATGCGTCTAAGTGCTTTCGGCACTTCCGGTCCTCATTGATAGTTGTTTTTACTAACTACTGTCAATGGCGTCACCAAGAAAAACTCGACTCAGTGAACTGGCCTGGGTTATTACGACGGTCGTTGTAGTAGTCACTTTTTATTAGTGAAGCTGATGGGTACATTAGCTATTTAGAAGGAAAAATAAAACATTCTTTTTGTTAAAAAAATTAAAGTTGTGTTATTTTGATCTCCATGTTAAGACATTGGGGTCAATGCAAAAGTTAGATATGTATACATTCTGGCGATATTTGAGGAAATATGTTATGTGATTTTAATTAGTCATTTTGGAGAAAGGATAGAAAATATTTCCGAAAAATAAGTTATGATGTATTATGAATATTATGTGAAGGCAATAACATCAAACTAAAAGTCAGACATCTTAAGTTTTAAATTATGATAAGGATTGGGCACGGATATCAGGCACTTTTAATGAGTTTATTAGCATTTAGAAAAAAAGAAATAAAACTATATTTCTCACAACTGCACACTGATTTATTATGACAATCAGGTTAAGGTAATTAAGTCAATGTAAAGGTCAGATACTTTTGTACGTTTTGACTCATAACGAGAGCTGGACACCGATAAGTGCCCCTTTTTGGGGAGCTGGGTTTAAATTGAAAACTAGCCATGTGTCTGACTCTGCCGACGTGGGGATGCACGTAAATAAGGACACGGATAAGAAAACAATTAAATTAGTTCGGCTATTTATTTGATTAACCGACAGGATCGAACAGTCTTTGTTAAAAATAAGTGGCGATTTATTATGGCGGTCATGTTTAGGTTATTGAGTAAAACGAAAGGTCAGGCCTCTGTACCTATTAACTCTTAATGACAGAAACGGATAAGAAGTTATTTTATTTAGTTTAGCTATTGAGTGAATCAGCCAGTTTGGAGATATGAGAATAGCAAAAATATGAAAAAAAAAAATACAATTTTAAAAGAGTTTCCAGAGATTAGCACAAATGAGATGTCAGATGCACCTTTGATAACAGATTACAGCGTTATCTCCATCCTTGCTCAGTTTCAATTTAATTTTTATTTTATCTTTCGCCAGGATGCTGCTTCCTTTTCAGACCAGAGTGTTCGTTTTCTTTGGTTGTTTTTGTTGTTTCTATTTTTTGTTTTTTATCTTTAAAATTTGCAGAAAAAGAACAAGAAAATATTTAAAACGCGCACAAGATGTGTCTGAAAAATAACGGTACTGAGTATGCTTTTTTAACTATGGGGAAAAGGGGGGTAAACAAACTGTGTATTCATCTAACTTAGCATCTTAATCGTATACAATTGTAATCTTATCTTTCAGCGGCCATTGAATTTGCTTTCACATTCTTATATTTACATCTCTTTTACAAGGTCGTTCAGCTATAAGCACCGAGGAAAGATGTATTAAGACCGAACGACGAATAAAAACGAATAAAACTAACATAAACGTTTTAGAACAACCTCCCTGTTTTCCTGATCTTGCCTCGTGTGACTTTTACCTTTCCCTCAAGTTCAAAAGAATCATCATTTTGGAGGCGTTGAATAGATCGCGAGCGTCGAAATTCTTATTTGCGTGTATTTGAAGCATGTAGTCATACTACAGTTTCACACTTTTTTACGCTGTCCTTTGCACAAAATCATTGAACTCTGCGAGTTTTTTTGAGCTGCACTGATTGGATAGCAGAAGGCAGGCAAGATAGTGGTGTCTTGTATAGTTCATCCTGACCATAGCAGCTTTTAATTGAACTATTCTGATTTTAAAGGCAGTTGGCTGTCATCTACTGCAACTACAGTGCTTAAGAAACAAGACGGTGGACTTCAGAAAAAGGGATGCCCATGTCAGTAAGAGGGTAGCCATTCTCTATTCCTCTGGTCCACAGATGCAATCTTCTTAAGGAAGATTCTCGTTAACTCCAGCCGCTGGGCCGTTGGTTCACATCCATGAAGGAGATAGCATTTATCACTAGTAGACTTCATAATCTCTACTCGGCTGGTAACTTCTCGTCTCACATCTGCAGGGTCGTAATGCTGGAGTTAAAAATATCTGAGGAAAAATAATTCTTCCACATGTGTATATAAGCATAAGGAATGATGATGGGAAAGCGCATTACACTTTAGGAGGATTACTTTGGAGTTGAAACAAGTAGTTTCGTCTTGAAATAAATTGTTGGTGATACCAGTTCCATTATTATTCAAACACGCGTTGTGTTCTCTGCCAGAAACATGACTCCCTCTAATATTTCTTAGTTAAACTTCAAGTAATGATAGGAAAGCGTATTAGACATGAGGAGGATTTACTTTGTTATGTGGCATTGAAATAAATTGTTTATGATAGAAGTTCCATTATTTTTCAGACACGTGTTGTGTTCTCTGCCAGAACCATGTAGTTGAGAACTCCTAATATTAGTTTCTTTCTCATCCTTTTTTTTACTCGTTTAGTTTATTATCATTTTCTTTTCAGCTTTGGTCTGGTGTTTTTTTTTTTTGTGTTTTTTTTTTTACTCATGTTTGATTTTGTTTCCGTTTTTATCTTCTTTTTATCCCAAGTTTTCCAAGACAAACACAACTAGGGCCAAGCATTAATACCAATAAATCATCCTTTGTTTATTTCGAGGCGGAAATAGCAACAAGTCGCCGACAACGCCTCTCGGTCAACCATCGCCATCACCAAAAAAAAAAAATCAATTTCAAAATTCCTCAGATTTTGGCGAACTTTCACCTTTGACCCGGACCAAGATGATGGACAGAAAATTCGCTGGAATTAAATCTGGCCGAAGGAAACTGATATCTGTTTCTTTTCTTTCGTTGTTTGAGACAACGATGCAGATTTTGGCGTACCTACACTGCGATGTCCGGGAGTCTTTTTACTTTCATTTTTATGTTAACCTCATTTACGCCCCCCCCAATTGTTTTTTCTCTTACTTAATCTTCTACAGCAAAATATTAAAAAAAAATCAAAAATTAATTCAATGAACAATTGCATGTATTATTTAGATTATTCAGACTAATTTCCTCATCTTGGATGTTATTCTCACAATGTATCTGCCGATGTGACCTCCGGCCTTCTCTATGTACGTCTTGCGAAACTAGGGAATCGGTATGAACATTAGAACGGATTCTTTTATTTTATCCACGAGGGTAGATATTTCTCGTTTCGTCATCCACAACCAGGTATTTTACTATGAATGAACACGACCTACACGTGGTCTTTTCTGTGAAAAGCTGCTTGTAAAACCAGGAATCGGGGAAACCAATGCCGTCAACAGAACGAAGTAATTTAAAAATTTAAAAATTTATTCATTTTTTCTAAAATTTAGGACCATTTCTGTTGAATATTTACTAATCCAATGATAAATAAATCAACGCAGCCATACCTTTGTTTTGTTTTAACGTGATACTAATACTTTACCTAATGGATCATCACTTATCAAGGCCAAAAGCTAACCCTTACCCTAACCCTAAACCCTAACCTTAATCCTTACTCTAACCCTAACCATATCCCTAACCGCTAACCTTAACCCTAACCCTAACCCTGACCCTAACCCTAACCCTAACCCTAACCCTAACCCTTACCCTAACCCTAACCCTAACCCTAAACCTAAACCTAAACCCTAACCCTAACCCTAACTATAACCCTAACCGCTAACCCTTACCCTCACCCTAACCCTAACCCTAAACCATAACCATAACCCTAACCTTAACCATAACCATAACCATAACCATAACCCTAACCGCTAACCGCTAACCCAAAAGCTACCCGAAGATTTAGATTAATGAGATAGTCAGTTGGATGCTGAACATCACTATGAGAGAATTAGAAACGATTGATGAAAAAGACAACATTTGATTACTTAAGATGACGACCAGTAGTCCGCAGCGAAGCAGTTCTGCGGCAATGTGTGTTGAGAGGTTCTCTAAAAAAACCTTTATTCATCGAAATGTCTTTTAGTTTTAGATACACAGACGAAGAAAGTTTATGGCGGTAAAGAGTCGTGTTTTGTAGTGAATCTTTTACAGGGGAAACCAGAGATTACAGATAACTCGAACACCATAGATGGAAATAGCGATAGAGTAGAGAAAGACTAGAAAGGTTTCTTGTAAGAAATAGGCTGTAGGGAAGAGAATAGATCATCCACTACTATATTTCACAGTTGATTTTGCACTCTGTCAACTCAGAAAATAGTGTTCTAGTCGAAACCTCTCCAGGTGTGGTAATAGTACGCTATCTAGAGATTAATCCTTACAGGAATCGTCAGTATAGAGAATTATTCATCGAACCCTAGAACCCGAGTTACATTTCAAACTCAAATTCAAACGCCTATGCCCTCACGCCCGCTGTAAACAACTCGGTAAATTATTGGGGGAGTTGTCATTTGATCAGTACCGCTAGAAAGCATAGATTTTATAACTTTTGTTGTTAAATCTCCGAAACAGTTAGAAGGTAAACAGCTGATGGTCCCCGTCTAATATTTCACGTTAAAGTTAAGGCCCCCTGTTTTTGAATCCCTTTTTTATTTGTAAGTTTCCCAGCGGTAAAATCACAAAATACAAACAACTCACATTAATTACAATTTCTCTTCAGCAAAAACACAGAAATCGCTACCGAGAAAGGCAGCTATCTTATTTTAAGAAGTAAAGCCATTAAATCTGTTTTTCATTTTTCTTGCGCGTCCACCCTTACCATGTCACACAACTTTGGGATCCGACTAACTTTAGTCATCTTCAGGAAGGAATAGTCACCATGCGCGTTTAGTACAATCAAATACAGAAAATACAAATGCGTCCTTTTGGTAATGAGGTCACCTTCAGTTTTGTCACATAACACATATTTCCTCACAAAAAAGTTTCCATTTATTTCAAATCAAGGCTCATTCATTATTCACACCAACTAACCCTGCTGCCATTACACATAAACGCGTTCGTAACGAACGCGTATACACACGAACACATTGCCGCACGACGTTTTAATAACGTTCCGTGTCAGTTCACTAGACGAAAAAATTCCCATGTTTTCTTGCGTCGAAGGAGCAAATTAAACTCGCAAGTTGGAATGATGAGTTACTTGCTAATCTACGCAGGGAGGAAAGATGGCTGACAAATTTGATTGCATCTTCCTTCTTTCGTTATTTTTGGCGCCAAACGTTTTCTATTTGGCGCCATTTTGTGCGGCCAAATGAAAAGGTGTCGACAAACTGACCCAAGCCTTAGGGGCCAAACAAAAACTGCCCGAGGGACACAATAACAATTTACATCGCAATTTCTCGACTTTTCCCCTTTTCTTTTCAGTTTTTATTTATTTTGGAATATTGTTTATTTTCTTCCTGCGAATATTACGTTAGGAAGTTGTTTTTAATTTTTTTTGTTGCCATTGTGTAACAAGAATAGAGACGGGTACGCAAAAATAATGTTCAGAACAGTAGTTTTCTGCAGGAGGCTAGGGTAAGCATAAAGTTAGAACAGTGGAAACTTCCATTCGAAGTTAACAGATTAGAGCTACGATTACGTCACAGGATATGGTGTCATGAGATGAAGTACGTGACAGAGAAGCGAGGTCAATTCTGCTTTCTTTTGGGTTTACGACGTCAAAGTGAGCAGACGTCTTTTTCAAGGTCAATCACCAATACGAAGGTGGGGTGGGAAATTGCAGCCTATTTAGATATACATTGCTTTAAATTGCTGAGTAAATTAAAACAAAACCAAAGAAGCAAATAATGACTTATTTGTTCTTTTAAAATTCCCCCATTGTTTGCTTTAGAGTGCCATGTATATTTGTTTAAAATTTGTGTTGGGGGAAGGGGGAGAGTGGGACTATAAAGTTTAATAAAGTTTAAATTTATTTTTCCTATTTAGATTAAAACCATTATTTTTTCCTATTTTAAATCTTAACTGTTACACCCCCTTTATAGTCCAACTCCCCCCTAACACAAATTTTAACCAAATATACATGTCACTCTAAAGCAAACAGCGTATCCAAACGAAAGTGATACGTGGGTTCACATTTCTAAAACAGGTGACAACATAAACTGAAGAGAGCCGGAGGGTTAAGCCCTTCTGAGCCTGAAACCGACGGTACTAATGTTGTACCAATCTTTCTGTACCAATATATATATATATATATATATATATATATATATATATATATATATATTAGATTTATTGAATGTGAGATGATATATATAATTATTTCCACAATCAGACATATATATATATATATATATATATATATATATATATATATATATATATATATATATATATATATATATATATATATATAGTAAGTTATGGAAATATATTTATGGCAAATAAGCTACACAGAGGCTTCCGCGTTTCAGAAAGAGAATAGTAGTTTGCTTGAAGCATTGCTGGGAATTGTAAATTTATTAAGAAGGCTGAAGACAATGCAGAGAGCCGGATTGATGAGAAGCTGAACAGAATAACAGTAAACAATCGAAGGAGAGTACTTGCATAAATAGATAGTTGTAAGTCCTCTCCTTCGATTGTTTATTTTTGTTCTTTCCAGCTTCTCATCAATCCGGTACTCTGCATTGCCTTCAGCCTTCTTAATACATTTATTATATATATATATATATATATATATATATGTATGTATGTGTGTGTGTGTGTGTGTGTGTGTGGAGACTGACATTTGGAACTAGATTTAAAGTCACTTTGAAGGGTAAAAGTCTCATTTTTTAGAAAAGTTCGATCGGCGTTCAGAGTTCAACGCAGTTGGCGAACTTCTGTCTGGAGCAAACACGTTGCCCTTGTCAATTGGAGAGCTATATATTTCCGTTCAACGTCTTGTCAAACAGAATCTACAAATATAGTTGAGGGAAAACGTAGACACTTTGTTATAAACTGGTTCAAACAACTTCTGTGTCTGGCGAATACCTTGGAGTATAGTGCAATCTATTAATGCACTAAAGTCGACTGCGTATTCCTTCGATTTTTCGAACGATTGTTCTTATACTTGCTGTTATTCTAACAACGTTTCGGCCGATGTAATCTCCGACCTTCTTCAGGTGTTTTTTCCAGTTTTTTAGAGTGTCCTAATAATGTTACTACCATCATTAGCATTACCGCAATCAGGTTCACAAGAAGCTTAAGCTACCTAAAGTTACCTGACTAGTTCCATTTCTTTTCTGTTGTCCTATGCAGCGTCACCTTGTGATTTGCTGTTATTCTAACAACGTTTCGGCCGATGTAATCTCCGACCTTCTTCAGGGGTCTTTTCCAGATTTTTTAGAGTGTCCTAATAATGTTACTACCATCATTAGCATTATCGCAATCAGGTTCACAAGAAGCTTAAGCTACCTAAAGTTACTTAAACCTACCTGACTAGTTCCATATCTTTTCCGTTGCCCTATTCAGCGTCACTTTGTAATTTGCTGTGACGGTAAAGTCTTCGATAAAGAAATCTTTTTATTCTTTCTTTCTTGCTGAAAATAATAATGTCTTATTTTCTTACCTAGACTAGTTATTATATTTATATTTTAAAGTTTCCTAAATTAATTACAAATTTTCACCATTCATTTAAAAAATGCGATCCCAAAGATCTACTTTCCTGATATCTTCACAATTCAATCGCCATGTTTGAACTGAATATAACACTCTGCTTCCGATGTTTGTTTATAGAAACTGTAATTTTGGAAATGAAGAAGCGTTAGCAGAAGACCGCAAATACACCTGTCTTTTAGACGATTTGTGTTCCAACTCATTGCCGTGGAGACGAGTAGAGCGATAGGCCACGCCACGCGGGACTTTCTCAACAGTTTTAGTCTATTACTGAGGCCCCGCACTGATGACCACCATGAATTGACATGGCTTTACAAACGCTTTACCTTCGCCTTTAGTCTGTTCTCGGCCGGCCAAGTCAGCAGGTCATCGGATGAACTTCCTAATATTCGCATATCAATTTTTGAAAAAGAACATTTTATTGATTAACAATTATTTGTTACTGATGAATACATTTTAAATAAGAAATAAGTTCATATTATTTGTATTAGTCGGACTACTATAATGTTGTAGCCGATGTTAACCTCTGACCTTCTTTAGGTGCATTTCATCGAACTCGGGAATCTTTAACTCGGCATCTGCACGGAATTTTATAATAAAGATTCTTGCGTTCGACAAGACGCACCTGGAGAAGGTCGGAGGTTACATCGGCCGAAACCTTGTGAGAATAACATCCAAGATTAGAACTATAGTCTGAATAAAATAAATAATATAAATTATAATTTATATTATTGATAATAGATTGCTACTTATCAATCCTCATCTAGAAAATTCCAAAATATAATTTCGAGTGAATTAAGGCTTTTTCTATATACATTTATCAGTCAAAATACAACAATTATACCTTCGTTCTGGGATTGAGTTATGTTTGACATTTTTTTAATGTGTTTTCATTAGCTAAACCTATGAACAAGTCGGCCATCTTTCATTTTGTTTCTCTCGTCCCATCTCACACTCCGTTAATTCAGCTACTCTCTAATATTTCTTAATGTCTCTGGAGCATTTAGAGAAAGAATGACTCTCTTTTTCACACTGCCCTTCTGCTCTTTATTGACTAACCAGCCACCGCTCATCAAGGCGCAAAGGCCATTCGAGGATGAAGGTCAATGGTTTTTGTCAGGTGAATGGTGAAATTAACACATTAAGCATTGCATGATTGGGTCTGGGCATAATTTGCTTACTTAAGAGGAAAGCTAAACAAGAATTTGTTACTATTGGACTTAAAAAAGACCATGCTATAGTCCGTCGGGAATCAGTCCCGTTGTACTGCGTTCCATAGACGGACAGCTTTGGGAAAGAAACTCTGCTCATGGAAGTTCAGCTAAGCTCTAAGTACACTGAGGAAGAAAACACATTTTTTTACAGAGGGTGTAGGCAGACGAGTTTTTTTTTCTGTGAATGTTTTACAGGGATGAACCAGATACTGGAGCTCAGTCGAGCACACACCATGAAAATAACGATAACATTTTCTGATATGGTGCCCCACTCGACGTAAATACACTGGACCAACCTGACAGTCAGCTAAATCCCATCCATTCACTGTAGAGGTCCCCAGATGCCGGAGAGCCTTCTACTCCAATAGCTTCTTTCCTCGAGCTGCCGGTCTTTGCAACTCCCTCCCCGCTCCCTGTTTCACGTAGAAATTTAAAACTGATGTGAACAAACATCTCGCTGACCAGCTCCTAGTTTAGGGTGACACCCAAAACTTTCACCCTAATGTTCAGTAGTTCCTTACGTCTAGAGTTGCAACTTGCCCTGTTTGGGGTGAATTATGTTAGAAAAAAAAGAATAGACAGATTTTTATTTAGTCTTATTAGAAAAAATGGAGCATTCTCTGTTCGTGTTTCTGCTTCATTTTGTTTGGGAGTGATTGGCCGTGGATGAAGTTACGGTGAATAGCGGCAACTCCACTTTCTCTCTTTGGGATTTATCGATTTTACCACTGGTATTACTACCAAGTGATATATTCGCCCTCTTACCTTTAATTGGTTAGGTGAACGCTTATTTGAGCTTGGTTATTTTTAACCAGTCTGTGTCACATATCAACTACCTATCCAAGTCTGGAGTGATATACAGCCTCGACGAAGCTTTCATTTCCTCACTTTAATTGGAAAATGAACCATATTGTTAAACCCTAACCATAACCCGAACACTAAAGCCTTACCCTAACTCTAACCCCGACTCTAACTCTAACCCTAACCCTAACCTGTTCAAGGCCATCGTTTGTCTGTTTTTTAAGGTCACTGTTAAGCTAGAATACATCAGTTTCCCTTTTCCCGTTTTTAGCTCCTCAAAATTCGATGGTTTTAAGAGCGAGACCTCCGATAAAGTGTTGATCAGTGTCTCTATCGGTCGACCTCTATATAATATTTACCATGAACCCCATTTTGAAACCCTAATTGGGGAGTTTGGGCTTGTCCACTTTTTCGAGTTTTCTTATTCGAACCGTTTTACCACCTTCCTAACACCCAATTTCCTCGGGGTCCTTTTATCGTCGAAAACTTGACATAGTTAAATGTCGTTGTCTCAGAATTTTGATAAAGTTGGTAGTAGTGAGCGGGTTTTAGGGTTACTCTAGCCTTTCATTTACTTCTTCCTCAGGTGACGATAGGCAGTGCCGTTCTCGGCTGTTATAGCTAAAATGCCCTCGTCGCAGTCTCTTCAGTTTTACCTCAGTGTATCCACAAAACTTTCAACATCTTTAGTGGATTCGCTACAGCTGTAGCACACATGGCTCTTTTTTGACCATTTCCCGTTTTAGGATTCGGTTTTGGGTACCCTTAATCGAGTATGTACCCCACTTAGTCCATGCTGCAAGTGTACGCCTTTTCTATCATTTAGGATACCCTGTTCTTTCCTATAGCCATCTCTAAGTCTTTCACTTTTCCTTGCTGAAGACAAGGTTTCCGATAAAATTGCCGGATTTAAACTGACCCCATGCTCCTTAATAAAGGAGCTAATTAATGCACAAATAAAGAATTCAACTAACTGCACTTCCACAGCTGCACCCTCTCTTAACTCGGCGTCCCTTTATGCTAACCTAGCATTTCAGTTCATTCTGTTTGCGAGTACCTCATCTAGATTATTCCTTATTTTAATTAAAACCCTAGCGGTATCGATGGAATTAGCGACATTCGACGACAGTTGATCCACTCTGATGCCATACCGTCCGAAAAATCGTACGCCAGGTTTACTAGCTCTGAATATTTCAGATTTCAGATCCGTGTTTTCTTTTTCAGATCGGCTAGCCATGGCTTATACATTCATACCTATCATACATTCATTTTTTGCTTTTTAGATGTGGCTAAGCATCTCTATAACAGACTCTGTTTGTCGGTCAGGCTGTCCGTCCCTAGGTCTGTCACGCTTACGTTTAAAATAGCATTTTCGTTAGTCTGTCAACTTTAAGTTCAGAATATCATCTTCGTTGGTCTGTAACGCTAACGTTTGAAATAGCATTTTCGTTAGTCTGTCACCTTTCCAGCTTCTTTTCCTTTTCTCACCTTTTCTAAGTCAGCCTCTTCCTTTTCTAGCAGACACTTTTTATCGTCTTCATCTTTCTTCCCGCTCGTCACTCGTCTTCATCTTCTCGACATTCCAGTTTCTTTTCATTTCCAATTCGAACATTCGTTCACGTTCGTTTTTATTCTTTTTCCATTTTGAAATTTCTTGGCGTCGATGGCAAAAGCTAAGAATACGCCCAAGTTTAAACGGGTAAACCGCTTCAAGCAGTAAATGTCTCATTTTTGGAAGAGGTCACTCACCTTTTGGGGTTGAGAGGTCAGCGCAGTTGGCGGAGTGTTGCCTGGCGCAAATATATATTGCCCTTCTCAACCGGAGACTCGTACGCATCCCATCAGTCTATTCTTTTTAAAAATGCATCAATACCGATAAAAAGAAAACGCACAATTTGTTAAATAACAAAAGGTTTGAAGTGAATAGCTTGGGGCTGTAATGCAGTACACAAAAGGCGCAGTGAGGGTCACCTTTTTCGGAAATTAGCTTTAGTCAGTAAATTGAGAATTATTATTATTGTTGTTGTTGTTATTATTATTATTATTATTATTATTATTATTATTATTATTATTATTATTATTATTATTATTATTATTATTATTATTATTTTTATTATTATTATTTCATAGTAGTCTCAACTTTTTAGTTGGATTTTTCTTTTTGAACATCAAATCAATTCTCTTGACTTAAGACATTCAAGCCGTACCTTAGCATTTTCGCCGTTCCTAACAGGCAAGCCTTTTGTAGAATTTGAAAAGAAATTGTCTCATCAGTCTGTTTAAGCAATTTATGGTGGCTTTTCGTTATGGTTCCAAGCGTTCCAATTACAACGGGAATCACCTTGACTTCTTTACATTTCCATAGTTTAACTAATTCCCATTTTAGAGCTTGATATTTATTGATTTTTTCGTGTTCTTTCTCCTGCACTCTGGTATCGAAGGGGCAGGCTATATCAATGATTAAGCAAGTTCTCTTGTTTTTGTTTAGAAAGATTAAGTCGAGTTTGGAATGTTCAAGAACCGTATCAGTCTGTATGCGCATGTCCCAAAGGAGTTTGACATTGTTGTTGTCCTGTACCACTTCTGTCTTATGCTCATACCACTTCCCATTGTAGTCCAATGTTATAATAATAATAATAATAATAATAATAATAATAATAATAATAATAATTATTATTATTATTAAATCATTAAGAGTTTTCACACAAGTTACCATCTGTGATTAGTTACCTGTAATAACAGCTGGTATTCTCTGGAGTCCGCGTGAGAGCCAATCTGTCTGAATTTCCAGCATTCGCTCCTTATTTCGATAATCATTGCAGATCACATGTAATTATGTAATGTTTACTTAGACAATCGGAAAAGCACGTCTGTTCACATCAAAGCTTCCATCAAGACTCCCAGAAATTGGCAACTGCCAGTCTCTCGCTCGTATGTCTGACGTCATTTCAGTCTAATTATTATCACTTTCTTTCTCACGATCTCCAGCGTATTTCCAGGCAGGGTCATCCTCGTACATTCTTTGTGATCTTTGTCTAGAATATGTCCTGTTTACAATATGACGCCAGGTTGATCTGAACAAAAATATTATATCTGAATAAAAATATTAATGCTAGTAACGGAGAAACCGATATTTATCGGTTAAATATAATAACCAAAGTTTTTTTTACACCGTGGTATTTTTAAATAATATTCTGTGGTAACTATCTTAGTTTGACATGCCAGTCAGCGAAAATTGACAAAGACAGAGGACACGTCTTGAAGAAAGTGTTTAGATAACCTATGCACTCAGCCGAGAATTTGATAGCGTCTTGATATCAGCAATACAGCAATTGTGTTGGAGGTTACGAATTTGTCTTTGACAAGTAAACTTCGCCTCAATAGACTCAATAGTGTCGAATGTCAGATTGCGGAACGGGGTGCCCGACGCAGATGTCGACTAGCAATGGGCCACAGTTGATTCAAATGATTAACCGCATATTGACTTACGTCAGCATAGCCTCTGGTGCACTTGATGGGCGGTAAACTCGTTGTTCTCCCAGTAAAAACGTAGTCAAAACAAAACTCAAGAGAATCAGTGTTGGTAATGTTGTGTGGGTTCTATTACCAATTCATAGTTTTTACTTTACAAAATCTATTACCGATTGAAATTCTGAATATTTGTTAATTCTTATCCATATACACATGTGTTTCATCCTTTTACAGGAATCATCAGTGAGGAGGATGATTGTTCTGCTTGTCAAACGATTCGAAACCCTAAGACCCAACTCAAAATTTTAACTTTTGTCTTAACACCTAGGACCATGCGGCTAACACAACAACCATAGTGAAAAGAAGAGAATTAAGATCTCTATGTCTATGCAAGCAGACATATATAGAATGCTGTTATAAACAGTGTTCAACGACCCGTTAGGACGGAACTTAGCATATTACGCGTGTAATATATATATTATATGTTATACATACGAAGCTGGCCAAAAAAGTATTCGGCCTTACGCCAGAAAAATATTTCAAATACGTGACGGGGTTGGGACACCTTCAAAGTAGGCCCCTTGTGCTTGCACACACTTAGCCAACCGATCCATCCACTGCCAGAAACACTTCTGGAAGTCTTCTTTTGGAATTGTGTTTATCTCCGCCGTCGCGTTAGATTCAGCAGGTGTTTGGAGAAGATGCGATGTGTAACACAAATTAAGGTATGGTTCAACCGATTCAAAAATGGCCGCACATCAGCGGAAACTGACCAGCATTCTGGCAGGCCCAAAACTGCTCGGAGTGCAGCTGTTGTTGAGAGGGTGCGAAAAGAAAGATTATTTTTGATTATTTAATTTTATTTACTTTTATTATATTTTCTTATATTTTTCGATTGAATAATATTATTTTTTCTTTTAATCTTAAACCCAACTAAGTTTTTTAATTTATTTATTTTTCCTTATCAAATCCGGTAATGGAGAGTTATCTCACTTATACTGTAGAATTACACCCCCCCCCCCCCACACATATATATATATATGACGGGTCAGAAAGTACTCTGGACCAACATTTACACTATGGCAGTTTCATCAGCCAATTTCCTTCCGAGATTAAGATTTTAATCCGGAAAATTGAAGGGATCAACACTAAAATAGCCAGACAAAAATTGTCGGTTATTTTTAATAATACGTGTCTTAAAGAAAAAATGCTGCCTCGATACACATATATATATATATATATATATATATATATATATATATATATATATATTTATATATATATATGTATATGTATATGTATATATATATATATATATATATATATATATATATATATATATATATATATATATATATATATATATATATATATGTAAAGTTAGTTGGAGTGAATCCCAGCAGAGTGTTCGATTATTAAGTAAAAAAAAAAGAGCGTAATATTTATTACTGTTTGTATTACAGAAGATCAGAACAACATCAGTACCGTCGGTTTTAAATCCTAACAAAGAGGACATATAAAAAAAAATCTCTTTATCGGAGTCTCTTCAGTGTCTGTAATTATTTTTCGTTGGTCTGTCACGCTTCAATTTGAAGTTTTTTCGCTAGACGCGCAGATAAAATGTGAACATTGTATTCCTGCGAGGGAATCAGTTGCATTATTTTTGGATCGCAACTTTTTCTGTGTTTTTAAATATAAGATTTATGGTGACTTATTTTTGGTCAAAATGAAACCGGAATCGTTTTGCTTTTCAGACACGAGACGCTGAAACGATACTGAACAGAGGGGATGGAGGTGTTGCGTTTGGTGATTGAAAGCGGGTCAGACCGAGAGAGAAGAGAGAGAGAGAGAGAGAGAGAGAGAAAGAGGGAAAGAGAGAGAGAGAGAGAGAGAGAGATAGAGAGAGAGAGAGAAAGAGAGAGAGAGAGAGATAGTCATTACTCTAGAAAGAAATACAAGAGAATAAAAAAAAACGGAAGGTATTTTGAAATATTTTGTTAAATGTTTGAAATATTTTTCTTTTTCTTTTGATTTAATTACTCGCATCTAATACATGTTTTTTTGAAGGCATTTTTGCCTCTCTCTCTCTCTCTCTCTCTATATATATATATATATATATATATATATATATATGTATATATATATATATATATATATATTATAAATGGTTTTCAATAAAAGCGGAATGTATATATATATATATATATATATATATATATATATATATATAATGAGAGAGAGAGAGAGAGAGAGAGAGAGAGAGAGAGAGGAGGGATTATAGGGGGCTATTAAAATGCGCGATGTATCGGATATAAGTAGAATTGAAAGTTAGTCAAGGTTTATACAAAAAGGAAACAAGTCTTTCTGTTTTGTTTTCCTTTTTGTTTTGGTGTTAGTGTATTGTGTATGTGTTCTCTAAGCAGATAGGCTGTTTGTATTTTTATGACGAGTATGGGTATGTGTATGTGGGTCTGTATGTGTGTACATTTTTTCAATTTTCTTATCTTTTTATATTTGCTGGGTATGTGACATCCTACCGGATGCAAGACATTCACCCGCTATTTCATAGACTACAACCGAGAGATTCTTTTAAGATTCTAACCAGCCTAATTGTTTGTATATCTCTTGCCCTTAGTTCACCGGGTATATTAAACAAGTATTTTTTAAATTATTTTTCATGAGACCAGTTGCTCTTATAATTACTGGAATGATGGAGACCTTCCTAAGATTCAAGTGATATTTCGTTATCTTCTCTCTCTCTCTCTCTCTCTCTCTCACACACTGTCTCTCAGCTCTGTTTAAGCCAGCATTATTAGCGACGCTGACTTAGACTTTGGTTGCTACTTTCTCCCTCTTTTTCTATATCATTATGTCAGGTTGAATGCTCCGTCTTCTAGGTATATAGATGTAGGAAAAACATAGTCATAGTGGATGGTGTATGACTTAATTTAAACAGTTTTTTCTAGTATATGTTCCCAGTAATTGCTGCTATGTATGTGTATTCGTATGTGTTTAGATTTTAATGTATGTCTATGTGTGTGTGTACGTATGTATTCGCGTATATATATTTGTATATATATATATATCTGTGTACCTTGTGTTCGTGTTTGGATCTGTTTGCATATTTCTACATACGTGTCTTTGTAAGTATGTGTATATGTGTGCATGTATGTGTATGTTAAAATGACAGAAACTGTTTCTACTGTAATGAAGTTGGTCCCACAATCATCTAACTGTCATCATGTCGATGAGCTGCCCTCAATCGAGGAACGTCTCAGCGATTAACCTTTTAAGATAGGGAAAAGAAAAGAATAGAAAATTGTAAAAAAAATAAATTGAAAGTAGTCAAGACATTTTGAAAGTTGGTTGTGTTATCCTAAGACATTCCCAATGAATTACACCACTGTAATCACGTGTTACTTCTCTAAAGGAAATGCTTTTCAATTTCCATATTAATAGATGGCTTGAGGAACTTCCATGTTTATTCAAGCTAGAACTGAAACATATCTGCAAACATTTAGTCGAAACTGTCTGTATAAACAACATGTTTGATACCAAATAAATACAAGACTCTATTTAATATTGAGTACTTTTATGTGAACATATAAATGATAAGTATATATATATATATAGTATGTACATATGATGCATTTAGCATTATGATTTCCGTCGGTAATGAAACATGAACGTTTCTATGTAGTTAACTTGCCATAAATATATTTTCATACAACTACTAAGCTCTACTCACATAGTGACCACTGATTAATTATATACTGAAAATATATATACGCAATATATTATATTACTTTATAATAATATATTGGTATACACAGGAAAACGTATCATATATATATATATATATATATATATATATATATATATATATATATATATATATATATATATATATATATATATATATATATATATATATATATACAAAGATTCTTTCGAAATATGATCTAAGGGTAAGGATCAGTTTTTCATCCTGCCAATGAGATCTCACTTTTTTATAGCTGCTGATCTATAACATCGACAAGCCAGTGTCGCAGATTATGTACGTGTCTGCATGATAAAAATAATCATATATATATATAATAATATATACTTATATCTTTATCTCTGTA